>LR989927.1:84137054-84737054 GCA_905146935.1 Scaeva pyrastri
CTTTTTGCGTCAATATAACCAGCCACTTTGCTGACCTGCGCCGAGTCTGATCGGGTAACAGTTGATTTCCTATATATAGAGTACGCAACATCACCATCATTCAGTGTTACGCCCCAACGGAACACCATGGGAAAGCATGGAGTTGGCAGTTGCACTGACAATGGTGAGAGGTTTGTGGTCTTGTGATTGACGGCACCATGTTTGAACATTAAACGTGCCACAAAATAAGCTTGGTGTCAACAGACAGACAAGCATCTTCCAACCAAATTGATCACTTCGCGATTAGCCGTCGGTTCAGAAGCAGTCTCTTAGATGTCAGAAATAGAAAAGCTGCTGACATGGGGCTTGCCCGCTATCACCATCTTATGGTAGTTACCCTAAGATTACGTACAGCTGCAATTTAGAGATCAAATTCAAACATCAGAACGCCCAAGTTTGACACGGACAGACTAAAGGACGCTAACACTCGACAACAACTTAGGGAACATCTTTCGCAACATATTAGATCAATCAGCAGCACTGGAACGGAATCAATGGAAAACTACTGGAGTGCTGTGAAAAATGCTTTCATATCAGGTGCTGAAAGAATAGTCGGTCGTGTGCAAGAAATAACACCTGGCTTTCGGAAGAAACTTGGGCTAAGTTCGACGAAAGAAAAAACCTTAAAACTCGTTTGGCAGCTGCGCACGGAGAAGAAAGAAACAAGCTAGAATCCAAATACCGCATGAAGATGAAAGATGTCCAGCGTAGTGAAAGACGTGATAAACGTAAAGCAGAAGAAGCTGCAAACAGGTGCGACAGCAGAACTCTCTATAGAATAACCAAAGAACTCGCTGGTGTGCAGAGTTCTAAACAACACCCGGTTAAAGATAGAGAGGGAAACCTGCTGATATCGGATGAGGATCAACTTAGAAGTTGGAAGGAGCATTTTGCTCTAGTCCTAAACCATGTTTTTGACAGCAACATGCAACGAGGACCTACACAGACGAACAGGTCAGGAACCCATAGACTGCATCATACGAAGGCGCAAGTGGCAGTGGATTGGACACACGCTTCGAAAAGGTAATGACTGCATTGCAGGCCAAGCAATGCAGTCGAACCCACTCACCCAAGAAGGAAGAAGATTTGGTAGACCGAGAAGCACGTGGAGAAAAAAAATTGAGGAGGAATCTGCAAGACTGGGAAAGAGCTGGAGGCAGCTAAAATACATCGCTGGAAACCGCACACGATGGCGCGTAGGAGTAGTTGAGGCCCTATGTCCCGCTAGGAAACACCAACAGACTTCGTAGATCTGAGGACCTAAGTAAGTACTATATAATAAAACAAAAATCTTGAGAAACAGATTGACACAGCGACAGCAAGTCATGCGAAACCGATTACAAAGTATACAGCGATATTGACAGCAAACAAATCTGAAGAGTACTTAAATAAGACACAAGATAATTCAAATATTATAAAAATTATTTTGCCGTAAAATTACATCTCTTTTATTTTGTTTGGCGTTAATGTTTTTGTATGATTTACTTCTCTTATCGTACAAAATGGATTTGTTTTAACAAACTGAATTAGACTCTCTTCCATTGTTTACACAAAAATAAATAAATCGGCTGTCATATTTTCACTTTCTTGTCTAACGTTGAAGTCGATGTCGATGTTATTGCTGTGCTAATGTGTTTAAAGCCATTTAAAACCACGGGCTCTAAAATGAGTAAGGTTGTTGTCAAAGTTGCTGTGTCAATCTCTTTCTCACATTAGAACTCTTTCTCATTTTTTATTTTCTTTTGTATAAAAAGACAAAAATCGAACAGTGAGATGCTTCAGGAAAGCATACAGTGAAACATATGGAAGCAGCCTTAAATGATTTTTTTTTATTCGACACTATATTTATGAGAATTTAAAATGATATCAATGTGACTTGTGTTGTTTTTTACTCTTTTAGTTTGTTTCTTGTTTCTTTTCTTTGATAAATGTTCTAATTATTTAATTAGTGAATAATATTTATTAATTATCACTTTTGAACTTTTAGTTAGTGCTGTATGCCGTTTTTTTTTTCTGTCTCATGTGTCACAGAACAGTGAAACAGTTTCGACTTTTTTTACTTTTCAATTTATTGTGGTGCTCTCATGCTCTCTTTTGCAACATTGGGGAGAGCGAAATATGCTTTAAAATATACTCAAAGTTTCGTTAAGGTATTCAGATTCAGAAATAAAAAGCGTCTTACTTTCCCCTAACTAATATTCGGAGGATTTTTGCTTCGTGGTATTCCTCCAATCAGCTGTTCGCAACTTTTCTCCGACACTTATTTAATCGCGTTTATTTAATTTTTGTGGTCTATAAAAAAAAATCGAAATAAGTATTCAAGATAAAAAGAAACAAAGATGGAGAAATAGAGCAACCAGATTGATTGGGAAAGAATGTAGCCAGGGATTCACTTCGCGGAGAAGTTTTCTGCTGTTTCACTACTCTTCCATCCGCTTAATTTTGGGCTTGACGTTCGCTGCTGAATATTTTTCTTCACCAGATAGATGTAACCTCAGCCTTATCTTAATGGCGTGCTTGAACAAAACGTTATAGAGCAACCTTAAGATTTTATAGACAAAAATAATCTTCATATGGGGTGTTAGCTGAAGAAATCCTTTTATGGATTTAAGTCGTCAGGGCGCTAAGTAAACAGCGAGATAGATGGTGTGCTGAAAAAGATTGGGTTCTCAAGTTTAAGGAAATATACCCATTAAAACAATATTTTTGTAGTCAATTTGTCTGCAACATCTATCTACATAAATACTTTTTTACTTACTTACCCCACTCCCTTTCTAACGATTTTACAAAATATTAAAATACAACAAAATACATCAACGCAACGCATTACAAATATGGGCCCTATTCCACGAAAAACTTATCACTTTACATTTATCAAATTGATTTTTTTTGGCAAAATGATATGTTTCTGTTCGACAATATTCTGTGTAAACTTTACTTTGCACCAAGCTTATTTTTGCAACTGCTTTGCACTCTATGCAAGAACTTTGCACACTATAAAAAGGCTTTGCACTTAATGCAAAGTTTTTGCTTTCTTCTGTAAAGTGAGAGTGCAAAGTATTCTACAAATCATTTAACCATCTTTGCACTTTTCAATATTAACTTTTCACTTTGCACAAATAAACGTACGTGGAACAGAAATTGCAAAGTGAATATAAAAATTGCAAAGACTGTAAATTACACTTATCATTTTCAACTTTTCACTTATCAAATTTTATTATTTTCTGGAATATTTTTGGAATATCAGTTAGCAAAGAGCTCTGATAATAATAATAATAATAAAAGGGCTACCATCTCTATTGTAGATTTTTAATTTAAAACACAGAAATTCATTTTCAAAGATAATAGACTACTTTTTGTATTAACCAATGCGGTACTGAGCGGACAAACGAAAAGTCAAATTGTTGCACGGAAAATTTTACCCGTGCAACACAGGTCAATTTTCTTGCGTCTCATGTTTTCGAATCTTGTCTCCTTTGCACTTATGTTTATGATTTTATTAGCTTTTATCATTATTATATCTGTTTCTTTACTTTTCGGATAAAGTTTGGGAAAAAGTTCGGGCTCTAGCTTTTTGATGTTGTTTTTGTAATACAATCTGAGCTTTTTGAAAGATCTGCCTTTTCAGGGGGTAATGAAATACGCTGATGACACCCATATTTCTCGTCTAAATCCGAAAATCCAGCATTTGGTTCCCTAAATATGAACGCATAATTATCTGTGTTAAAAGCTATCCCCAACGCCAACCCCAACAACAACGATGAACTTATATGCTATATACGAAATCATCTCATCAAAATACCAATTATTAAGTTGATGTGGGTCCCCGGTCCTTCTGGTATACAATAACTTTTAGCCCAAACCAATTCCTTTTATTAATTTTTATCAAAAGAAAATGGGTCTCGTGTAGAAAATTTCACATGACTAGAAAAGTAAACAAATACAACTTTAATTGAATCGAATACGAGATTCGGAATAACAATAAAATATAGACAGTTAACATGTTTAAATAAAGTTGACTATGTACATATATGTAAAAAATGATTCCAAAAATGTAGCTCATACATTTGGTGGATGTTTCGAAAACACAAGGTGAATTTTCCGGACATATTATAAGCTTTTCTAAAAAAAATATTTTCAGATCTCTTTTAGACCAAAATTAGGCAGTATGCGAAATTTCATGCTGCTCCTAGGAATTTGATTGGAAAATCCTGAAAATTCAACATGCATTGAAGGCAGTCGAATTATAAATTAAGAAATATTTAAGAAAAAATGTATTAAAATTAAAAAGCGGAATTTTGTACTTCATGTTTTTTTTAATAACTTTCTCTTTGTTTTTCAAGTTTTCTCTGTAAAGCAATAACTTCTTTTTTTAATTTCAGAATTTTCTTTTTTTAAATAATAAGATATGTTTTTAACACTTTTTTGAATATATTTCAATGATGTGTCCGCTCTATCCATCACATCAATCATTTTGTTGTAAAAATTTTCTTGTATAGACTTTTGGTTTCCAACAGTTTTTCTTTTTTTCTCATGTATCTCTTACCCAGTTTACAAGGAGAATTGAATCGAAATTGAATCAGGATTTAGCGCCGCATATACCTGTATCGGATCGAAATAGGATTACTCGGTCCGATCCCACAAAACGAGGTGAATCGAATCGAAAATTTGTTTGTAAACCCGAATCGGGGAATCGAGTTATTGGTGTGTGAGGTTTTGCTTGCGTCCGTGTTATATTTTTTCTCTCTTGTTTGTTTTAATGTTTTGAGATGCGTTTATTTTGGTGCTCTGTATTGTGTTGTTGTTGTAAGCATTATTTTGTTTGAATTATTTGAGAAAAAATACTCACAAAGTCACAACACAGTACGCACACAAATATAACCTAAATGTTATTTCGATTCTATTTCAATTCGATTCCTCGATCCACTGACATCGTATACCTGGATCGAAATCTCAATTCATTTTCGATTCGATTCCTCGATCTCCTCTTGTAACCAGGGTAAGGGTATCTTTCTTCGCTTTTCTTGAATACGTTTCGTTGACTACACCAGGTTGAAAATTTCAGCTTTGACCTGTTTTGCTTCAACTTCTTCGATATTCTGGCCTTCAACATTAGGCGTTTTTCTTTTTTAACTCAAAAAAGAGCTCTGAACAGAGTCCGAGCATATCGAGCATGCTCCGAACATCCTCTGAACAAAATTTAACTCAGTCTACTCAGTTATTTTATTCTGAGCTCATAGAGCGCGCTCTGGACAAGCTCAGAACATGTTCAGAACGAAAAAAGAAACACAATTTTTTGTTTGGCAGTTCAGGCTCTGCTCTGAACTACAAAAGAAAAACGCCTATTAAAATTTGGGATTTCCCCCAGATGGAATGGATCAGCACTGGTTCTGGTTGAAAAATTCATAAGACAACTTACTTGAGCATCACTGTATCAACTTTCCTTAAGGACAGCAATAAAATAATATTAGTCCCAATTTTTTGTATTTTTAATAAATTTTCAAAGCTTCACTTTTCCATACAAAATTAGCACAAAAATGCCTTTTTTCAACACTTATTTTGACAGTTCTCCTTTTTGCATTCGTTTTAGTGATACCAGATTACTTTTTTGCAGGGAATTTTATCCGAAATTGTTCCTTTTTTTGAGCTGCTTAAGGAAATTTCTCATAAATTTGTGGGAAATTTCCCATTTCCTCATTTGAACACTTAAAAGATTTTTATATTTTGCAAGATTCTTGAAACCTGTATTTTGAAATCAACTGGTTCTGAAAAAGTGAAAATAATCAAATAAAATCGCTCGTTTTCTAATTCAGTCCCATCAAATGCAATTTGAAAAATTGTTTCTGCGATTTGTGTGCCCGAACGGTTACGACAATACAAAATTCGTACATTTTGTACAAATCGGAGAGAATCGGTTACCAAAATGGAAGTAATGCTCGCAGACACATTTCGTCGCTGTTTAAGAAAACCGAAATAACTCAAAAACACGATGTTTGAGTTAATGATGCTACTAGAATAAAAAAACAATTCTCTAGCTCTTCGGAATCTCGCTATGTGGATTTTTTTCCAAATGTCAAACTTTAATTTCGTTTTCTGAGTTATGCCGGTTTTCTTAAAAAGCGACCATTTGATGTAGAGTGATTATTTGCGATTTTGCTTTGTTTTTATGTAACCATTCGAGTAAAAATTAGGTTGACACCACTAGAGCATATTAAAGCGTCCTTAAAGTTTAGAATTTGGGAATTCGAATATTTTTATTATAGAATTATATGGTTGGTCCCCTGTTCCTATCGAATAGATTGTGTGGATAAGATGGCATTTTTATTTTCCAGGTATTTTTTTCATTTTGTTAATTCAAAAAATTCATAACTTTTATATTTTTTGCACGATTTTAATGAAATGTGTAAATATGCAAACAAATTTTAAAAAAAGTCAGTTTGTGTAAGTTGCTTAAGTTTTTTCAACACTATATTTATATATACATATACATACTATAAATATGGGTTACATATTAATATATATATATAAAATATATATAATACATACATATATTAATATATATATATATACATACATATATTTATATACATATATAATAACGAAACTACTGAAGCTTTCTTTTTATTCACTTTTTATTTTAATTCTGTATCATTTACTGTTTAAGTCACAGAGACATCTTCTGAGTTTTGCAGAAAGGTTCACTGTGCTGGATGTTGTGGCATTAATATTTGATATTGCTGATGCGGATTTTGGGGTGTTCCCTGGTGATAATAATTGGGAACCAACTGTGGGTGAATAACGGGACACATAACATGGTAAGGTTGAGCTGAAGTTCCAAAAGTCGCCTGAGGACCCCCGCCTGCAGGAGAAGGTTGTGGTGGCGGGTGAAATTGTTGGTGTGGCTGACCGGGTGAAGGAGTAGTTGATGGAGGTGTTTGCGCTAAAAATTGTATTGACTGTGGAGGCGGCTCATGGAACATCCGCACCTGAAATTGATTAAAAACAACGTTATTCGTGGTCAGATTCATATACTATCGTTACTACCATTGGTTGATATGGTTGCGACGAAAAGTGTGGCGGATGCGGTGCTTGTTGATAGTGGATAAACTGTTGTATTGGAGCTGCCGTAAGTAATGGCTGACCCGTAGCAGCAGCAGCTGACACATGCATTTGTGAAGTTGCAACCGGACCTATTTAAGCAAAGTATATAAATATATATGTTATATATTTGTATGTTATATATTTGTATGTCTGCACAATAATTAAAAAGTATAAATTATTAAGGAGTGAACATAAAAATGTTTTTATTTTGATTTTTTTCTGTAAAGCAAATTGATTAATTCATATGCATTTGTACATACATATATATATATAATCAGATATTTGTTTTTTATTAACCTATCGTGAATTATGTTATATGTATATTTAATTTGAAATGATTTTATCTTCAGTAAATTTATTTTACTTTTCGTTCTCAATGAGAATTTTATTTTTCGGATCTTTGAAAATAAAATTTGTGTTAACGAATGTTTGGGAACTGAAATATCATAAATACCAAACTCCGCAATGCACATTCAAATAATTTTTTTCGATCTTTTCATATCTTTTCATAAACTTCAGCTCAGCAAATGAAAACACTTCCCATAGAAGAAAAATGTTTTACAACTTCTATTAATATTAGTTTTTTTTTCAGAAAATGTAATTTATTTAAAATGAATGTGCTTTAAAACTTTTATTTTATTTAAATAAAATAGAATAAATCTGTGGGGATTGTCAACAAATATATATTTGTTATTTTCTTGATTTCTTTATTTCAGAGAAAGTAAGAAAAAAGAAAAGAAAGATAGTAAAAAAACTTCATAAAAATGATGTTCTGGTCTGGAAACTTTACGCACTTCAAGGTATTTAAACTAAACTGAAGTTCAGATTTCACTGTGAAACCAGACAAGTTAAACTAAAAAACTTGAACACCGTTAAGGGTTAAGCTGAACAACGTTCACTGTGAAACTCGGTGTTAACATTTCTAAAAAAAAAATTAATAAAAACTAAGGTACCCCAATGTGAAAGAAGGAATCTTCCTCAAAATTTTAACATTCGCAAAACTTACTTATGTTATTTTTACCAAAATCCTTTTTAACAAAAGAAGGGTTTGTTTTTATTGTATAAAGCTGTTTTGAATTTCATGGTACATACATACACACATTAACTTTACGATTCATTTTTTATTGCAAACAAAAAGCGATAATTTTGAATTATGTATTTATATTTTTTCATGTTTTCAAAAAATATAGGAACTACTTTGATATTCAAAAAAAAAGGAAGATAAACTAAAATATTTAATTTGGAGGAAGATAAGTTCTTGAATAACAATTTTCAACTATTCCTATGAGAAGTTTTATAAAGTAAAAAATGAATACACAAATTTGGAAATAACTATTTAAAAATTATTAAAGTAGGTAATATAATTCAAAGCAATTTATTCTATTTAAGCTTTACCTCTTCGAAGTCTTGGTTGTTGAACAGCATTAGGATGCGTATGCTGTTGAGGTTGCATCAAGTAAAAGGAAGTTTGACTATTACCAACATGTGATCCAGTTGAATATATTCCATTGATTGACTGAACCGGTGTTTGTGGTGTATGTGGACGAGAAGGATTTGGCGTACTTGGACTCCTTGGAGTAAAAGGTTTAGCTGAAGGATTAAGCACATGGGTTTTTTTCGTTATAGCAGTTTTAGGAGTTGATTTCTCCACCGACAACAGTTCTGTATTATTTTTGTTCGGATTATTGCTAAACGTATTGTTCATATTATTTGTATTGGAACTGTTGTTGTTGTTTGTTTGTGAAGAAGGCATTCCAGTGTCGTTGATATTTGTTCCAGGAGACACAACTGGGGATGTTTGTTTTGCTATTTGCTGTGAATGGTTTTGGTACATGGATTTGTCCTGTGGTTGAGTGGCATGAGAAAATTGAGCAGACTTTTGAGGTGGGGCAATATTAGAATTGTCAGTCTGTTTTATGTTAAGATGATGCATCTGTCCGGACTGCATCAATTGAGCATGATTATGCATCGAAGTTTGATTATGGGGAGAAGTGTGTTGAATAGATAGTTGAGGCTGAGGAGGTGACCGTGACTGTTGAGCTTGGTGGCCAGCCAAGTTCGTCGTTTTATTTGTATTTAAGGGAATTTGATGTTGTGAATTTGGTGCATTCATTCCAGATAATTGAAAATCTTGTTGGAATTTTCTCAAGTCCTGAATTTGATCATCACGAGCCCGCATTGGTCTTTGGGGCAAAGGAGGTTGGTTTCCAACTTGTAAATTCCCTGCCTGCTGTACTATATGATTGGTTTGTAACGGCGGAGAATTATTTGTCTCTTGAACATGTCCCGTTCCTCCAGAAGAAAGAATCGATTTCGAAATTGTTATCTAAAATAAACAATATATTTTTTTTTATTGTTAACAATATTAAAATAAAAAAAATTGAATTTTTTTATATAAGCATTCATAGTTAATTATATATGTATGTATGTATGTATATTCGAAAACTTATTTCGGACCTAGTTCAAAACAATAGTAAAAGACGAACCAATAAGGATTGTCCATATTGATAGATTTATTTGCCATTTGCCTGTAATTCATTGCTATCAGGTCATATTACATTCTTACCAACTGAAAACATACATTCCATGCGTAGCGGCTAGTTTAAACCACCCACCTATTCATCTCCATATCTTTCCTTTAAACCAACTCCATTCTTAGCTGAAAAATATCCTCACCGATGTGGCGTGAACGAAAACTCTAAACAGAATAAAAACCAAAGTAGGTCTCAGACACTCTTTGAAAACATTGGGAATACATTATTCTTTGTATATATAATAAAAAATAAAAAAAAATTAAATTGGATTCCCATCTTCATAATGACATCTCGACGGTATACATATGTATACATATAAACAGATTGCTAATCACGTCTACATAAAATCACGAATAGATAGCGCCCTGACTTCAATTGTTATCGAAGCAAATGACTCTTCTTCGGACAAGACGTTCTATAATGTCCACATAAAAAGAAAATGAAACAATTCTAATGCTAACCAACATCTATTTATCTGTAGAAAATCATGGTCGATTGCAAAGAAGCAAAACGTTTACGTTTACGGGAAATTATTGAAATTTTGTATGAAAAAATTATTAAGATCATGTTGTAGGAGGGAAGCATCACGAGAGGGTGTTATAACTTTAATTACTTTGACACCAACGCATGACGTTACTTACTTCCGAGGAACAATTTCTATATGTTCGGTTTTCGGAGTTGATTTGATACAATCAATAAGCCAAGTCAGAAAACCGAAAACTTTGGCATTCATTAGATTATATGGTCACTGATCATGTCCAAGGCTTTACTGAAATAAGTGGTAATAATCCACTTAAAAAAACTTTCCAAGATTTAGAAATGACTTAATTGGATAAAGTTGGTCGAAGTGGATCTGCCTTTTAAAAGTGAAAATAAAGAGAGTCGTAAATAATACTATCGAAGAGTTTGGCAGAGTTTGGAAAGATTCTTTCCAAAAAGAAGGGAAGACCGCTTGTTTAGCGGACAATTGGAAAAGATTGGACAGGGGTTCACAGAGTACATTAGCAAATTTTTAACAAAATTTACTGGGATTCCATCAGGACCAGGGGAGAAATCATTGTTAATTGAGGTTAGTTTATCATAGACGGACAAGGAAGTAATATTTAGTGAAACAAAGGACGTGTGAGGGGATTTGTACAGAAATCTATGATATTCCAGATAAAGTTCATATGAAGTATTGCTATAGGAATAGTACTGACTGAAAAAGTTATCAAAAGGTTAACTATTATTTTGGGGTCAGAAGGTCAGATGAAGAAGTACCAAGAAAATTGAACATTGAGGGGAGACCACCGGATTTTTACGCGATGTAAAGGGAACAGATTGGAGAAGGCGGGCAAATATTGAGGTATAAAAGAAGGAAAGGCCTTGATAAAATTATTAAAATAAATGCTACTAAGGGTATTAATTGGTGAAAATTGACCTTACGAAAGTTTAAGACTGAATATTAATCACCAAGGATGGGACTTTGTGGACCTGTAAATTAAAAAAAAAGCAGATTAAAACACATATAAAACCATTTAAGAAACAAGCAATAAAATATTAAAATTTTCCTCAGAAGAAATATGGACCTTTGATTCTATCAGTCAATGCACAACACCATGCCGTTGTTTTTATTGAATGTAATGGTAATTCTTGGCACTCTTCGGCTTCCCCATCAGTCCAAATTGAGCCAGAAATAGGATTCATCACTGCGCAAAATTTCACGATAAAACACCGAATTTTCATTGACTTTACCAGAGCTCATTTACTGAAAATAAGACGAAAGTTCAAGTAGCGTGGCTTAAATTCTTGAAAAAGTTATTTTTTTACGCTTTTAGGCCAAGATTGTCAAGTACGACAAACCAAGCTGATGAATACGAAGACGAATCAATTCATACAGCTACAGCTGTTAGTCTCTTCATTACGTGATGGATGTGGTACTATCAATAGTGGTTTCAGTAGGACGATTCTACGCTCTATAAGTTCGTCGAATCGCATGATTAAAGATTGCTCACAGAACACTGATTTAAGTAATATACCGAACAAAAATGACTGAGCAGTTTGATAGAAGTCATGCGTTATCTGTCAAAAAAGACTTTTGAAAATCAAACCTCACTTTAAAAAAGCTAAAAAGATGAACAATATTATGTCGTTTTTAATTGGCAATCTGGAATTGGAATTAGAAGCAGAATCCCAATTGAACAGTTTTTTCTAAAATCTGAAAAATTTAAAGTATCGTGTGATTGTTTGGTAGTTTTGCAATCTTGCTTTTTTGAAAACTCCTGCAATAGAAAATTAAAATTAACGTCATCACTTGATGAAGAAGATGAGGAAGACGACTCCAACGATGTTTCTAACAAAGTAGGAACAATTGTTAAGATATTTTCAAAATTATTTTCCATTTTTTATTAAACCCGGCGAACTCCGTTTCGCCACCAGATGGCTTCGTTTTATGTAACATTTCGTTTGGTGATTAAAACAAGAATACATTTTTTTTTTTGTTTTATATTTGAAAAGGAAAAATTTTATTTCATTTCACAACAGTAATGAATTCATTTTGATTACAAAAAAAAAAGTGTTATTTAGTTGAACTTCTCTAAGTAAATGAAAGTGAATCCAAAGTAAATACTGAATCGAAGCGTTATACTTGTCCGCAAATTATCCGTTTCATTAAAGTGCTCGTGAACACGCAACGTATAACTGCCCATGTGAAAAACAATGATTTTCTAAATTTATCCCGCAAACACTAAGCGATTAGCCTTGCGACTTGTTAATTGTCATTGCGAACGCAAGGCGAACTGGAAATTGCAATCGTTTGAAGTCAAACGGAAGATCAGTCAGAATCATTGGTATTCGAGGAATACATACATTTTCACCTGAGTACTTTCCGTTAATAATGGTTGCCTCAATCAAATTCGGCATAAGTCTTTTTACCGAAAGTCGAGTACCGTTGCAAAGTCGCGGTGGATTCAAATTACGCAATATCATAATAACTGTACCAACTTTGAGTTGCAAGTTATATGGTGGAAATCCTGGTAACTCCAAAGAGTTCAAAAACTCCGTTGGATAATTTACTACATCATTGGGATTTGTTATGGAATCAACGGATTTGTATGTCACCAAATCGCCAGCAATTTTTGATTGAATGATGAAATTCAGTGCCTGTACATCATTATTCTTTGCGGCAAGAATTGCTCGTTGACTTAACCAAGCATAATTCTGATAATTCTCACTAATGTTTGGGGAAACATTTTCAATAAGAGCTAATTGAGAGTCTACGAATCGGCAAAAGTCGTTGGTAAGAGAAATTAATCCAGATGTCGCATCAATTGGGACTTTTCCATTTCCA
Organism: Scaeva pyrastri; assembly: GCA_905146935.1. Classification (NCBI taxonomy): domain Eukaryota; kingdom Metazoa; phylum Arthropoda; class Insecta; order Diptera; family Syrphidae; genus Scaeva; species Scaeva pyrastri. The sequence goes on from LR989927.1 coordinate 84,150,057, forward strand.
ACAGCTAACAATTGTTTGGAAAATTGTGCAACACTTTGATTATTTAGAAGTTGAACTCTCATATTAATGGTTAGCGATAATGTTTTTACGTTATTCCATAAAGTCGATGCCTTCAGGTAATCTTTCAATTCATCTGCAGGAGTTCCACGGGGAATTACTGGCAACGTCCGCCTGAAATCGCCTGCCAACAATATCATCAAGCCGCCAAAGATGTTGTTATTTCGCCGAAGATTATTCAGTGGGAAGTTAAGTCCTTTTGGAGTATCAATTGCCTTTAAATTGAGTGGCAACTTAAGCGCAAAATGTGCAGTACGACCGCCATCTAAAAGAGTCGCCGCAATTCCAGATGATGCTAACGCCAAACCTATGGCACATCTTGATCGAATAGTTGCCAAAATCAATGAAATGACAAATGTTTTCCCTGTTCCTCCAGGTGCGTCCAGGAGGAATATTATTGTCCACCGTTTGCATTAATGTTTCTTAAACTTGTTTTTGCTGTTCATTCAGCAACGGCACATTATTTCGAACGAATTCCTGCAATGTATCAACATTGTATTGCACTTCTCGATTTAATTCTTGGTTGAATGCATCGTGCATCGATCGATTTGGCGCAATCATTACTACTTCAATCAGTAGCTTGTTTGCAATAGTCAAGCATTGATCCTCAATCAGAATCAATCCTTCATTGTAAATTTCATCGGTTATTTGGATTAGTAGTATATGCTATGTATCAGAGACGGCGCTGTATGTGAAAAAAGATTTTCCCGCTTTTCTGTTGAAAATTTTCCTAAAAATTTTCTTTGCTATAAACCTCACGGAGACCGAGACGTTTCCAACGAATGCAAAACCGTGGAAATCGGTTCATGCGTTCTTTAGTTATAGCGTCAGGAAGGAAAACCCGACTTATTTTTATACAGTAGAAGATTTCAATCAATAACTTCACAGTTCGTACAATGTTTATTCAAAAAATATGACATTTATCAATAGTGACATTTATAAACTTTGAATGTGTGAGTGATTCTGTTTTTGCTTCTGATTTCAAATCCAGAGAGAAATCACTTCCTTTTTAGAATCTGAACTGTCACTTTTGCCCAGTTGAACGCTTTCGGAATGCTTTTTTCTGCTTCCAGATTGCCAATTGAAAACGCCATTGGAAAATGCAAAAAAGGCACTAACGAAAGAAAAGGCAAAATAAAATCCCTATATTTTCACTAGCGGAACGTCAAACGTGATTGTTTTTAGTCTATAGTGTCGTACGATTGCGCAATAAAATAAGACAAATTCCACAAAACCCTATCCTTTGTAATCACACTCAATAATTGGCTTACTATCGTCAAGGCAGATGAGGCATCTAACCTCAACGACAAAGTGAATTTTATTCAATCTTTAGTCCTGGGTCTTGTTAATAGAGACGTCAATATTAAAACAATTTCAGAACGAAATATGAAGTGCCCCTGGTTTACTAGTGAAGTTTTCCATGAGATTTGGAAACAAATTATATTCTAAGTGGAAACATCGACCAACAAGTCACAATTGGGGAATGTATTGTAATGCTCGTAACAGATGTATAATACGTAGAGCTTAAAAAAAAAGATATTTTCTTTTCAAACTAAATACATACTTGCCTTCTAAAAAGTAGACTGATCTACGTTCAATAGGTGTTGGAAACAAATTTCGGTTTAGAACATTTCTGATATAACGGACCTTAATAATAATTTTGTAAATACTCGTAGCAATAATAACATCTTAAGTTTTAATGCTGAAGATAGAAGCGGACTTTGACTTTGCCATTGCTACTGATGTTGACATTATCAATGTTATTCGTTCGTTAAAATCGAAGGAAGGTGAGAAAAAGCAACTGACTACCGTCCCATTAGCATCTTACCATGCCTATCAAAAGTCTTAGAGAAGTTCATTTCGAATTAAATGTTATTATTTGTTATTTGGATCGACAAAATTTGTTAACTTCAGTTCAGTCTGGCTTTCAAGAACATCACAGTTGTTCTACCGGTGTTGTTAAAATTCTTGATGACATACGAATTCATAATGATATGGATCATGTAACAGTAGTTTGTCTGCTTGACTTCTCTAAGGCTAAGGTGAATCATGAATTAGTATGATTATCAGAAGCTAAGGTTCTATTTTGGCTTTAGTGAAAGATCTGTTGTTTTAATACGAAACTACCTTTTCAATTGTTATCAAAGAGTTGTTCATGATGGAAGATTTTCTGATTTCACTGCATTGATTTCTGGTGTGCCCCAAGGATCAATATTGGGACCAATCTTATTTTGCCTGTTCATAAACGAACTTCCTTGTTTCTGCTCAAATGTTTCTGTCCATCTTTATGCTGATGATACCAAGATTTACATATCACACCCAATTACCCAATTAGTTCCATTGAGTATTTGGTTGTTAGATTGTATGAGGATCTATCACAAATTGTATATAACTGGTCTTTTTCCAATGGACTGAATTTTATTTCCGAAAAATATCAAATGATACTCATATCATAAACTAGGTGATTGGTCGGATATATGCGGGCTCACGAAAGCTTTCGATATTTGGGGACAAAAACTCAACAATTTGAGATTTGCTGTCGATGTAGTTCTCTTTTTTTCAATCACCAGACGATAAACAATCAATGATAAACGAACTGTCACATATACATACATATGTTCGCAATCTGACGGAAGTCCCTTCTACATCGTTTCCACCTTGTGGAGGTATCTGCTCGGAGCGGAAGATTGTCCGCATAGCATTCTTTGTCGGAGGTTTAAGTTGCTTTCGAGGCATCTTATTGGAAAGAATAAATAAACCAAATACTTTGGGGCATTTTTCGCCGCGATAAATAGACTTAACCATGATTTTATATGACAATTATATTCTTAGGCAATTTTTTTAGTAAAGAAAAAACGCGTTTTTAAAAACAAATGCTTATTCATGAAATAATTTTTTTTTAAATATATGTATATATATATATATTGATCAAGTTTTTTTTCTAAGAAAATATAAATGGTCTTATGGATGTTTACATATCATTTGTATGGGGACAGTGAAGCCAAATTCAAAAATTTATCACATAAGATACATGGACTTGGGAGGCACGGTACAAGCAAAAAATATTTGTATCAAATTTAATACATGGGACAGTGAATTTGTTAATCGTCCGTTACGTGATATTACGCACTTGAAAGAAGTTCAAATAAACTTAAGTCCAGATTTCACTGTGAAACCGGAGGAGTTAAACTAAAAAACTTGATCGACTTAAACAGAGTGAAAGCTTTAACTCTGTTGGCCTATGAAATTTTCTACTTAGGTTTCTTAAGAATCTGATCTGATCCGTTTTCTTTCAAAACTATTACATTCTAGTTAATATTTTTGTTATCAAGGTTGTTTGTTTTTAATGTACATATTATATCGTATACATATATTTTATACATGGCGTCGGCTCGCAATCGGGATAAATGATTAAAAGTGGGTATCGTAATTTACAGGTTTTTATTTTTTAAATTAATTAATACAAATTATAATTTGATAATTAAGGCAACTTAATCACAGTTTTCATTTTGTGAGCAAAGATCTATGTATACATAAATAGGCTAAGCAAAATTTTGTGGTACCATTTTCTCAAAAAGTATTTGACCGATTTCGATAAATTTGATATGAAAAAAAATGTCTATTGGTGTGAAAACCACTAACTGAAAAACAAGGTGTTTTTGTGATTTTGTATTTTTTCTGCTGCGTTCAGAGCTCAAAAGAAAACATAAAATTGTCCAAAAATTGAGTCTAGCAGGTTTATATTCAGAGGAATATGACTACTTTACAAGTAGAACAGTAGATTTATTTTTTATAATCCTCTCAAAAAAAATGTTAGATTTATCTTTTTGAAATTAATTATAGTTTAAAAACTAACATAGTACTATTATAACACTGTACCTCTATTTTTTTTTTTAGAAAAATTGCGCCTCTTTCTAATCTTATAATGGAGCTTTTAATTAAAAACTCTCATTTTTTTTATTTTGCTATTTACTCTCTTATTTGTTATAATACTTGTATTTTAATAATTATATTTTGAACACTGTATTTTGGAAACCATTAGATTTAAAGAAACGAATTTATGCACAAATGGAACAATAATTAAATTTAAAAAGGTAAAGCTGATAATTTAATTATATTAATTAGATCATCATTCTATTCTCAGCACCTCAGATCTAACAGATTCTATACAAGGTCTTCTCTTAATGCAATAAAAAGTAGTCACCGAACTTAATTTTTTAAATTATTTTTTGTGTAATAATTACCTGTTGTGGATTGTATTCTACATAACACTGAGTACCATATGTTCTGACTATTCTTTGTGAAGTGTTTTTAACAGCAATATTAGGAATATCGCCATTCAACTTTGTTTGTGGGGCATTTCCTTGATGCCTATATGATGTAGAACTGGAAATATACATAAAACATAAGCTTTTATTGATCTTTAGTTGTTTTTAAGAGTTACATTAAGTATTTAAAATTATTCCTGTTTTTACATTTTCTAGAAGTTATTGAAACGGAAGAAGGGCCAAAGAATAAACGATTCATAGTTATTTTCAACAAATATTTTTTGTCCTCATACATTCTATACTCAAAACATTAAATGATTTTATTTTGGTAATCAATAACAACAACTAATCTGTTTTTTAAGACAATTTTATTAACACACCATTTAATGTAAATTTCTAAGAGAAATTTGTCAGTTTCCTCTTACGTTAATAATAATACACAATACAAATTTACATGTTGTCATTATTTCATAAAAAGTAGACAATTTTTCTTACAATTTTGTATCATTTTGATTCTAAATGCACTTATTTAATTAATTTTTATTAGTAGCCTAATTATTATATATATTTTGTATTAATAATAGCAAAAATATGTTCTCATCTCTACAATAACATTTTGACAGTGAAAAAGATAGTTTAGATCGTATGTCAGTTACAGAATTGTTTTGATATAGTGGAATCTACGTTTTTTTTTTTTTAATAGCGAAGGTATGTTTAATATCAAAATTATTTCGATGAAAGTCTCTGATCTCATATTCATCTTCAGCAACAAGACCCGATTCTGGGTAGGTATAGGTACGGCAATTAGATCCAAGATTTAATGAATCTTGTTACAAAAATCTATTTAAAAAATAAATTTATTCAAGCCGCGAAGTCTTTTTCCGAAGCTTTTTAAAACTATTTTGTTAAGTTTAACATAACATGTTAGTCTATTATAATAAAGTAAAAAAAATAAATTATGTTTTTATAAGTTTCCGATGCGACAAACGCCACATGGTAAAAAACAAAAATTCCACGCTCTTTATCTGCTTTCGAAATACAAAAGCATGAATAAAATGACCATAACAATGACTCTGCGGTTCATTGTCGTCATTATTAAACCGAAATATCTAGGGAGTGCTTTTATTCAATGAAATAAAAACAAGCAAACCTAATGAAAATATTGATATAGAAGTTTTAACTAGACAACTATTACAGACAACAATTTCGATTTATTAGTTTGGTCGTCTTGTACTCCGGATCTAAGCCCTATTATAAGTTGGTGGCAGCATTGAAAAACGAGCTTCAAAGAAATTGGAAATCTTAACAATCTTTATAAAGAAATCGGAAAGGTTTGGAAATCTTTTCCTTTCGCATACAAAACATTCTATTTTGTAATTACATTAGGTGCAAAACGTGCGTGAGTTTCTTCTACTTTTTTTATTTTTTTTTTTATTTCAGCAAATTATATCGTGAGAAAGAATCAATATCAACTTACATTAAAATTCTTTGAATCATAACCCTCTACTGCTCATATATAAGTCAACCAATATTTATTTGAATATTTTTTTAAATATTCTAATTTATTTTTAATAAACACTTTTTCCCAAAAATATTCATGTATCTAATGTTTCGTCAAACTTGTAAAACACAAACAACCGAAAAAAAATTAAGTTACCGAAGTTCAAAATTATATAAAAAAAAATATAAAGTTGAAAGTACATGTATATGATTTCAAAAAATATACAAAGATGGAAAATAATGTATATGTACAAGGTGCTTTGGCAATTGTTATATATCTACTGAGCAGTAGATTCGCTCAGTTTATTCAGGAACAACTCTTTCGGTTTTTCTGAAACAATCATTTTTTCAGACAAAGCCCATTTTCATTGTTCATTGTGTCATTGCCGCATTTGGGCTTCCTGTACATCCTCCTAAAGCAATTATTTATTGAGTAGCCTTTGCATGCTCAATGCGTCACTGTGTGGTGCGCTATATGGTCTGCAGGCGTGATTGGGACGTTTTTTTCGAAGATGAGGCTGGAAATGCGGTAACAGTCAATGGATCACGACCACATTTTTTAGATTAGATTTTATTGCAATTTAGTATTCTATACATTGATAACATTTTTAAGTTTTAACAAACCTTTTATGACATTTCAAAAGCCGTCTGTCAGATTGACATTATAAATAAGATTGATGCTTATAAATTATAATTTTGATATTTTTTTATTAAATAAATAAAAGCAAAAAAAATTAAATTAGTTTAAATTCTTCTCTTAAAATTTGGTTTCTATAACTTAGCGCAGCTTTTACAAATGTATACAAAGCCGTTCAATGTCTTCCATTGAGTATTTCAAGAACTTGATTCGTTGTATAAATGGCTTTTCCAAGTTTTCTCACCTCGATAAGTATTGGGCAAACTCCTGTGAAGTGCATTATATCTTCTCGGGTGTCCATTTTACGAAGACTGCAATGAAAGGGTAGATATGGTCGGTGTGGCATATAGTTTAACGACAAAAGCTCTCTTCATGCTTTAAAAACTGTTGATATTTGGTCGACTCCGGCGATTATATCAAAATAGCTTATCCTGCTTGAGTCATGTATCAATTTTGAGTAGTTGTCTCTATAGATGTATGACCGCGCTTCTTCAATGAATGCTTCGTGTATGATTAAGGGTGTTATACAGTTCAGCTTAAATCTGTAGAGTACATTCAGTTCCTTCAGCCAGCTCCTTTCACTGTTCAAAACATGATACATTTTTTCATGCATACAGTTTTGCGGAATGATTTATATCTGCTTGTTGTATCCGTTAAAAGTACAATGTCATCCGCATACATAAGTACTTTTGTTCTGAAATTACGCATTTCAATTCTTCCATTCAAATATGAAACTATATCCTTCAACAACAAGGAGAATAGGAGCGTACTCCAAGTGCATCCCTGTCTATGCCTCGGAGATGTGGTAAACGTTTCTGACATACTGTTTCCATCCCATACTTTTTCTACAGTTTTTATACAATCTTTTCAGAAGTTTCAACATTTTGGTAGGTATTCCCATAGCAGATAGTTTAAAAAACATTAAATCTCGATGTATGCTATCGAATGCAGCTTTAAGGTATATGTATTTTTGTTGATATCAATGATAGCACTTAGGGTGAAAATTTGGTCTACAGTAGAGTACCCATGACGAAAACCTGCTTGACTCCTTAAGTATATTTTTATCAACCCAGTTCGTCAGTCGCTTGACCAGGATACTTCCAAAAACCTTGCGGACTGTATTTAGCAGTGATATTATGATAAGATAGTTGGCTAACTCCTCAGTGTAGTACTTATAAAACTCATCTGGTATGAGATCTTCCCCCGGTGCTTTGGATTCCTTCATTTCATTGAGGACTGTTTCAAGCTCTGTTGTTGTAAAGGGCAGGTCCATCTTCTGATTTTACACAGTATTGAAATGAAGGTGCCGTTCTTTCAAGGTTCAACAGAGTTAGGAAATGTGTTTTGAGGTAGATTGCTGGTATGTTTATCCCTATTTTCGGCTTCGTTCCATTTATTTAGGTATATGACTGCTTTCCAAAATTCTTTCATACTCCTATTTGCTATAATGACTTGTACTTTTTCTTCATGATACTGTTTTTTCTTTACAATACAGATTGATTGAAAATATACATTCGCTCTTGCGTACTCTTGTCTGAAAAAAACAGTGTTGAATTTGCTAAAAAGCTTTAAAAACGAGAACGCTTCTTTTCTAACCCGGAGGCAATCACTATCAAACCATTCCTGTTTTCCACCAGATGTTTGTGATTTTTCATTGGTCTTTGAACTCACTTTTTGTATTACATGCTTTCGATAGTAATATGTATATTCATTTCTGCGTAACAAATTTACCAATTCCAAGTTCAGTGCTGTTAGGGAGGCTTCTTTACGACTGGTTTTCCACTTTATTCTGGGATAGCTTAGCTTGGTGTACTATAACTTTTCAATCGATTCTTTAATTTTTAGCTTTACTGAAACTGGCATATGGTCAGAAAAAGTTAAAGTGTGTACTGAGAATTAAGACACTCCACAGAGGTATCACGACCATTTTCATAGTGGATTTAAATTATTTTAATGCGATTTTCGAGCGAAATTATGTTCACAAGGTCTGTTTCAAAACTCGCCCGCGGGATCCCGAGGGATCCCAAAACTACCCAAAACGTGTTTCTTTACTTTCTTTTGGAACGAAAATGCCAGAGCTTTTCATTTTTTTTCGTTTCCCCTCCAGCAAGAATTTACCCGAACATTTTAGCTCGGGCACTTTCTTGCTTGTCAAAATTAAATCAGCTGATCGAAAAATTTAAGTTTGTGATTTGTGAAGAGTTTAAGAGAGAGTTAATAAAAGTAAAGAAATATGGAACTACTGTTATCTTCCTCATCATCCATTAATAAGAACATTTGTTTAAATTTTATTTTAAATTCCTCTAACAAGAAACAGACCTACTGTAACAATTGCCAAAGCACCTACTACGAATACCGCCAAAAACTAAATGTCAAAACTATCACGTTCTAGCTGTTGCCCCAATACAAAAACAAAGTTCTTGTTGACATACCCTATATTAATACATACGTTTATATAAAAACCAAATTTTTTGTATGTATTTAGTAAAAAAGGAATTCAACAACAAGGAGAGAGACCCAAAGCACATTGTTTGAGTTAAGACCACAGTGAAAGAAGAAAGATTTGTATAATGGAAACTCAAACAAATAAAAAAGCTTTATAAGTGACATCTCATATATGGGCATATACCGTCAACATTGACATTTTTGCCACTGCTTCGATAGTAGCTTTCTTTTAAGGTTTTCCAATTTTCTTGTTCATGTTTTTCAGTTCTGACCACAAACCAAAATCAAAAGAAACAAAATCTGGGCCTGTGCATGGCCAAATCTTTTTTTTGCTATAAAACCTGGGATATTGTTTCTCAGGAACTAAATAACTAATAAAACTAAACCAATACTTAAGCCGGATGGTGGGTTGAACCCTTGGAGTAACTGTTTTGGCTAGATGTAATATTGTCACATACATTTAATAGTTTTGCCTTTTAAAGAAGTTAACGATTGAGAACTTCCCATCAGAAAAAAATAAAACCGAGTGTTCAATGAACAAAAACTTTCGTGATTCCTAGTATTCCTAGTATGTATGTAGTTCTAATGACTAGAAAATGTCACCAGGTTTCTTTTCGCACTTGTGTAAGGCTATAAGATTAATTCAATTTTCTTTAATGCTTCACTCCATATCAACAGAAAAGGAACTGAAACCAAACTAACATTTATGAATTGCTTATTACGAAGTAACGATGTATTCGCTAAAAAAAACACACATACAAACAAACATATACCACCAATCAATATCAAACAACAAAATATTATACCAAGGTTATATAATCTACTTAACTAATAAACTACTCCCAAGCATACAAACACACAAAACCGACGACTCTTAATTAAGCACAAATAAATCAAACATCGGTCATTATTTCTAATTTTTTGATTAATAAGACTCACTTCTTGTCAAATTATATAGTGTATTGGATGTTAAACTTATATAAGCGTTTAAGTTCCGTATTCCAAAAAAAAAATTTATTAAATTTTCATCATAAGCTTCTTTGAATACTTGAAAAATAAACTATACTCATGCATCAGAGCAATTTTTGACATCTAAGCCTTTAGATTTCACGTCAAAAAAAGTCTACATTTATCTTTTGAATAAAAAAAAAACAGCTGCGTACCTTGTATGTAAAACAAATGGCAACATTTTAGCTTAGCTTGATTTTGAAAAAAAAAAGGATTTTACAAGAACCAATAGTGGATATTTTTGTTCAAAACAAATACCCCCAGGCATATATTGCTTAATTTTAGTTTGTTTAGGAATTAGCAATTAATACAATTTCCTCAGGCAATGTTTTAAGTACATATTATTAATGAAAGAATGAACATACCCACATGGCCACGTGTGCTTGAGGGTAATTGATTTAACCAAATACATATGTATATGTAGATGTAGATTGGCATTCATAGCACCGATAAAAAATACAAGAACAAAATATTCGAAGATAGGCCTTAAAGGCTTGTCAAACCCCAGAACCAAATTCATAGTGATTGTGTATTCCTTTTCCTATTTCCTGGATGGTCAATCCGTAAAACGATTGTCGTAAAACTACAGCGTTTCGTCCATAGTAAAGAAGGGCAATACCCGGAATTAAATCCTGGGTGGTCAACCCGTAAAACGATTATTGTCAGTGATACCGTCAAAACTATAGCGTTTGCACGATAGCTAAATAGGTATTATCTGTCATTGATTTCATCTGTTAATTAAAGCAAATTGAAGTCAAAATATTCCGGCTATTATTTATTTATCTTAAAAAGTGAAAACGAAACCTTAAAAAAAAATACAATTTATTCAATTACTAATACCATAATTAAGAGATAAATCAGATCCTGTCACTTCCAACCTGTATGTAAGCATAAGCATATTTTTGTATATACATAGGTACATATTGTATCTCAATATTAAACACACCTTCACAACATATGCTGAATAAGTTAAAAACATTTTTTAAACAAAATCTGTAAAGTACAAACAAAATTTCTTAAACTGGATATTGCGCTATTTAAATAAGGCCACTTAAAAAATTAAATTAACAGATTTGAGGAAATGCCTTCTGTTTGGAGAATTTAATATAAGTACTTGACTTTTTTTTGTTTCCAATTTTCTCAATGACTAAAAAATATTTTAAGGTTTGGGTTCATGTGTTTTATCAACAATCAAATAAGAAGCATTTGGTATTACAAAAACAGGAAAAAAAAAATGTGAAAGTGCGATAAACAATATTGTTAAAAAATATCTTCTTTTGTGTTTTTTTGCGTTTAAAAAATGTTTTTATTGTCAATAATTTATTATAAATAGCCTTTTGGGTCTTAGTTCTACCATAATACTGTTATTGTTTGTTGTTTTTATTTTAAGGCATTTTTTATAGGGCATCTTAGGACAAACTCTGTTTTTATTTTTTGCTATAATTTTTTATTACATCTAAAGATTCCGTTCTTGATTCAAATTGCGGGTTCTTTCGTAATAAACCCTCAAATTTTCATACTCAAATTATGGTTATATTTCCCAAACCAAAAATGATATAATTTGATATTTGACTAACAAAGAGTGTAGTAGGTGAGTGCGAAAGATAGATCAAGAAATGCAATATGATATTGTTGACTGCATCGCAGAAAAACGTAAAAGTGATACAGAATTAAAAAAACATTCATTCAGTATTAGTAAAAAATAAACTGGCTGCAAAGACAATTTACCAGTCCAACAGAAAACTCTTAACAACATGTAAAATTAGTGAAGGTGGTATAAGAAATAGCTTGCCATTAGACTATATATTAGTTGTAAGACAGAGATTTTATTACTTACTTTGCTATTATTGGAGAATAGCCTTGGTTGATTGCAAAAGAAGTTGTCCCCTGTATTTGAACTGTTTGATAATTTGTCAATTTTGAATTATTGGAACTCTGCTGTGAAACGACATTTGAACCCGTAGATGGTCGTACTATTTTAGAGTTATTAGTTGGAGCTGTCTTCCGCTTAGGAATTTGAACAAACTTATCCGTTGCGGTATTGTTATTTCTCTGAGCCATTACTATATGATGTTGACTTGGAATTATTGTTTGGGACATAATATTTGGGGGTCGTGATAAAGCCGTTGAATTATTATTTTTGTTAATTATGGCCGAGTCTTCTCTATTGTTTTCTACTGGTCGTTCCACAGCTGCATATAAGGCTTCTTCATCACCATTCTCTAAGTCTAAACGTTCTCTGCATATAGGATTTTTTTCAATTTCTTGGGCAAGTTTTTCCGCTTTGGCTTCAGCTTCTTTAAATTCATCAGTTTCTCTTTTTTCAATCTGAACAGTGTAGTCAGAAAGCGAATCGTCAAATGTTGATTGAACTCCAAATGACTTTTCATTTTTTATGAACATATCATTGGCATCCCAGCCGTTTGCACCTCCGTCTAGCTCAAATTCTACTTCGCCGTTCATACCCGATGCATCCCATGGTTCCAATTCTTTCTCGTCCAGGTGCGAAACTGTTGATAAAGTTATATAAAGGAAATTTTTATAAAATAACGTCTTTTATACGTACCAAACTTTTCCGAAATTGCATTATCAGTTTGAAAAGCACCACCTATAGCATAATTTGGATCGAATTCTTTTGCAACAATACTAACAATGTTGTCAGATGTAAAAATCATACAATTGGGAATGGGTTTTTCTTCATCTATAGTGTTAACATTGCTCTTAATGCAAAATGGCAGTTCCAAAGCAATCTGCAACAAAATATATAAATACATTCTTAAAAATGAATAGTTGTCAACAAACTTACATCAAAATTAGGAGAAAACGTTCGAAAAACTCCTTCGTACAAATTTCCGGATCTTAAATGAACTTGAACTAAGTTACCAACAAGCGCAGTCGCAGCATGCATAAAATAAGTATTATTATAAACGCCTTGTGCTTGAACTGACTTTCCTTTTGATTGACGGTTATCACTCGGGTACCTAAAATACATTCTCACAAAATATTTAATGAACCGAAAACCTTACAAAAAAAATCAACTCCTAAAATAACCTCATTCATCCATATACAAAAATCCAAGAATATACATTAGTGAGTTTATTAAGTTGTTTTGAACGTTCCCGCGAAAACTTTTGAGCTTAAATATCTTTTTTCTTGTTCAGAAAATATTTATATGCATAGAAGCATGAATCTAGGTAATCGAAAAAGCAAAAAATCAAGCTAGGAATGATTTGAATACATGCATAAGCCCAGACCGCGTAGTTAAACTATCATTGCCTTCTTGCTTTATGTGTACACTAAATTGTCCGTTAATTTTTATTTTATCAGATATATAGATAAAATCTGCCTAATTGCACAGTTTGATTTGAAAATAACACTTTTGTTGAGAATAAACCCTTTATATTAGATATTATATTGGGTGTTGAATACCAATAATGATGTGATTATGTCTAGTTTTGTTTTTTGGTGTATTATAAATAATAATTCTTACATCCGAATGATCGATGTTTTCACCAACCTGGGTTTCACTTAGTGCCAAAACTATTGGCCTCTTTAATTCTTACGAAACACAAAAGGAACAAAATTAGTCAGTTAAATATGCAGCTATTAAATTGGGCGTTTTACATCAACAAATTTCCAGATTTTTTGACGCAGTTATAGATCGCTTTTAAAATATATATATAGTAGTTTTCCGGTGATCACGCTCAATTTAGTTTTAAGGGAAACGTTTGGAGTGAGTACGATGAATTACTAAATATCTATTATTTATATACGCGTCTCATTTTAGATATTAAAATATCTTATTGAAGACAAGTTTATTCAAATACGTTTATAGAAAAGATCTGTTTCAAATTTCAAATTATTCTTTATGAAAAGCACTGAGTAAAAAATTTATTAAAATTATTGTTCAAGATGTAAAAAACGCACACCAGTAGATAAAAAAATAGTAAAATTTATTGTTAAGAGATAGTAACCTAAATGTCAATACATATATTGTATTTCTATTATATTAAGAATTAATATGTTTAAAGAACATTCATTCGATGGAAGAAAACCTGCTTAAAAAAAATATTTTACGAGCGAACAGTTAAACATTTTAAAAGTAAAGAATCATAAAAGAAATGTTGGTTGTTTTTTGAAATTCATGTTAACCGGTCTAAATCTGAAATTAAACAACTTCATTTGTCTTACAAATTGTGTGACACAAAAGACATCACTTAGGTTCTTCTGTCTGTAACAAAATGTCTTTAAAACACGATTTATTCTGATTGGCGGTAAATGACAATCTAAATGACTCAATTTAGTCTGTATAAGGTGTTAGTCACTTATAATACCATTTTTTAAGATATTTAAAATTTTTCAAAGAATAGTTTCCAGACGCTTATAATAATGCTTCAACATTTTCTCGATCCTGTTTTTTTTTCATTAAAAGAATTATTCTCGTAACCTGAAAAGCGTTCAATAAGACTTTCAATTAAGCTGTTCCTTACAGTTAGAACAGCCTAGAATAGTTTGAAACAGTTTAGAGCATGATTATCTACACTTGATTTTTTGTACTAATAAGTACATCCAAATTTTAACAATTACTGCATCAACGAACTCCAAAGAAAAACGAAACCAAATTTTTAAATCAATTTAGGAAAAATTATATCAATTTAAAAAAGAGGAGTAGATTCGTTTTGCTGTGCAGATTTTTATTTAGGGCTAAACGCTATAGGAGTAGGGTAGCAGCACTGATCCCAATTATTATTTGGCAATTCGTTTTAAAATTGTTCAATAAAATTAAATTGATTCTCCTTAAACAGACGGATGGATAGGATTAAATCCTAGTTTTCACAAATGCCACCAGCAAAGAGCAAGAGGTGACGAAATACTTAAGCAGCATACAAACTGACGTACACAAATTTCTATTGCATTGAATGCATGCAGAATCACCTCAGCCAACTGACAGAGCTCGAACGTTTTTAATGATCTTAACTATAATCGGAAGAGTTTTGCTCTAGTCAATACGTAATCTTCTTAGTACACACAAGAGTTATTATCTGAAAATATTATAAATAGACTTGAAATTCAAGTGGTAGTTTAAACTCCAGTTTTAGTTTAAACTTCAGTTTAAGAATTTATTTGGTTTCACAGTTTTGTTTAAACTGTAAACTCAGTTTATTTCGCAGTTCAAGTTAACCGATGGTATTCTGCCGTTTAAATTCCAGTTCAGCAAACAAAACTGACATTTCAATTTAATTGAATGGGATTTGTGGGGAAAAAGGTTTTAGAACGTCGCAAAATATTAGTTTTTTTTCAGAAAACATTATTTATTTAAAATTAAATTGTGCATTAAAAATTATATCGCGAAGTAAAATGATTTTAAATGAACTAAAATAAATCTCAAGATTATGAGCAAAAAAAACATTTCTTATTTATCCTTATTTGTTTACCTCAGAGGAGGACAAGGATAGATAGTTAAAAAAAACTTCATAAAAGTGATGTCTGAACACGTTACGTCACATTAAGCATTTGAACGAAGTTTAAATAAACTGAAGTTTAGATTTGACTGTGAAACCGAACGAGTTAAACTAAAAAACTTGAACGCCGTTTAAGGTTCAGCAGAACTGGGGCCCTACTATGTAACTCGATTCTAATTTTGATTCTATTCGAAACCTTTTTGCGATTCTACTTTAAATTGCTACATGTATGAAAAAAGAATAGAGCGCCAGTAATGCCAAGCATTTTTCAACAAATTTGCGATTTTCGAACGATCTGCTCGCAAACACATTTGATGTCTGCTTTGTTTTGACATTAACTTTCGAGTTAGGTGGTTCCGATTATATGAAAGTACATACAAACCAAGCTGGCACCACTATAGCTGTTCGATTATCGCATGTTAAAGCGCCATTAAAAGAGTTATAGAGTCCAGAATTTGCGAATTCGAATATTTTTATTATAGAATCGGGTTACATGGTTGGGCCCCTTAAGTTTAAACGCCTACTGTGAAACTTTTTATGAAGACAAAAAAAGCATAAGCCTTAAACAATTCGGATGTGGTTTAAAATAAAATCGTATTCTTGTAAACACTCTCACATTAATGCAAAATACCATAAACAACAGAAACGAGCTCTATTAGTGCTTACAAATAACGTCTGGGAAAACTGAAAAGTTGGTAACTTCAATGCCCAGACTTTTACACATCGTAATTTACTAAAATGATGGTTTTCAACAATCAAAAATTGATTAACTATATTTAAAATATGTATACCTAATTTCATTTTGTATTTATTCTTGGATATAAGACATTTAGCATTAGATTTTAACATTTAATAGAGGGTGTATGAACATAAAATTGATTCACTGTAAAGGTAGTATACATAGGTAGAATACCTACGTCCTACATGTTTAATAAAAAGTTTATTAAAATTAATTATATTGTATTTTTTTTATAATCACATATATATCCTACCTATAGACTTATTATGACCTATACCTCAACTTAAAAAAAGTGCATATTATTAGGTTAAGTGAAAAACTTTCATAAGAATTTAATATTCAATTTTTAAAGATGATAGTAAGAAAAGGCAAGACACAGGTTAAAATATTTTGCGAATCACCTACATATGTACATACATACTCAATTTGAAATTCAATAAAATGTTTTACTTTTAAAAAATGTAGTTCTAATAAAATAAATATAATGCAACTTAAAATATAGTGCAATATTAAGTAGCAGAATATACCTATAATGTTTGCTTTTCTTCTATCGTTTTATGAAACGTGATCACAATACTTTCTTCTTTTTTATTTTCAGTATTTGCAAAAATGAAATTAATTCATAAAGTTTTTATCTTGTGCAGAATCAATACTAATAGTGAATATAATGAAAAAATAAAACTGGATATTTGTATTGTAGGTACACACATATAATAATTGCAAATGAAATAGATAGGTATCAAGCATACCCACCTTAAAAGTTTTCAAAAAAATTTGTATCCTCTTTTAGTACTTAACAACATAACAGCTAATTATCAAATCGTTTTGACCCTAAATAGTTGGATGTGACTTTAATTTAAGTAATATATTACATTCTCAAATTAAAGGCTTATTATATTTAGAATTTAGAATAAAAGATCTGAGATTTCGTTCAGTAGAAAAATTACGGAAACGAACTTTAAGCTTATAAGCATACTTCACCTTCAAAACAAAAAAAACAAAAAAACGATTTTCTGCAACAAAAAAGTGTATACGAGAATTATAACCTAAATAATAATAGGGCAAAATTATGACACCTATTTTTCCATAGATTTATTTGCCAAATTGTGAATAAATATTAACTTCAGAATTCGATGGCAAGCAATTTGTATTTATAGTTTTCGTTTTGACTTTTGTACAAAACTATCGACTATGCATAAACATTTATAATTATGCCCACATATAAATCTATATGCGATTTATAATATATACATATTATATGCATTTATATAAAAACATCACACGTACAATTTTTTGCTATATGTACATATTATATATGTAATATACTAGTACAAGTTAAATACATTTATATATAAAAATATGTGCAAGGTACATGTCAATAGATATATATGAATATGGATGGATGTAAAATTAAAAACGTATCTACAGTTATTTTTATTACAAATTTTAACACCTTGACAAGCCAGCGGGACGACTTTTCCTTTTACTGCCGTTCATATTTTCGATGCGTATAATTTTCGAGCAAACTTTTATATTTGTTGGTTTTCTTTTATTTCTTTTTTAGTTTTTTCTTATTAGGGTTAACACCACAAGTCTTTAAATATTACTTGTTAAATTATTGTCCACCTTCATGCAATTACCATAATTCACTAAATTAACTGAGAACAATAAGAAATTGGAGAAGTACACGCATTCTTTTTAAATCAATTATTTTTTCTTCACCAAAAATATTCGCTTCACTAAACCTCAAAACTGACACATCAATTAGTTTTCAGATTAACATATAATATAATATATAACAAGGAGAGGATAGTCTTTTTTCACTTGAATTCTTTTTTTCCTTTTCCAAAAAAATTACATGAAGGGTATATACACCTATACAAAATTCCAGTTGTCAATAATAGACCAATGGAATGATTTCAACATAATTTTATCCGCTACTACACGGAAAGTACTGCTATCGAGATGCAAATGCAAACCACAAAATCACATACAATTACTAGCGCTAGGCCTTACGTTTACGTTCTTTCCGAAGAACTCACATTTCAGGACTTATGTATATCAAGAATACTCAATTTTAAAGATAGTAAGCGTCAGCTGTCATTTCGGTGTGGCGTTATGAAACTGTTATGTATGAGAAAATATGTACTACACCAGAAGAAAACGAAACCATTCTCATATATAGTTATCTCACCAACAGTACTTGTTTCTTTTTTTTTTTTAAATCTAATGCATAATGTTCGACAACTTTCGAATTGGAGATAAAACTTCCCAAGAATTATTGGAAAATATGTTGACCATCACCATTTTTTTTATTAAAGAAAAAAAAACTGCATTACTTCAAAAAGTGGTTAAGAATTTTAAGAACTAAAATTCACTAGTCAGCTCAAATTCAGTGTAAGGCTGAAGAAGAATTTTTAAATAAAAATTTATATTTAAAGCTGTTTAGAGGAAAAAAGAGATGAAAACTCATCAAATTTAATTTCATTCCTTTATAATAATTATTAACACCAAAATTATTAAAAAATTGTACCACACAACACAACCACAACCACTGAAATTAAATGGTTTGGTTTTTTTTACATGTCAAAACAAACACTTCAAGCACAAAATCATCATTTCAAATTGTGTTTGCTTTGTATGCACATTTTTGCCTGATGATTCCCTGAAATGAACAGTCGATCTCCAAATGTACTAGTCAACGGACGTAAAGTAACTCCACAGATTTTAAAATAGTGAGCATATGTGCTTAAGTACACTGGGAAAACTCCCAGATGAGTTACAGGAGCAAGACGGCTACATCGAAAGGTGTCCCACTGAAGCAGCAGCAACAACAACAAGAAGCAAAACTACAACAGCAAAGGCATCAACCAATAAGTCAGCTACGGCAATAGTTAAGAAGCCAGAAACGGCAACAACGAAGCTTGCAACGGCAACATACATACACCAAGCCAGTAACGGCAACACAGCTACGGCTACAGCGAGAACATCGGATGATGCCATCCCGCAAATTTCGGCAAAACTATGCTGCCACCAGTCAATGTTCCCCTGAAGAGGAGGAAGAGGATTCGAAGTGTGCCGAACCTAGCGAAGCGTGCGTCGCTCCACTATAGCCTCAGCTGAGCTTCGAGCTTCAGGCTGATAAGGCTAAGCAGCCACAGCAGAAGCTACCTAAGACACAACAAAAGCAGCAGGAAGAGCCGCAACAGCAACAAGAACAACAGCAGCCCATACAACAGCAGCAGAGTCAACAGCAGCAGCCGCAAGTGCAAAAAAAGTAAAACACCAAAAAAGACATAGTGCCACCCATTAATGTATTCAGGAACTCCAGGATACCATAAATTAATGTAAGTCATAATTTTACAGTTAAGAGACTCGGTAAGAAGAAGCATGAAGAAGATTTACTAAGGAAAACAACCAGAGTTCTTCAGCTTTACTCCTAAAGATGAAAAGATAGAAACGGTAATACACAGGCGCTCCTAGAAGAGCTCCACCCAAAAGCGGGCGACGATATCGAGTTTATCGTGTTCAAGCCTTTTATTACGGTCAAGGCAAGAAGGGAGAAGCGGAACCTTCCTATCTTCCTGGTCCAGCTATCACCCAGCAGCAAACTGGATAAGTTGAGGATTATCTCCGTACTCAACTGCCAGGTTGTCATATGGGATACATTAAAGAGGCGTGGCGACATGCTTCAATGTATGCACTGCCAAAGGTTCGGCCATGCTTGCAGCAAACTGTATTTTCAGTGCTTGGAACTGAACTCGAAAGCGAACTATTATCTCATTTGCCGGTGACTTGAAGTTGAACATTCTGATTGCGGAAATCAAATTAAAAAGTCCTAGAGCTAACCATCTGCTTACCTGGATGGGTCAGTACAATGCTGAATATATTGTTGATGAGTGGGCTACAGATAGATCATCGTTCCCAAGAAGCGGTGTCATCTGAACCTATTACTAATGGACACAAGGATAAAAATGACTGACACTTCGGGTCAAAGACCAAGAAACTGTTTGCGGACGATAGAGTACTACAGTGACCACTAAACACTCGCTGCCGTAATTCAGCTGCCGAACGAGATAGTCGAGTTGGCGGAGTATACACCGGTGCATTTTACAATAACAGTAAGATGCGCTGGCCACGCTTCACCAACGCCCTAGCCAACGGCGTTCGTTCGAGCAATATATTCCCACCCAATGATAGGAATCTGACAAATAACGAAAATGACAGAAACCTAGAACAAATGGACGAGACAATCCAACAGACCACGGAAAGAACAATTCCAAGGTACAAAGAACGCGACGCAACTAACTTTTACCAAAAAAAGTAGTCTATTAACAAGATTTAATTTTTTGTACAGACGATTTACTGACCCGAACGATTTTGTGATTAGGACAGTAAAGTCCTTGATCAAAAACGTCAAGCAATTGATCAAGGATAACTATCGATTGTCTGTTAATTTGTACTGGGACCGAAATTTTTTTACAATCCTTTTGACGAGCTTCTAAGACATCTTCCGAAAGATGTTTGATAGCCATTGCAAACTGTCTATTTTGTCAGCTCCGTGCAACAAAATTTTGTGAACACTTGTGGGCATATAATACCAGGTATATTTTTATACAAAAATGTTTGTTTTGTTCAAACAGTATGAACGTAATTTGTTTGTATCAATTTTTAGTTCTGACTTCAGGTTTTCATTTTTTCAAAACAATCGAAAAACGTTGAACTAACTCCGTATCCAAGCTTTGTTGCCATAATCTTTAAATTCCTTCTCGGGTCTATCCTGTCTTTTCGTTGATAGTCCTGGAATACCACGGAAAGGAATCTCAAACACTTTCTAAAGCCATGATTCTTCAGATTTTAAAAATTGTTCTGAAGACTTTTTTTTACTTGAAATTTTTTAAAGAGTTCAAGATCAGAAATGGACATTCTTGGCATTGCGTATATTGTAAAACAGCACTTTCACACTCGGTAACTGATGTCTTCAACAAGTTTTCATTAAAAAAAAATGAAAAAATGTCTTCATGCAACAAAGGCAAAGGTCGATCTAAAAAGGGCGGATTGGTACCATAAAAGAGAAAAAGAGAAGGTTGCGCAATGTAACGGCACTTAAGTTTAGATTTGTTTTAAAGATAATATCTAATCTTTCATCAAAATTCTTTTGCAGGGTGATTTCGACAAGATTCAGCGATATTGCGATGACTTAAATTGGAAATCAGCTTCCAAAAATTGTAAACTATTCTGTTGAGGACCCATTGTCTGGAGCCTCAAGAGATACGAGAAAGAACTGGAGAAATCTAGTGATCGTAGGCCTAGACCGACAACCACTGGCGAATAAAAGTGTAGTAAAGTACCTTGGCATCTGGTTGGATCAGTGCTTATATTTCGATAAAAATATAAGTGCTGCCCTGTCAGATCCAGTGGAGCTTTTGCCCTGACGAAACGGCTTTTTTATAGCAGTCGGCTTGACGCCAGGATGAAAATGATTTGCTACATGGCCCTTATTCGGCCTGTCCGGTATGGTTCAACGTTGCCCCATCTCAAATGGAAAAGATTCGGGTGTTTGAGAGGCGGTGCCTTATGACTAAAACAGATGTGCAGCAAGTCTGCACGCATCGATGCATGCAGCGCTGCAGCCAGAATACATGTGCATACTTCGTAACTTTAATGATGCCTAGTTTTGTAAAAAAAAATGATATCTGTGTTTTAAATTTAAAAGTATATTTTGTACTTGTAATGGATGTTTCAACAAACGAGGAACAAATTTTGATGTTGATGGCCGTGCATGAGAAATACCTCAAGTTTGTAAAGGCATATCATTTGTTCAAAATAAAAACCTCAAGGCCATGTACAAAATTAATTTATTCTGAAAATGAAAGAGAATTACATGGATTCTTCCAAAAATTATTCTATTCTTGGTGATCGTAGCAATGATCACGATGAATTTAGGAAAGCCACGCGGATGGCGATAAAGGACTTCATTTTATTGTTAAGTCGTCTTTATGAAAAATTAAAGGAAAGAGATTTCATTCGCAAGTCTGTTATCCCGGAATGTCACTTGACTATTACTTTAGTGTAAGTATCTACATATATTCAATATGTACAAAATAAATTATTTTTTTTCAATTTGAAACTGAGATTTTGAAATTTTATTTTTTTCCAGATTCTTGGCACTCGGAGTCTGTCGTCAAATTTTGGCTTGGTCGTTTCGGGTAGGTGTTTCTACTATTGCTGAGATCATTCTTGAAACATCTGTAGCAATCTGGGACGAGTTGGCAAGCATCTTCCTAGCTCAGCTCAATGAGACAGAATGGCTTCAGATCTCAAGGGATTTTTATGAAAAGACGGGGATGCCAAATTTAGTCGGAGCAATAGATGGGAAACATATTGAAATAAAGTGGCTTTCGAAGTCCGGATCTCTTTATTTCAATTATAAACAGTACTTCGGCATTGTTCTGCTCGCTGTTTGCGATAGTAATTACGCATTTACTGCCTTTGACATAGGGGCATATGAAAGCCAGAGTGATGGGGGTGTCCTGCAAGCAAGTGGCTTTGGTAATGCGATCCTTCAAGGAAACATTAATTTTCCAACACCAAAGAAACTGCCGAATACCAACGATGACTTTCCATTTTATTTTGTTGCTGATGCGACGTTTCCTTCGAAAAAACATTATGCGGCCGTATCCGGGAAGGCTATTGACCCCGGACTAGGAAAATTTTAATAAAATGTTGTCAAGGGCACGAGTTTTGGTTTCAGTAGCACAATTTAATTCAGTTACGCTAATGCTAACCTCCGTTACCTATTCCAGAGAAAGCTGGGAGCTCCGCACTTACAATTTTAGCTTATTTTTGTATATATGATTATAGGTATACAAAAATAATTACCGGGGTCGGGGACCACCACGGGGAAGTAAAGTAAGCACTTCGTCGTGTCTGAAAGTTGCGCTGCTGGCCTATGCCAAGTTATAGGCAATCAACAGTTACCCGATCAGACACGGCGCAGGTCTGCCTTAAGAGTAGTTGAGGCCCTATATCCCGCTAGGGAACACCAACGCACTTCGTAGGTCTGAGGACCTAAGTAAGTAAGTAAGGGCACGAGTTAAAATTGAGAACACATTTGGTGTTGCAGCAGCTAAGTGGAGAGCAATAAATAGTGTTCTTAAACAAAAAATGCAGAAAAAATAGTAAAGGCAATTGCAGTTCTATACAATTTTGTTAAATTTCACTACATGTTGAATTACTGTCCCAAAAATTATGTAGTATTCAGAATCGGATGAACTTTTATCGAGAGGAGGCTGGCGGCAAGAAGTAAACCCTATGCGTCAAAGTCGATTGTTTACTACATTTAATCCACCTCGTTGTGCTTTTTCCATGAGAGACGAATTAAAAAATTACCTGTTTGAAGCAAATCAATAAAAGAATAACCATAATAACTTTTTAATTTCATTCCAAATAATCATTAGTTTTATTGAATCTGTTTAAAATTTGACTTTGTAATACAGACAAATTTGCAGGACTCAAATTTCTTTCATTTGCCCGTACGGCCAAACTTTCAAAAAAAGGTCTATGCTGGTTTTTTTCCTTTCTGGCTTCGAAAACATTTCCTTCGCCAGATTCGTCACTTCCGACAGTTCCCTTTGGGCTTCCAGAAGGCATTCATCTAATTTTCTTTTTTTTTTATTTTTACCGATCGGAATGGACGATGTTTCTGGCAAAAAAATTCGGTGATTTTCACTTTTTACTTAGCTCCACCGAATCGTCGTTTTCATTAATTTAATTCTTCCTCCTGCTCCTCCCTTTGAAAATTGTATGAAGTACTGTAAGTAAGGTATAAATACATAGTCGATTATTTATTCTTACGTTGTAAATGTTTAATATGATCAAACTTTGGGTTGGTGTTGGAAATATCTTGGAAGAATATTAAACGGTCCATCCATTTCCATTTTCTCTGCGGCGAATGGTTTCCGCTGCCACTTGGAGGCCATTTTTTAGATTCCTTATAAAATTTGCCCCTCAAGGTTCTGAATCTATTTTTTAATTTGATTGCTGTAAATAAAGTAAAATAAATGAGTCTTTGATAAATAGTTTACGAAAGGTATATAGAATGTTGAAAATTGATCTGATTTTCTTTTTTGTCAGTAGAGCATGAAAAACAAATGCAAGCAATGAATTTTATATTGTATAAATACATGTGGGATCCATAGATAGAAGATAAGCTGAGTATTTTTTTAATAAATGTAAATAAAACATTAACAGATACTACTTTCAGACCGTAGCTACAGATAAACCAAACATCAGCACATTCCCAGACGTTGAAATGGGAATGGAATAAGATCCACCCCGGCGACAGCAACCGCCGCGCCGCGACCACGATGCGCCGACAGCAACCATACCCCATCTAGACAATGTAGTGTAGGTTCACAAACGCATCACTGCAGTAATGATGCCCAAATGTTTAAAGTCAAACGTTCATAAACGTAGATTCTGGCATCACTTTTCTTGTCAACTGTTCATTATTGCAAAGTTGCATAAACTGATGCGCAAAAACTAAACAAAAAAGCATCACTACGACAGCATGATTAGTCGGCATCGCATCAGCAACAGCTGCATCCGCATCAGCATCGCAAAAAATCAGTGATGCTGAAGCACTGCAGCAAAATTTGACGTTTGTGAACTTACACGTAATACGATTGTACAAAGAAGAAAGAAACATGACAGAAACATGACCTATTTAAAGGCATTTAAATAGCCAGTCATTCTCATGACAAAAATAAAGAGACAACAAGCGATGCCGAGACAAATTGCAAATGTACTGCTGCTGATTGGAGCAGTAATTGGAGGTGGCTGGTTGCTGAGCTGGGCGCTGGCCTGGTACCGTCTCCTACAAAGGTGGGCGGTATGGGATCTTTTCTGAAGTAAATTGAAAGAAGAAAAAGGGCAGTCTGTGTGCGGATCCCGAAGAGAAACAACGACGACGGTCTGAAAGTAGTTAAAAGTAAATGCAATAGTTAAAACGTAAAATTGAAAGTAAATGTAATTATTAAGATATTGAATTAATAATAAATGTATTAATTAAAATATTCAAATGAAAAGTAAAGTCAGTTCTCATACATTCCTACATACATACATAGACAAATCTGAAAGCTGATCTTGGTAACTAAATGAATAATTATGTGATTAATGTACATAAGTTTATAGGAATCTAAATTTAATTTAACTTAGGTTGAAAAGAAATAAATAAATAAGAGAACTTTTTAACCAAAATCCAAGCAAAAGAAGATACAAAGCACAAATGAAAAACAAAACGAAAACTATAGGTACTACACATGTAGTTTCCCTCGTGTTAATGTTGCTCTGTATAGCAGCAGAGAATGTCCTTGTTGGATACAATTTACCTATCCAAAATAGAAACCGAGCAATAACAATCTTTCTGAAAATAAACTAAAATACGAGTCGGATACAAAACAAATTCTGTTCAGTTCTTGTTCATTGTACTTACCGGGGATATTCAATTTTAAAGAAAACTCTTCAAACTTCTTGTCTTTTAAAAAAAACGTTTTTGTATGTTGGACTTTCCTTGTCGTAAATAAATCTGTTTTCTTTTACCAATTCAATTAATTTTTCCTTCATTGTTGTATCACCAAAGACAAAAACAAACTTTCTTTTTGCAAATATAACAGTAAATGTCAGCAATCTGTCAATATCAGTAATGCCAAAGATCAACTATTTGCTAATTTTTGTTTTACAATTATGGCTGCAGCGCAGCGCTGCATGCAGAATTTCAATAATTCTGATTCCATAAGAACTAAATAAATTATGTATAATAAATTCTGCACATGTGTTTTAACCATTAGACGCTGCCTTGGATTGCACAGAACACTAGAGTCGGAGTATAAACATTACTATTCCAACCAGCTAATGTGCAATGGAGGCAACATAAACAGAATAGATAACTTTCTTCTAAAGCTGATTCGGGGTCACACTGCAAGAGCGATGTCCTCGAGTAATTGTTTAATGTTTGGGGCCTATTATCCAAAAAATCAGTACTACGATAATGTGCATTTAAGTGGATTTATTACGCCCTTTAGCTTTCCTCTATTTAGATAGTCGAGGGCTGATACAGTGATACAGGATAGAGAGGCAGTACCGCTAATCTACCACGTCAGCCACAGAACCGGAGATACGCTGCTCCTGTATGATCGAAACGTCCTTCGGTTCAGTAGGACTGTGTCCGATTGGGACCGAAGAGATAGGGTAAAGCAGGAGAACCAATTCTGGTAGTTGCAAACTCAAATTAATAGTTAAAAAGTTGAAAGAGTCTCCTGAACTTGGCGGGCTTACATAGGTTAAGGTATTTTTAGTTTTATTAAAAAATAATAAATATCCTCTCAACGCGACCATCGAATTGCAATCCGTTATCCTTCTTGGTATAAAATCCAAATTTCCGTTTTAAATGACATTCGGAAACTCTTTGATAGGTACGAAATATCCGGATGCCAGATTTGTCATTCGGAAAGTACTAGATTTCCCATCACATTATAAATGGAGCGTATAAAATATGTTTTTTCTAAACGAATAACAGTGTAGGGCCCCTGTACTCACAGCCTGTCAGTAATATTATGTAATCAATAGGCCTTTTTTCGTTTTTAGCTCTGAGTAGAACCTAGGGCACGTCGAGTATGCTCTGAGCAGAGTTTGATCAGAGTTCTCCCATATTTTTATGAAGTACACTAAAACACTGAACTTTCAAAGACAGTCTGTCTCTGTCAAACCACATGAAACAAAAGTGATTGAAAAAAGAAACACAACCTGTGCGCTCTGATGTGTCTGAACTTTAAAAGAAACACAGATATTTTCTTGGCAGTTTAGTTCTCTGAGCTTAACAATCCAACTCCACAGGACATAAATTATCTCATTAAGACTCGATCATTACATGAAATCTTCAATGGAATCGCGATATTTCATCTTAGGACATGATGTCAGCGATCTATGTCAGTGTTTTTGTCTTGATAAAGATGTCTGACATGAAATTTGACAGATGTTTTTTTTTGGTTGCTTTTTCTCTACGTAAGACATATTTTTGTGTCTTCTTGAGAGGTTTGACCTTTAATTTCTATAGGCAATTTTTTTTTCGTTTCAAAAACGCAAAAAAGAATTAATTCACGAAAGAGAACGGATGAGTTTTATCACAAAATGAGGGAAATGCGAAACTTGGCATGTTTTTCCCATCCTTTTTCTTCCTTCGAAAAATCTTGCTTTCTCTTTTGAGAATTAATTCTTTTTTGCATCAATTTAAGTGGCTGGTTACATTGACGCAAAAAAGAATTAATTCTCGAAAGAGATAGCATGATTATTAGAAGGAAGGAAAGGGATAGAAAAAAGATGCCAAGTTTCGCATTTTTCTCATTTTCTGATATGAGTTTTGCTTTAAAACTCATGTTTCTTTCTTAAAGCATTCTCTTTTTGGCAGAAATTCTCACTTTATTTTGCCGGCGAAAAAAAAAGGTTTACTGAAATTTGACTTCTTTTCTATGATTTATATCCTGCTGCTGCCCATAAATTCTTATGAATTCTTTTGTTTTCTGTTTTTATCATTATCGTTACTCAAATGAAAACTCTAGCAACATAAAAAACAATGAATGCAAATTAATAGCACAAGTTTTAAAAAAAATTTCATGTAACTTAGTTCACCGAAGTTTTCAGTGTTTTAATTTCCGATCATTCCTCTACTGTCCATTTTTTTTGAGTGCCCACTTAATTTTCTTCTTGTGTGTATCCACAAAAATGATTCTTTTTTCCATTCGTGTAACCAGGATTCCGAAAAAAAAATCATATCACGAAATGAGGGAAATGCGAAATTTGGCATGTTTTGCCCATCCCTTTTCTTCCTTCGAAAAATCTTGCTTTCTTTTTCGAGAATTTTTCCTTTTTTGCGTCAATGTAAGTTTTCGAAAAAAAAATGTTTAAGTTAAAATTTTTTTAATTATTGTAAATAAAATTTTGTTATGTTTTTTGTTTATTTGTCTAAATAATGTATACCTAATTGTTATTTTTTTAAATTTTAAATTGGTTTATTGATCATTGTCATGCCAGGTTATTAAAAAGATGTAAATCTTAAAATTGAGTAACAATTAAATAAATAAATAAAAGTTTGAAGTGTGATTTTTTTAAATTTTAACCAACTATACAAAGGAGATGACCCATTTTTCTATGGAGGTTGGGCCACGAGCGTACACAAACGAGACTAGTACCAAATGAAAGCTTATATTATGCTTAATCTATCTGCCAAATATTTTCGAATTTGGTTTTGGTGATTTCGAGATAATTGAGCTTGAAGTTGGATATGGTAAAAAATGGCCTTTTTTGCAAACAATTACTCATAAATCCTAAAGTATAGCACGTAGAACAAATATTTTGATATCAAATGAAGGATAACAAAAATATCTTTCATATTATGTCAAATACTTTCTTTTTACCTTTGTTTCGACAAAATCAGCAAACAACTTTTTTGAAAAGTGTTTTTTAGAGTTACTTTGGGAAGCTAATATATCGAAAAAATCAGTTACATATGACCCATATTTTTTCTTACACCATTTTAATCCCTAATTGATAACCTTTAATTTAATATAAAATAATGTTATCAAACACAGCGTACATCACGTCTTTTAATCACACTTCATAAAAACCGATTACTATATAATGTCAATGTTAAGTTTACTGCACATTTCTTTTGTCTGCGACCGTTAGGCACATTACATTAATAATTTCGTATTGCCTTGTAAGTAAATATATTAAAGTGGTACTTAACAACTTTAATCATTTTATGCCATTCAACTTGGGTTTTCAGCATATATAACTGTTCAAGAGGTTTCAAGAAGGAACAAGATAATACCCAACGGACTATTTTTAAACACCAACGTCATCGTCCATCTATTGCTATCTGCGATGGAACATATGTAGATATGCCTTCAAAAAAGTTCAAACTACGGTTCTCAGAAAAAACATACAGCTTCCATAAAGTACCAAAATGTGGTAAAACCCTTTATGATCACGTGCTTTAATGGGTATATCTTGGACGTTAACAGTCCTTATGCTGCAACCGATTCGGATGCCAACATTATGAAAATGTTTTGAGAGGTAAATATGGGACGTTAAGACAATTTATTAGGCAAAATGATGTGTTTATTTTAGACAGGA
This sequence comes from Scaeva pyrastri, assembly GCA_905146935.1. NCBI lineage: Eukaryota > Metazoa > Arthropoda > Insecta > Diptera > Syrphidae > Scaeva > Scaeva pyrastri. The sequence continues at coordinate 84,179,367 of LR989927.1, forward strand.
GTTTCAGAGACGCAATTCCGCACCTAGAATCCCAAGGATACAAGGCTTACATACCGGAATCTGTTGCTGAAAGCAATTTTCAACTAACCAAAAAGCTAATAGATCTAGATGTGTAATCATGGTAAGATGGGTAGTTGAAGTTGTGAACGGGCGGTTTAAGAGATTTTAAGTTGTTTCGACAAGATTTTTTTAATTTAGCCGCTGGCCCAAAAATGGGTCATCTCCTTTTTGGATTTAGAATTCGCTTCACTTCTTAATTCTTGATTGGCCGCATAGATCTTGTGATATCATACTTTCCACTATTTTCTGTGGGGATATGTAATCTCAGGTATATGAATTGTTCTGTTAACCGATAATTATTATTTTTGAGTTCAAATGTATTTTAATTTTAGATAACTGACTGACTGATGATTGGCGCATTAATTTAATGACTACGCAACATTTTTAACTGTTTGTCAATTATGCATTTTATTTTCCGAAATAAAATAACAGTAAACAATTTCACTCAAAAAGTTCAATTACATGTAATATTAAATATATGTATGTATTCTCATGAAAAAAATACATATATCACCTTTGTTTTAAATAATAAAAAAAAAAATAATACAAAATTCAAGATATATCTTTTTATTTTTCACTTAAACATATGCTTAATGACATCTATTCTGTCAAACTGTCATAAAAAGGAAATAGATCGGCATTAGATAACAGAATCAAGATACATATTTATGATGCAATATACTGTATGTAAACAACTATGTATTCAGATTAAATTATCGATAATTTTACACATTATTTTGTCGCATGGATGGCATTGTTCAATATTTGAACCCGTCGCATTCTTCTGAGCATCAACGTCCATTTTTATGAAGTCCGAGAGCGAATGTTTTTCCTCGTCAAGGTCAGGTAGGGCCGCAAAAGCATTTTTTACAATATCTCTTACTTTCTCTAAATGCTTTTGAAATCTTGTGCAAGTTTCTATCCGTTGCCTTTTTTGCATTTCCATCATTACTCTCAAAGTTTCTCTTGCCTGATGTGGTCGAAATTCGTTTAGTAAATGATGCATGTGTACAAATAGTAAGCTGAGGTCATCAATCTAAAACAAAAATAGATTTGTAGCAAAAAAGTGATACATTTTTAACAAGCTTATATTAGCTTCACTTGTATGTATGTATGTATGTAACCGACTCCTTTACTCTCGATTTTGACCCACTTTATACGAACCGATTTTATTAAAACTTTGTACACATACCGATGGCAATACAATAATTTCATAAGTTTATCTCAATATCCTTATCAGGATTACCTGGATTAAATATTTTCCTCCTAAAGCTCCTGTTTTTACCTGCTTTTATTATGAGCTTATAAATATAAATAGACTCCCCCAATTCTAAGTACTGCGGTGGCTCAGTGGATCAACACGCGGCCATGTTTCATTTTTGGCGTCGGATTCGACAAGGGTCTTGGGTTCAAATCCTAACCATGGCTGAACATTTTTTTTAATAATAGGCTAAATCGCAGGCGCGACTCGCCAAGGGTTGTGGGTTCAAGTCCCAACCATGACCGATCATTTTTTTAAAATAAAATTACGAAAACTTAAAAAATAATTTTTTTCACAACACATCGAACTAAAAAATGAAAAATAAATATAGTTTATAAAAACTAATAAAACACGCTTAGCACATCACACTAAAAAAATTAAAAATAATTTTTAAATTAAGCTGAAAAGAATAATGAACTAAAAATACTAGTGTTATTGTGAAAAAACTAATTTTTGACACTTTTCGGTAAATTTCAGTTTTGGTTTTTTTTTCGTAAAAAAACTGCCAATTCGATATTTGTCAAAATTGTAGCATATATTAATAATTGTATTTTGTATAAACACTCAAATAAGTTTGAAGTCAATAGGCGCGTTTTATTGCTAAACTAAGGTTACCTTAGTAATCGGGATCGTAATAAAACGCTATTCTTAGTTTTAAACTGACTTTCATTTTATATTTAAAAGCTGGTTCCCCTTGAGCCAAATGTCAATACGTCAGAGAAAAAAAATCAAATTAAACTTCAAAACCTGTCAGAGAAATAAACAAACTATCGATTTGAAATAAAAATAATACAATGTGTCAAATAGCCGCAACATGTATCCTTAGTAAATTACTGAGCTCGATTACTAACTTGTTTCTCCTCAGTTTTCGTTTGTTGTTGTTTACTATGTAAAATTTTACTAACCTAAGGATAAAATGAACAAGAAAACGCGCCTAATATCGGTGCTCATTCTCAAGATATTCAAGTCAAAAAACATTTTTTACCAAATTTTGGTAGAATTCTTTGTACTTTTTTATTTTTTGTAAAAAAACTGTCAATTGAATTTTTTTCAAACTTTCACCAGATGTAAAAAACATCGTTTCACATAATAGCAAATAGTTTTGAAGATAATATCATTTTTCCTTCATTGCATATTTTCACACTAAATTTTTTTTTTAGTTTTTATAATTTAAAAAAATAACGATAAGTTGAAAAATTTCAAAATTTTTACCAAATCTGTATCACATTACAATATATAATAATAAAATTTATTTGAAGTCAATGGCACTATTAATTCCTGAGATACTTGCTACCAACCAAAATTTTCACTTTTTTTAAAAACTGCTACAGTGAAAAAACCACTAGACCAATTTTTATGAAAGTCCTTTCTGCATCTTTTGAAGTTATAACCTGTCGAACACAATTTAATTGGAGTCGATATCTCTACTCGTTCTTGAAATAGTGGACGAAAAAGGGTATCGCGAACGTACAAACGTACATACGTACACACACACACATAGATCTCTATCTACAAATGACGGATCTAGATTCTAGGGACCTTAAAACTTCCAGATTTGTCAAAAATTTCAATTTGACAAATCGGATCGATTACAGTAACTCCATATGGGAAGTTAATAATTCTGAAAATTTCATGTTGGATTTTTTTCAAAAACCCGAATCTTAAAGCAGTGATATTAAATATAAAGGGTGAGTAAAATGAGTCAATTTTTGTTTTATTCTAAGTAAATATGTATGTATGTAAACTTTATTTCTGAGAAAAAACGATCGATAAATGGGAGCGAGTCCAACCTACTGTTTATTATCTTTGAAATGACACCTAAATCAAACTGATATCACATACATATATTAAAGTTTTCACAAAATAATTAAATACCATTAAAATTAAATTTTTCAAGGGGTTTAGCGGGGGTATAATACATGCGACAATTAAATCAACGTGGGTTTTATTTTCTCAGACCATAAAGATGATTTTCATAAAATAAAAAATAAAAAACATTGAAAATTTAATTTTAACCAATTTTAGACGTTTCCATGCAAGTCAAGTTGCTCTAGGAGCAACTTTTTAGAAAAGTCTTTCACCAACTGAAAGACGATACTCTCAAACTGAAAAAGGGAGTTTGACATTAGTATCTAGCTGGAATTGAGTTTGAGTCAATCAAAGATCACAAACCATTAGCAGCCATTTTTAAGGCAACATCCAAACCACCAGCCCGGATTGAAAGATGGATCCTTAGGCTTCAATCCTTCAAATTCAAGATTGTTTATCAACCAGGAAAATATGTATAACATCGCTGATTCACTCTCGAGAATCAGTAAGACTATCTTTACTTTAATAGAAGCAACCATTCCGCAAACACTTATAATAACTGACAATTGACATAGAATAGAAAATACAAAACAGAATGAATGGGGACTGGTATCTAAAAAATATACTTTCCATTCAGGTGGGAACTGTATTTTGGAAAATATTCTTTAACGAGGTTCTCGCTATCATGCCAATTGCCCTACGAACCAGAGTTCTTAATCTTGAACATGAAAGCCATGAAGTTTGGAGACCTTCAATAGACAGAAACGTAACAAACTAGGTGAAAAGATGCAGTGAATGTTTATTAGTGTCCCGCCCTGCTCCACCAGTGCCTATAATACGATATGCATTTCCAAACCGACCTCGGCAATGTGTAGCCATGGATCTGCTGGGTCCACTTCCTAAACAAGATTTCGTTTTTGTAATAATCGATTACTATTCGACATCAAGAAATTAAATTTATAAAAAAATAACATCATCTGCAGAAGAAATACTTAGTAGATTGGGATACCCAAAATCCATAAAAGCTGACAATGGACGTCAGTTTATAAGTGAGGAATTTAAAATTTTCTATTAGAACAATAACAGAAATCTTATAACTTTACCTCCATATTGGCCACAAACAAACGGTGAAGTAGGAAACATGAACCGTTCTATTTTAAAATGACTTCAAGTTGCAAATAGCAATGGGTCTGATTATAAGAAAGAAATTCAGAAATTTTTGCTACAGGACAAGTACCATCGGAACTTCTTTACAAGAGGATGATCAGACACATATTTCCTTCTTTTCAGGATATAAATGAGATTAAGATACTGTAAACAAGGAAAAACGAAAACAGGATGCAGATATAAAACGCTATCGCAAAATAACTTGACACTAACTGAATTCGAAGTGTTGAAGGACACCTAATGCATTCAGTGTTTAAATGAATGATGGAAAAGTCTTAAGACGAAACATAAGATATGTTAAAAAAATACCAACATTTTACGAGGCTGGAGAAACTGAAGTCACTCAGGATAACTCTATTTCATAACCGAGTACACAACGGGAGTTCAAATTGAAACAAAAGAATATAGAAGCGATGTGGAGATCTGTTCTTATAAATAGTAATACTTGTTGATGATTTATACTTGTTATTTTTTTAAATATATAGGTAATTATCGTATAACGATATGTCTCTATTATATATTGAATTTTAAATAAATATTGTTATAATTGTTATATACAGAGCAGTTTTAATACAATTCAATTGTAAAGCGATTTCAAGGATATTACACTTAGCTGTAAAGTTTTTTGTAAGAAATAATTGTATGATCATTGATCAAATAATAAATTTAATAAAATCAAAATCAATCTATTTATATTTTCGGTAAGATTGTCTATAGGTGTTCCAAATGAGTTTTCTGAAACAAGTGAGAAAAATTGAAAAAAAGTTTGACTAGCAAGAAGCAAAAAATTGCTACTGCTTTTAATGGAAATAATGTATGTACATAAATTATTGAAATTGAAGTCTGAGGCATTCGTTTGAATATTTGTTTTTTCATTCGTCGTCGTCCTTAACACCAAGACTCATACTATTTACCTTCTCCGTTCTCCTGGGACTATCTGGAAATTGTATAAGTAAATCAATCAAATCCAAAAAATTCACAAAAAGTGAATGATTTAGTTTCTTTAATTCTTTTCTGCGATCAAAATGCTGCGGAATAAGTCTTTTGATGCCTTGACTTTCAAGAGATCTTATCATTTCATCATTACTGTACTGGGCTCCAAACATAGAATATGTATCATGAATACTTGGTGGATGTCTGGGAGCACGATTTCTACGTATATTTTCTTCGGAAAATTGGTTAATATACTGTGTTGGAGGCAGCGGAAGCGATAAGACTTGAGCTCCTTCTTGATTTGCCATTTTTATTTTATTAATAATCGGTATTATTTATATTTATTTTGAATTTAAAATCAAGAAGTCGAAATAATTGATTCCTATAAATTATGCTATACATTACACTTTAAACTTCATGCGTCAGATCAAAGATGATAAATCTCAAACGTCATTTCGGTTTACAAGCGAGCTGCCGAAGCTACAGGAAGAGGCAAATCGAGAAAAAATTGAAACATTTTTCATAATTGTATGAGTTACACCAACACAAATGCTTTGAAACAGGGTCGAAATGAAAGTAGACTGGAGCAGCCTTGAATGAAATTTTTGTTTTGGTTTAGTTTAATTTTATTCGATTAAATAAATAATGGAATGAAAGTCTTTTTTGGATTTATTTCCTTAGCTGAGTTATAATAACGAACAAAGCAAGCTTGAAGTAATAAAATAAAACTTATCTTTTACAGGAACCTGAAAATTGGAAATGGAGAAATGAAAATACCTACCTATACATATAGTTTTTAGTTTTAAGTTTTATTTTAATGAAAAAAAAAAAACACTTATCACAGATATTTTCCTTAGTAACCATATTTTTACTCATTAGTTACATTCCTCTGAAATGAACAGTTAAAACGTAGAAAAATATTTATCCACTACGGGCGCTTAATGATTTTGAGCGCCTTGCCATCACCAACAAAAAATAATCCGTCGCTGTGCGAGAATTTATAATTTGACAGGTCATCCTCAGATAAATCATAAATCACATGATAAAAGTAAATTTTTATTTTCAACAAAATTGCTTTTTTAAGAAAGAATATGTATCATCAAATGTCATTTCAAATATATTTTACGATATTGTAATTACCTAAAAAACATCACTCAAATTACTTTGTCTTGAATATGAGCCAAAACTTACTTGTGAAACGAAAACATTTGTTTATCCTTGTTATAGGTGTTTTTACATTATTTAACACTGCACCGCATATTGTTCTGTTTTTTTTTTTTTTTTAATGAAATATTGCATACATATATTTAAAAAAAAAAAAAAAATACGATATATTAGTAAATTGCTAACTCCATTTTATTAAAAAACGGGCATCAAAACATGTCCAAATAGTGACAATTACAAAGCAAACATACTTAAACCTATTAATTGGAAATGTCCCAACTGTAAACTGGACAATCTCATGAAATACAATAAGATTAATATACACAGGATTTTTCTCGCATTCCATCATCCTGATATTTCTCTTAAAAAACATTTCTGGCAGTCTTCAAATATGTCGAAATCTTCGTCTTCCAAAAAATATTTTATTGATTAAAAAACAATTTTTAGCTCCCGAATCATGAAAAAACACATGGATTTCAATTGAAATTGCAAAGAATTTTTTTTAGGATAATGATAGATGTCATATGGATTTAGCAAATTGCTAAAAGTTAAAGTAGGGTTTCCGGGATTTTAACTTTAGCCATATGTTTAGAGATATGTAGTAAAATGTTGAAATCGTTTAAAATAAGCTTAAATATCTTTTTAGCTTAACAAATCGCTAAAATTGGGTTTAATGATTTGCTAAATCCTTCATTCAATATATATTCAATATTTTCAATAAAATTGTTTTAAAAATTAAAAGTCGAATTTCGATACTTGGCGATACTAGTGATAATAAATATTCTTTTTACGAGGAGCGAATAATAATCTATAAAAAGTCCTCGATGCGAATTTTTTTAGATGGAGCCATGGAGCTCATAAAAAATAAAGTTTCAAACAATTCAGGATTGGGAAAACTCCCTGATGAGCTACAAAAGCAAAGTGGGGACATCGAAATGTGTCCCAGCAACGACAACAACAACAAAGCCAACAAAGGCATTCATCAAGAAGAAAGCTACGGCAGCAATAAAAAAGCCAGAAACTGCAACAACGAAGCCAACAACGGCAATTAACATCAAGCCAGCAACGACAACAATAGTTAAGGCTACGGCAAAAACAATGCCGCCGCCCTAGTGCCGAGGGCTCATGATGCACAGTTAAATATTACATAGAAGCATGCTGCTGGCCATTCAGGGCCAGTTATCTGGACTTCAAAATCAGACAATGGATCAGGCGTGTAGGGGGGATTATCTCTACTCTCGGTTGCCGAGCCTAAAGCTTTTAGGATAAGGGCGCCCTGTCGGAGAGGCCCTTCAGGATTCTAGCTGTGAATGTAAATTCACTGATTAGGACGAACGTAGAGCGAATCTGTTTCATTTGTTGAAAGACCAAATCCCGATGTGTTTTTGGCCAGCGAAACTAAGCTGAACCAGAAACACAAACTTACACACAATAATTACAATATCGTACGAAAGGACCGGCCCAACTCTACTCAAGGAGGTGGGGTCGCTGTTTTTATATGAAAATATATTGTCGACCTGTTGGCTACGGATAGACCATCGTTACCAAGAAGCGGTGCCTATCTGGAACTATTACTAATGGACAGAAGACTGACAATCACTGACACTGTGTGTCAAAGACCAAGAAACTGTTTGCGGACGATAGAGTACGACATTAACCACTGGGGGCTCTCCACCGTAATTCAGTTGCCGAACGAGCAAGTCGAACTGGAGAAGTATGTACCGTTGCATTCTTAAAATGACAGTTCGAGCAATATATCCCCACTTGACCACAGACGCACTCCACGGACAAAAAAGTGGTATATTAACAAGACTTAAACTTAAGTACAGACGATTTACTGACCCGAACAATTTGGAGATTAGGACATTGAATTTCTCGATCAAAAACGTCATTCAATTGATCAAGGAGAATTATCGATAGTCTGTTAATTTGTACTGGGACCGAAAAATTCGGGCCGTTAATTTTAGCCACCCGAGTATGTTCCCACAAATTTACAAGATCTTTAGAAAAAATAACGATATATGTTAAAGAGCTGCCACATGTTGTTAAAAACTGTACGATTCATTTAAATGCAGATGATGTGCAACTTTTTATAAGTCGACCCTTTGCAGTCAAAAATGAACTTTAATGAATGAGAGCCTCAACCTCATTCTGCAATGGTCGAGAAGAAACCGCCTTTGCCTTAATCCTCTGAAATCAATAGCTCTTCCGATCCATCGTAGAATAATCGATCCTTCGGTCCTCGGCCCATTTAAGCTGGAAGGTGAAGACATTGATTATGTCAGCACAGCTAGGAACTTAGGAATAATTTAAAACCGTACCCTCACTTGGAACGACCATCTCAATAATGCCATTGGTAAAGTTTATGGTAGTCTTCGTGCTCTTCAGGTCACTTGTAGTTTTACCCCGACGAAAACTAAATTCTACTTGCAAAAACTCTTCTTCTACCAATGCTGTTAAATGCATGTGAAATTTTTTGTAACTTGAATTGTGCCACCAGCTACGTTTTTATTCTGCGAAGGTATGACCACATATCCAACTTTGTGCCACGTATCTCTGGCTGTAGTCTCGACTGTTTAATAAACTATCGATCGGTATGCTACCTGCATGAAATCATTCAAACTCAACAACCGGATTACCTATATTGCAAGCTGAATTTCCCTAGCTCAAAAAGGTCTCTTGTGCTCATACAACCTTGATTTAAATACCTGATTACTGAACGACAATTTTTTGTCCACGTTACTTGCCTTTGAAACTCCCTGCCAATCGCGATGAGAAGTATAAGAAGCACGAATAGGTTTAGATCTTTAGTTTTCAATTATTTGACAAATCATTGATTTATGTATGTATATATTTTTCTCTTTTCTTTTCTTGCATTCGTCCAAACCACGACCTGGAGAACAGAGCTCTGCTTGACCACTTCTATTTGCGGAACGAAATTAAGCAATGGCGATCGGAGAACTTCGGTTTCACCGGGTTTAATTAAGATCACTTGGCAAACGCCACAATCGCCGAGCGAAGGGGGTTGATTCCCTGCTAGTTTTAAAAGTAGAGCTCCGGCTCATCGACTCAATTAAAAAAACGAAGTCATCAGCTGTCGATGGTATAACCAACATTGTACTAAGACATTTACCTAAGGAAGCAATCGACATTTTCGCCATACTGTTTAACAACGCGTTGAATAATGCATATTATCCAGATAGTTGGAAGACAGCTTTGTTTCATCCTCTCCCAAAAAAGGGAAAGGACTATTCCTTTCAAGTATCAGTAAGGTATTTGAAATAATTATTAATAGTGCTCTGTCCCAGTATGTATCTGATATCCAATGGAACAAATCTAAAAAACAGTGTACGGATGCCTGTCTGGTTGACTTGGAGAAGGCCTTCGACACCGTATGGTTAGAAGGTCTCTATCTCAAGTTAGCCAGACTTGGTATAAATAAATCCGTGTTGTATATGCTTTATGACATGCTCAATGGTAGAAAGTTTGTTGTCAAGAGTGGCAATGTAACTTCTACCAAAGTATTTGATATACAAAATGGTCTTCAGCATTTACATCAGCGATCTAATATGTAGTCTTACTTCGGCAATTGCGTACGCCAATGATCTAATAGCGTACAGAACGGCCCCAAAAGGTTACCAGATTCAGCAATATTGTGATGACTGGAAGTTAAAAATCAACTTCCAGAAATCGGAAACTATTCTGTTTAGGACTCTATTGTCTGCATCCTAAAGGGATACGAGAAAGAACTGGAGAAATCTAGTGATCGTAGGTTATCGGTCTAACCACTGGCTAATAAAAGTGTAGTAAAGTACCTTGGCATCTGGTTGGATCAATAGATACTTATATTTCGATAGACATATAAGTGCTGCCCTGACCAGAGCCAGTGGAGCTTTTGTCCTGACGAAACGGCTTTTTTATAGCAGTCGGCTAGACACCAGGGTGAAAGTGATTTGCTACATGGCCCTTATTCGGCCAATGATTGCCTGGTATTGTTCAACGTTGCCCCATCTCAAATGGAAAAGATTCGGGTGTTTGAGAGGCAGTGCCTTAGACGCGGCCATGGATTGCACAGAACACCAGAGTCGGAGTACAAACATTACTATTCCAACCAGGTTCCTACAATGGAGCCAACATAAACAGAATAGACAACTTCCTCATAAAGCTGATTCGGTAAAACATAACAAGAGCGAAGTTCTGGAGTAACAGATTAATTTTTGGGGCCTATTACCCAAAAAATCAGTACAGAACAATACGTAGATGAGGGCCTTCGGTTTAGTAGAACTGTGTCCGATCGGTACCGGAGAGATAGGGTAAAGCAGGAGAACCAATTCTTGTGGTTGCAAACTCAAATTGATCATTAAAAAGTCGACCGAGTCTCTTGACCTTCGCCGGCTTACATAGGTTTAGGTATTTTGTTTTTATTTCATTTTTATTTTATTTCAATCTTACAACTACTTAAAGCTAGACAAAAATTCTTAAAACTAGCATAATATATATCAATAACTTACAACTAACTTACTGGCCCTATGCGGACGCTCTAAGTTAAACTAATATCTTAATGCTAAGGCCTTTCGGCGTACGAACTAACTTAAAACTAAATTTCTATATTTTTTTATCACCAAGAAGAATAGCCAAAAACTTGGTTTCTTTATCGGTTATAGGTTTAATTATTTTTAGTACTACTGGCGAGTACATAGGCCGGCCATTTATTTTGTGTTGTGAATCGGGTTGTTTTTGCGATTTGTGTAGTTAACTGCGAAAAATTCAAAATAATTTTGACATTTGTTCAGGTTTGTAAACTAAATTTGCGCAGGTATGTTGTTTCGTAAATGGCCAACCTTAGCCAGCTCCAAAAGGAACACATCGAAGTTGTAGGTATTTTGCTATTCTAAATTCGTTTTAAATTTTGATAAAAACTGAAAATTTGAAAGCAACCTTTTGTAACACTGGTTACGAGTTAAGTAACTTTATTACTTATTTATTCTTCGGGGGTTGTATTTTAACCTGGAAATCTTAAATTGATGACATTATTGAAGTCATGCGTTTTTAGTGTGATGTTAATTTGTGCTTCAATTGTTTAATGTGTTAAGCCCTATACATGATTTTTATTTTGACCAACATAAAACAAAAAAAAAAAAAATAAGCAATCTTCGGTTATTGTTTTACATTCAGAATAACGGAACAGAATGTTGGAACAGCTAAGACATGAAATTCGGTTGTCCTGCCGCTCTATCCACTTTTTTCCAAACAGGCAATGAAAAGCTAACTATTTAAAGTAAAGACCATGCATTTTTTTTTTTTTTCAAATAACTATTAGACTAAAGTAAACTTTTGAAAAATCGGATTTTTAGATCTAAAATAACAACACTGTGCATAACAGTTGACATAAGAGTTTGTAATAGAATCAGCCATTTTAGCGAAGAGAGACTTTTAATATCTTTTGGATAAGTGATATGAAGCACACCGGGCCCTCTAGAAACTAAAAATTGCACGGAAAATAGAAAAAGTAATAAAAATATTTTTCCATACCTTGAATTCGTGCCATAAATCGAGGCGAGACGAAGTTCGGCGGGCCCGCTAGTTATATATATAAAAAATAGATTAGTATATGAGTAAAGATATTTTGTTTGTATATATGTATGTATATTGTATATGTATTGTATATATATATATATAGATGTATGTACATATACAATTTTTAAACACCCACCACACAGAAGAAGTTTTCACTGCTAATCGATGGTTTGTATGTATTCTAATGTATATTTTTTTGATCGTTTGCTATTATTCACTTCACTTTTCACTTTTTTTTATATATATGTACATAGGTATAATGTTAAAATTTAAATTCACTAGAACTATACGTACATATGTATATTTGCTTTTTAATTTTAATGTGAACGGTTTAAAAAAAGATTAATTCAAATTCAAATTGAACTGTTTAAAAAAAGGTTAGAAACAAAAAGGTAAACAAATTTAAAATTATAAATTTGAAATAAAAAAATTGAATTGTATATATTGGAATCTGAAACAGAAAGAAACTCTGTTTCAAATCGTGAAACCTAGCACCTATAAATTGGTAGTTCTTTGTTCCTTACTCATACTTATGCAAAACCTTTTTGTCCCAAATTATTTATCGGTGCTTCTTTGGTTTTGCTGTTTTCTTTTTTTGGTGTTGGTTTTACCAATTCTGGCACTCGGAGGATTTTATTTGAATTCATTTTCTCTCAACGATATCTGCTCAGAGATCGTGAAATCGGCAACATTTTAATATTTCCTTTTCTATTCCAATTTCCTTAGACTACCACTCTAGTCCGAATATCCCTATTCCGAACCTAATATCCTCCAAAATTTGACAATCAAACATTTTACTACAATCATTTTTGTTTACTTTTTAGTTTTACCTAGCTGCGCGAGGATTTTTATTAACTTCCCATAGGGAGTTATTGTAATTGCTCCGATTTTTCAAATTGAATTTTTTGACAAATCTAGACGTTTAATGGTTCCTAGAACCTAAATTCGTCATTTGTAGAGAGATGTCTGTGTGTGTGTGTGTACGTTCGTACGTATGTACGTTCGTAAGTTCGAGACCCCTTTTTTTGTTAACGGTATCTCGAGAATGAATAAAGATATCAACACGAATTAAATTTTGTTCAATAGGTTATAACTTCATGAAATGCAGAAAGGACTTTTACAAAAATTTGTCGAACGGTTTTTTCACAATAGCAGGTTTTGAAAAAAAGTGAAAATTTTAGTTTGTCGCAAATATCTCAGAAACGAATAATGCTATTGACTATTTTATTAGGTAGATTGCAATGTGACACAGGTTTGGTATAAATTTTAAAATAATTTAACATACCGTTATTTTTAAAAAAAGTAAAAACAAAAAAAAGTGGTAAATCATTTTAACTTCGAATTAATTTTATTTTGTGCATAATAGAATTGTCAACTTATGGTATATTTTTGACAAATGTCGAAATGACAGTTTTTAAGTTTTTTATACAACTAAAACTGAAATTTATAGAAAAGTGTCATAAATCACTACATCACTACAAAAAATAATTTTGACTTCAAAAGTATTTTATTTCCAACCTACTCGTAATGCATTTGTCAATACCTAAAAAATGGTAAAATATTGACGAATATCAAATTGAAATTCTCACAATAAATACAAAACTACAAATATTTCTTTAAAAAAAAATTGGTAAATTTCAGATTCAATATCTCTTATTTTTTTATGATATTAAAATTGTAATCAACTTACATCAAAATTTAATCAATTATTATCAGGAACGACAAGTTTTTAAATTATGCATAATGGGAAGTTATCAGTGTGGGTCGCACCCAGCCTCTTTTTTAATTTAAGAAATAAAAAAAAAGCATTTCGTCGTAATAAGCTTTATTATGTTCTTAAATTCGTTACAGTTTCCAAATTTAATTTTTATCAGGATTCGTTGTTGCTAAATTTATAATATGTTGCATTGATGTACCTATATGTTTTTTTAAATATTTTTGCAAATTGTTCAAAAGGGAATGGGTAAGTAAAAAATAAGTATGCAGGCAAGTGTTGCTATTTGATATTTAAGTTATGAATAATAATTTAAGAAAAAACAAAAATAATGTTTTAATGGTTCAAACTGAATTTTTGTCAAATTGTATGTAATTAAGTATATCTAATTATGTATGTACTTACGTATTTCAAAATTCAATCTTCTTATTAATTCTTAAAAAATTGAAAGCCGGATTCTGAAATGTATCATAGTTTTTGAGAAATTACAACAAAACTACTTTTTGGTTGGCCGCAAATATCTCAACATATAGGTACCTAATGTTAATGACTTCAAATAAATATTCTTAAACGTACGATATATGCTTAAATACATATACATAGGTATGGTATAAATTTGAATAAAGGACTTATCCTTATTTTTTGTTTGTGAAAACTATCAATTAGTAAAATCAAGAATAAATCGAAAACACAGCTTAAAACAAAAATTACCGAAATAAATTTTGTAGTTAGCTTCTTATACTTTTTGTTTAATTGAAAATTTATAACAGCACTAAAACATTCTTTCATTTACCTACTAAGTCTTCAAGAACAAATACCTGTAATCAATTGAATGAAATTCTTAAAATTATTATAAACCAAAAAATATTTTTCATTTAAAAAAGTTGAAATTTTTGAATGTACTCGTACTTCTTGTGTTCATTATTCATTTGAAACAAGTATTCTTTTTGACAACTACAAAAAAGTACTTACTGTTAATATTTTAGTTTAGTTTTTTAATTTCTTAGCTTTTTGTTATATTTTGCATCTTTCTTCCCTTCCTCTTCAAACGAAATTATTTTATTGTCTCAATCGAACCTTGCTATCTATGTATGTACATATTTAGATTCATTTCAGATTTTTTTGTGTAGTTGATATTATCTTCAAATATATTTTTTATTTCATAATTTTCTCTTATTCTCCTCGTCCTCACTTCGCATCTCTTAAATATTCTTTCGTAGTTCGTGTTATTCATTATTCCATTTTATATAGAAAAGTACTATGGTTTGGAATTATGTACAAAGTTTGTGTCTTACAAAGGTAAGATTGTATGTATGTAGTTATGATGATAAAATAAAAAATGGACACCTATTATTTTTTTGTAGCATTTTTTATTCTTAACTTATTTGTTCAATGGCATTTTTAAAGTAAATTTATTTATTGCATTATAAAATAACTTAAAATATAAGTAAATAGGTATAGTCTTAATTTATACATTATTCATATAAGACACAATATTGTTGACCTTATTTATATTTTCGAGAATCGTGTTTTATTTCATAATACACCATATTGGTACTTATGTATGTATAAATAAATATACTGTTTTATTTTGCATTGAAAATGCAGAATAAATAAAAAAATTATATTATTATACTGGAATGAAAGTACAATAATAATGTAAGCTATCATAAGAATGTATACAAAATATGATTGAGAATAATACTTTACCGCAGGCACAACAAAACAAGTGTATTTTGCCATTAATACATTTCTACTTGACATTCAGAATTCGGTTACTATAATTACAAATTTTATTTATGAGTTTAGGAAGTTAACGTTTAAAACGCAGTGTTGTTGAAAAAAAAAATAACAGATCAATCATGTATCCAGTATACAATTACAGTTTAAACTACACGTCTAAAACCAAGCCAAAACGAGCTGAAATTGCACAACGACCACAATATCCACCGCAAAATGCCCTCCGATTAGTTGTAGACAGGTGAAACTAAAAAATAAAATAAAATGGAAATTTAATTGTTTCTCATCAAATTGTTCTAAATATAGTACCTAATCGATTTTTTACAACAAAGCTATTTTATACCCAAAAAGAGTGGGTTTGCCTTGAACACATTTTAATAAAAATTAATCTAATACCAATTCGTTAAAAATATCTACAGAAAACAAATTTCTTTTAAAGTAGGTAAACAACTCCTAACACAATTCTTCTTGGTTGCAGGAGGATTTGAGAAGCTATGTGATGAGTGATGACTGATGACATTTATTTTGAATTTTTGAAAAACAAAACTGTAATGTTATAAAATATTTTAGGTATTAACTTTTGACATATGTATATTTTAGGGCAATGATAGAAATTTCAAATATTAATCCACACTGAAGTAATAAATTTGCTACGAATCTCTCGTTGGTGGGACATGCTTAATTTGCGCTAGCTTCAAAACAACGAGTACGTCTTCAGTTTGACCCAAATTCCTTCTCCAATAAAAATTGTGAATATAAAAGTCCCTCTTTGAATTAGAAAGCGTTCCCTTCATTCTATCTGGGAGTGTCATTATTATTCTGCAAAGCACTTTAAATTTTAAAAGGATAAAATAAAATAAAAATTGAAGTATGTTTGTACATACATATGAACACTACATACATACATATATGAATTGAATAAATTCACACATTTATTTTTTCAATAAAAGTTTATTGCGTGAAACTTTACTTTTAATGCACAAAATACCTACATACATACCTTTTTTGCTCCGACATTCTTCAATTCTTCATTGACTGATAGACTCATACAATAAACACTATAGTCTGGTCTTTATAAATTGTCAGTACAGGCCTAATGGGAGAGCCTTTTCTGAATCAGTAGCGCGCCCTATATGAATTCCTCATTTATGGCTAAAACACAAACACGCTTTAGGTCCGGCTTCGCCTGACGTTTACGAGTTCAGCCATAGGAATTCAATGCATGCTATCACAACGTACATAGCTTCGACTTCAGGTTTCGTTTGACAATCGTAAGGAAAATTTGCTGAACATTTGCTTTTTCGACAGCTCAAAAGATGTAAAAAAGTCAACAAACAAAAGAAAAAAATATTTTTGGAAGGATTCCCATAGTTTAATAGATATAGTTCAAAGGTAAGTTATTGAAATATAGAATTACTATACAATTTTTTCTTGAAAACTTTTTATTTTTGTAGATCAGAAAATGTCTTTCTAAAGTTGAAACACACAATAATTGGTAGTTTCTAGTGTAAGAAAATGTTCAAAACCAACTTTTGAGAAAAAAAACAGCTTCTAATGACAAAAGTGTCATTTTAGAAATGACATATTAGAAATGTCATTCAAAGTAACCTTGAAGCTAAAGCGTGTTTGTGATTCAGCCATTAATCCGACGTAGCCTCCCCACAACCTTTAAGGACTATTCACACGAGAGAACGAAAAAAAATGATGAGTGAAGGCTATCGGTGTGAATCACTGCCCAAACTCTACTCTAACTACTCTAACAGTGGTATAATTAATACCAAATCCAAAATCCTTCTTCCTCTCTGTGTTGATAAACCAAATGACGTTTCTCTTCTTTGAGTTTCCAGCACTCCATGCTCTCGAAAACGATTGTGAAGTCTTACAATATGTGTAATAGTGTGGACATTTACCATTGGGGAACATTTCATTTCCCGTGAGAAAACTAAAAACAGTGTTTTTCTTGTAAAATTGTAAAAGTAGTTTGGATTTATTTCTCAAGAAAAAAGACATATATATACAGTGCCTTGCATAAGTATAACCGCACCTGCAAAAATGCGTTTTGTAGAAAATGGTAAATGGGAATGACACCTGTCTATTTTTTTAAATTGAATGGCATCACTAATCAAGTAAATTAAGGAGAAGAAAAAGTTCCGTTATTTTCTCTTCTGGCGTTTAAAAATTAAAAACCGTTATTTTTGTATTGCAAAAGTATAACCGCACAATGCAAACCTCTCTGAAACTTCATGCAATTCTGTTTTTTTTAAATAACAAACAACAATGCCATGTGGTAAACATTTAAGCGATACGTAAAAATGCAAAATTCAAACTTTTCGGTCAAGTGGTCTAAGCTTAAGGGCTATAGTTAGGACAATATAAAGAACAGATCGTGTTGTCGCGATATGAGGCGTTTAATCAATGATGCATCCAATTTGGTGCATTCTTTGCGGGAAAATCGTGACGATTTGGGGTTAGGAGTTTCGGTTTCAACGGTTTTTCGTGCCTGAAAAAGTGGTGGATTGATTGTTCGGGGCAAAATGATGTCAGCACTGAAGTCACCCTCCAAAACATGAACCGGAATCGGAAAACCGTAAGTAACATTATATTAATTTAGACTTAACTCTTTGTACTCTTTGTACTGTGTTACTCTTTGTACTGTGTTACTCTTTTAGCTCGGAGCGCTCGGAGCCAAAAGTTTGTGTTTGTTTTTTATCTTCGAGCTCGCTCGGGGAGCGCTTATTTAGTTAGTTTAGATAAAAAATGACCGAGCGAATGGAGTAAAAAGATGAGCGCGGCTATGTCACTTTTTTGTTCATGTGGTAGAATAGAGACAGACTGCTTTTGGCACTTCAGAGCTCAATTGTGTTTCTTAATTAGCTCGGAGCGCTCAGGTTATGTGCAGCTGTGAGCGCTCTGTCCCCCACTCGGTGCCCCGCTCGGAGCTAAAAAAGAAAAACGCCTATTATAGCTTTTTGGTGCACTTTATACCAATCACCATGTAGATAAACATACTTAACGACAATATTTTCTGTGTATATTATTTTATGTTTAATGCTTAGTTCAAACGATTATTTGATATGGAAGGGGTACGAATAACAAAACCAAATTTATAGAACTTGTAGTTCAAATTACGAACTAAATAATGCTGAAAATTTCATGTTGTTATCTGGTCCCCCACATGGTGATATTTGAACCTAAACATTGGGTTTTTTCAAAAACCCGATTCTTAAAGCAGTGATATTAAATATTAAGGATGAGTAAAATTAGTTAATTTTTGTTGTATTCTAAAGTAAAATATGTAAACTTTATTTTTGAGAAGAAAAAAACTCTTTACATCCACCGACCGAAAAATGGGAGCAAGTCCAATATGAAGAAAAATAGGAAAACTAAATTCAACTCCAGCACTATGTTTGATACAGTTTGGTGTAGATTTTGATTAATTTAATATTTTTTGCAGAAACAACTGTTTATTATCTTTGAAATGACACCTCAATCAAATGGATATCATTTACATTAAAGTCTTAACAAAAAAAATTAAACACCATTAAAATGACGATTTTTAAATTTTTCAAGGGGTGTAGCGGGGGGAATGGTACATGTGAAAATTAAAGCATATTGGATTTTATTTTCAGAGACCATAAAGATGATTTCCACAAAGTTTAAAAAATATGAAAAATGTGTTGGCTTTTTCGATTAGACGTTTTCATATGGAATGGCCCATACAAGGTCGAATAGCGTAAGGATATCTACTTTTCTAGTTGGTATAGTTTTTTTTGGTGACAGCTATTTAGGTGTCGCTTTCATACATTTTTCTTATTTTTTGAAAAAGATAAGTTGTTTTTTATTCTTATTGATAAATAAAGTAAAAAAAATTTAAAATATATCAAATTTAAAATAAGAGAATATGAACAATCCATAATGTTAACATCAATGCATACATTTTATAAGAGGAACTCAGCAAGAAATGACCACAAAAAAGTTCAATTGCTGAGACACAATTTAAGGAATAAAGCTAATATTTTGGAACTTTATAAAGGAATGTGTGTACTTATGAGACTTTCTATGAAAATTTATTGGTATATGTTATTTCCAACACATAAATTATACATTTCAGATTCTTAAAAAAACTTTCCTCTGAACAAACAAACGTTTGTGTATGTTTGGCGATTGCTCTATTTACCATCGGGAATAAATAGAAGTAGGTACTGTATGTATTGTATATTGAGAAGAATTTACATTATAAATCACAACAGCTGATCGAAATGAAATTATTTTGTTCCTGTTTGATAATTTAAAATTCGAACTTAGTTTCCCAAACTTGGGTAATTAATGAATAGAGATTAATTCTAAGTTTCTTTTAATCCAGATTCCTTAAATGATAAGGTAATTTTTCATTCACCCACCTCGCACCTATCCCAAATCCTATAGTGTGCAAGCAGGGGTGTTGCATAATACTGGGAGCTTACACTGATCAATATTCAAATTTCAAGTAACAATCCGTTACATTGTAAATCAAAAAATTTCATGAAAAATTCGAAAAATTAGATACTCTTCAAAATTATTTTTAAGCTCCTTTTTAAGCAAATTTTGGTTTTAAAATTAGTTCTTTCGAAAACTATGAATTTTGTTCATTTTTTTTTAACAGGCTAATAGAATAGAGTATACGCTTTAAAAAATGTATCATACTAATATTGTAAGTATTATCTTTATTTTTTGACAACTCTTTTTTCGATCAAAGCGTTCTCCCATAGTAAAAAAATTCTTTTATTAAGCCCCTCTACCAAACACCATTATTTTTTCTTAACGCCAAAGTTATCGTACAAGACTCGTTTTGATAACAATTTTATTTACAAAAAAATTATCGGATTTAATTTTTTGTGAAAAAAACTATCAATTCGATATTTTTAAAAATTCTAAAATAATTATTTTAATTGTTGAATATTGTATAAAATAAATATGAGCTCAGTATAGTTGCCC
This sequence comes from Scaeva pyrastri, assembly GCA_905146935.1. NCBI lineage: Eukaryota > Metazoa > Arthropoda > Insecta > Diptera > Syrphidae > Scaeva > Scaeva pyrastri. The sequence continues at coordinate 84,199,766 of LR989927.1, forward strand.
TATCTTGAGATATTAGAGTGAAATATATTTGTAACCAATTTTTTGTACTTTTTTATTATTTGCAAAAAAACTGCAAATTGATTTTTTTTCCAAAATTTAGCCTGATGTCAAAAACATCATTCACATACCAAAAATGACAAGTATTTATCACAACAAAAAAACTTGAATAAATAAGATTCAAATGTATTAAAAATTTGACTTTTACATGATTGTCATCCCAACCAAATGAATGAGGCGGAGGAGTTAATACCAGATAAATTGGCATCATTTCTCAAATAAATGTTTGTTTATTTAAGTTTCTCTTTTTGTCTCTTCACATATTCATTAATATTCTTTCCGAGGAGGCTGCTCAAAGGTCGCGTCGCGTCGTCGTCGTGCGTTCCTTTTCATGATATTACTTCTAAATTGTATATACAATGAATAGACCCTCCTGTAGTAAAAAATGCATAAAGTGAACTCTTCTACAAAAAAACCTTATCATTTCTTGACGCCAAAACTACGTACACTTACAAAATTTTCATATCAGATACAACAAAACTAAAGAAAGTATCCAAACAATCAAATGAGGTTATTGAATATTTTAAAAACTTTACAAAGAGATGCCTCATCAACCTTTGTCCATTCCAAGGAAAAATAATAAAGAAGGATAGACCCAGGACGAGACAAAAGATAATGGTAAAAACCAAACAAGAAACAACACGATGCACGCCTTACATCAAGTAGGTATATATAAAATACATAAACAAGAATATTTCATATTTTGTAAAACTAGATTCTAAGAAGACCTCAATAAAGAAAGAGCTCTTGCTCTTAAAATTATTAAAAAAAATAGTAATCGTGTTTTGATTCACATCGAACATAAAATGTATGTATGTTTATACATATATAATTTTTAATAACATATTTTTGTTGCGAAATTTGATGTGATTTTCTATGCGTTCGTTCGTGTTCACTGCTTTTCCCTTTTTGCTCTCGCCACTCTCGGACAGCTACTTGCAAAATACGAACTACATAATATGTATGTTGGATTTTTGCCAGCACATCTCCGATAGCTACTCTCAGGCTGTGTCCACTTGAAAATTTACTTTCGAGAGAGGGCCTCACAGCTACTCTCAATGTTTTTTCTCTCAAATGGGCACGCACCTTAAGAATTAAGATAACAGTATCATTAAATATCGAGACAGCAGTAAGATCGTTCACATTAAAGTAATCGATACTTTGATTAAGAATGTCACTTCAGGGCCTTTGATTCATTGATTCACTTTCTAATCCAAAATATTTGATTCAAATAAACCTTGTAAATTGAGTTCAAATACATTTATCTCTTTATGTTTCCAAAACAGAAAATTAAAACTAATCAACTCCATGTTTCTATTTACATATCTAGCTAAATATTTTATTCATGGTAGCAAAGTTAATGGGAAAACACCAAAAATTCGTGTTAAGGCTGAATATCAACAGAATATGAATTTAATAGAATTTTTCAACTTACATCATTTGGTGTTTTTATGACAGCTCTGTTTCCGAATATGTCCCATCTTGTTTTTGAACTGATTAAAAAACCCGTTATATTAAAGTTAATAGAGAAGTCACCTTGTGGACATTCTCCATTATGATTATAACAATCACCAGCAGATCCAAAAGGTTGTTGGGTTCCAACTGTATCAGCAAACGTAAAGTCATTTTCGATAACACGAAGGCTTCGTATATCAATTGCTACCTTGTGAAAATGCGTGCGACCAAATTGTATGCTGAAATCTTTGTATTCAAACTTTCTAGACTCTGGAGGACACATATCAGGATATTTTGTTTTATTATCATAGTATATCGAATAGTTCTCCGAAGGATTTAAAGTAATGTATTCTTTTGGGTTGTCATTCATTTTATGACAGTAAATTTTCATAGGTTTTCTTTTGATGTAAATAAGGTATTCTCCATCATGAAAATTTTTGTGAGAACGTTTAATATCTGCGCACGTTTTTGGAAAACATTCTTCTGGGGGTCTACATTTTTCTTTAAGTAATTTTGGTTTGTTGGAACATTGAATTATTTTTCCATAGCTGTCACTGCATACTACACGTCGTTTTCTATAGCCTCCACAGTTGCACTAAAAAATAATATTATATTCGTTATAAACAATATAAGTACTGTGTGATCTGATGCAAATGGTCTTGTTTATTTACAAAGACTACAATATTAAAATTTTTCTACAAAATCTACTGAGAAACAATTTTGGAATTCTACTCGACCCTTTGCATCGGACCATGGATTGGATGTACTTTTTAAAAAAATTCTGTATACCTTTGATATTTTGTATTCTAGTCGAACACAATGTTGACATATTTGTTTTACAATTGGTTTTTTCACCGCATCACAATATCTGCTCAATATTTGTCTTCCCATCAAATTTGTGCAGTTTATTGATCTGCTTTGATATTCTGTGCTACAATCTTTAGGACATGTTGACCAAGCAGTTGGAATCCATTTGCAAGTCATTTTACAACTTTTTTTAAATCTCTTAGGTGAGGGTACTTTTAAGCCACTACAGTATTTTGAATCAATTTGTTCCCTTCTATTTCGGAAACCTTTTTTTTCAGATTTAAACACTTTTGCGCAATAGAATTCTTTTTTTCTACTTCCTATACCACATTCGGTGGAACACTAAAAAATAAATAAAAAAAAATTAACATACATATATCCCACTAAAAAAAAAAACTAATATAATATATAAACATTTTTGAGTAAGTTGATTTTATTTTACAATAACTCCATTTAATTTTTCCGGCATTACACATAAGTATAATGTTTAATGCTCAAGGACTTGGGAATTTTTATTTTGAAGGAGGGACAATACGCTTTGAGCGATAGATTAATGCATTCAACTTTGTAGTAAAAGGTGTAAATAAATAAAATAAAACTATCATGTCACGAAAAAGCGTTACACGCATAAAAACTCAACGGTTTGCCTTGGTTTGAAAATTTTCGGTAACTAAACCACATTGAGAATTTTTGGAACGTTTTGGAACAAACAACGATAACAAAATTGAAAATTTGGTTCTAGCAATGTTTTAATGCTTTAGACACTATTTACAAGACATTGCTTACAAGAAATAGTTAAAATACCCATCACAAACTTGAATGCATACCTAATAATTGTGGATTTACATTAGAGCTCCCGATTCCACGGATAAAAAGAGGCTGGGTGCGACCCACACTGATAACTTTCATTTATGCATAATTTGAAAACTTGGCGTTTTTGATATTAATCGATTTACTTTTGATGCTGATTGATAACAATTTTACTAACAAAAAAATGGTCAGAGATGTTGAAGCGGAAAAACTATATTTACAAATTTTTGTTAACTTTTTGTAGTTTTGTATTTGTTGTAAAAAAATGTCAATTTGATATTCGTCAATATTTGACCATTTTTCAGGTATTGACAAATGCATTATGTTAAAAATAAAATACATTTGAAGTCAATAGCATTGCTTGTTGTGATGATATTTAAGCAAAAAACAATTTTTGACACTTTTCGGTAAATTTCAGTTATGTTTTTTTATTTTTCGTAAAAAAAACTGTCAATTCGATATTTGTCAAAAAAGTACCATATGTTCAAAATTCTAATATGCCATAAATAAAATAAATTCGAAGTCAAAATGATTGACCACTATAGATATTATTGAAGTCAAGAAACTACTTTTAACATGTTTTGGTAAATTTTTGGTTGTTTTTTATTTTTTTTTTTTTCAACAACTGTCAATTCGATATTTGTGAAAATTGTAGTATATACATATTAATAATTGTATTTTGTCACTCAAATAAGTTTGAAGTCAATATCAGTGCTCATTCTCGAGATATTCAAGTCAAAAAACACTTTTTACCATCTTTTGGTAGAATTTTTTGTACTTTTTTATTTTTTGTACAAAAACTGTCAATTGAATTTTTTTTTTTTTTTAGTTTTTCAATTTTAAAAAATAACGGTAAATTGAAAATTTTTAAAATTTATATCAAATCTGTATCACATAACAATGTATACAATAAAATTTATTTGAAGTCAATGGTACTATCTATTTTTGAGATATTTGCTTTCAACCAAAATTTTCACTTTTTTTTTAAACTGCTATAGTGAAAAAACCGCTTGACCAATTTTTATGAAAGTCCTTTCTGCATCTTTTGAAGTTATAACCTGTCGAACACAATTTAATTGGAGTCGATATCTCTACTCGTTCTTGAAATACAGTGGACGAAAAAGGGTATCTCGACCGTACGAACGTACGTACACACGCACACACAGACATCTCTCTACAAATGACGGATCTAGATTCTAGGAACCTTGAAACATCCAGATTTGTCAAAAATTTCAATTTGACAAATCGGACCGATTACAATAACTCCCTATAGGAAGTTAATAAGAAAATAATTACACGTGCATTAAATGCTCGTGTATCCATGCATAATCGTGAGCTCTAATTTACTTGTATCTGCATTTGATTTCTTCAAAAATAAAGCGATAACCAATACAAAATTCATATTTGTTACATAGAGAGAAAAGAACTCCATTTCTGGATTATAGGAAATTCGACAAATGCAGAAGTCAAGACAATAATGAAGACGAATATGTCTGCAGTTTGTAAATTTGTGACATTTTTACATTTCCTATAAATTTTTAACTTTTTTTGGCGGGTGTATGAAGTAAAAAAAAACACTATATTGAAATGGATAAATGGAAATGAAAGAAAACGGAGGTTTCTAAAATTTGTATTGTTCGATATCGTTTATTTTGCATTTTGACTTTCCGATTATCATCATTTATGTTTTTGTATTTTTTGTATCAATATCAATAACAAGGAAATTGAGATACCCAAGGATAACACTATAATTTTTTCATTCAATTTGTAGGAATTATACAAAAAACATCGATTGAAACACTATACACTACCAAAACAGTAGTATAAATTTGTATTGAGTGTCAACTGAATTTTTCTTAATTCTTTTTTATAGTAGGTACTCTGATAAATTGCTTAATATAGTAAAAATAATTGTCACATCAAAATCAGAATAGGTATCTTTACGTTTGGTATATAATTCTAATTCTTGTGTCTGATGTTTATGTACCATCCACTGGTTCATTGATTAAGATTTTCATTGAAAAACAAAAAAATGATATGGTTACTACAATATCGACTTTATATCAGGTTCTTTAGTACAATAAATAATACTAAGTAATTTTGAAAACTAAAAATAAAATAAAAAACAATTTTCAATTTAGGCGTACAAGCAACATACGAGTAATTATGTAGTAAACTTTACTGTATAATATATTTGATTTTTTTTAAATTTATGTACATAAGTTCTTATTTCTTCATAAGTATTTATCACTTCCGTATGATTTTTACATCAAATAGAAGACATTTTTACAGATGTAAACAAATGTTGATCAAAATTTAATAAATTTGAAAAGCTAATAATAACCAACGAAGAGAAATTAACTAAAAGGTATAGAAATCCTTAATTCACTTAAAGAATTTATACAGTAGTATAATTGTAGGTATAGATACAACCTACTAAGCTTTTAAATGGCACCCCTTTCAACTCTGTTGGTTTTACGCCCAAATTTCATGCAATGGTTCTTTTGAAAAAAAAACCTTAATAATCGTATCTTTTAAACAAAATCAAAATAAGATATTAAAAACTTACGGGGGACCATGTCGGTACGTATTTTATGATACAGCATTTTTTTTTTTCAATTGGTTTCTTTTCAATTGCGCATCTATTACCCTTTAAACATGAGACAGTTCGAGATTTTTCACAGTTATCATCGCATTCTCCCCATTCATCCGTTATCCAATTTAGTGTACTTCTGTCCTAAGGAATAAATATTATAAATATTGCTGTTATTTTTAATACTGTTATTACTAAAGGGTGTCCCAAAATTAACGCAAAATTTGAATTGTAGGTATACAAAATAAGTTTTAAGACTTTTGATAGAATAGTTTGTTTACTGAATCATTCCATAGTACAAAGGATAGGGTTATTTATGGAATAACACATCGAACAAATGGCCTTAAATAGCGGTAAATTTAAATCTTGCGTTAATTTTGGCGCACCCTTTATATAATGCATCGAAATCAAAAGCGTCCTTCAATAAAAATTTGAATTTAATGGATTTACAGATATGCAACAAAATTCATTTGGTTACTTCGATTTTGAGAAATATTTTATAACAGTAACAAAGAGAAGAGGTGATACCTACACAATACACAAATCAATGTAATAATATATTCCGTTTTCTGTTAAATACCAAATCTAAAAAGAGCGATATCAGAGTCGAAATGGTGTGGGGTCGGATTTCTTAAAAAAACATTAACTTTCAAGAAATTCTGTCAAAAAAAAAAAAAAAAACACGAATGGCAACATTGTATCAAAAAAAAAAGCTACCAGGAATGTTAAAAAGAACCATTCTTATGTTTGATTTATATGATAAAGTGAAAATTAAAAAAATTATTAGATAAAAATAGAAATAAATCTCTCCATGCTCTAATAACCGTGTTTTATTCCTGTGATCCAGATCAGATCATCAATTTATTTACGTTACAACAACAAAACGAAATCCTGTTTTATGCTTGGATCTATTTTTGAGATCCAAAAATTAGTTTTTCTATTTAACACAAAGCGAAATTTTTTATTGTTGTCAAGATGAAAGAAAACAAAAATAAATCGTAAGTAATTTTGTAAATAAAATTATTTTTATGCTCTGCATCCATTTTCATGTTTAATATTTTTTGATCAAGAAGAATCTGGACTTCAGAGGAAAGGAAAGAATTTTTGGATGCACTGGCAAATTTGCTTGAAAATCTTATCGCTCAAGAAACAAGAAAGGTAAATAGATATGTATTGTGAATTAATTGTGACATAATGTAGTTTGCTTGTGTTTATTTCAATAAAAACTAAGTACCTACCTACATACATACATACCTAGTTACCTAATTATTGTTTTAAACTATGGGCAAATTTCATATTTAAAATTCCTGGTTGAAAATCAAATCTCGGTAAAGAATCATAGTAATAATATTCCTACATCAACTACAGCCAGCTCCAGTTTTTTAAAGTAATTTTTGACAGAACTAATGTGAAACAGCTACCAAATTTGAAATACAAAAATATGATGATCCGAGTTGTTTTATTTTCATCGATCTGATCTAGATTGGATCATTGCTATAATAAAACACGGCTAGTATTCCGATGAGATCAGCCCTAAGTATTAAGTTGGGAAATAATATAAACAAAACAACAATTTATGGATACAAATATAAAGCTTTTTTGCAATCTTGCTTTAAATTTTAAAAAGGGCCTTTTCTATCAACATTATTATGAAAAGTTCGTTTTATTTTATTTAATAAAATCAATGTCCATTTTCACAGTAGCTATACAATTTTTAGAATCGAAACAAAAACAAAAACAAAACCAAAATAAAATAAACTATATTTAACTCGTCATTATATATATACACCATGTATTATATATACACCACCGAAACTAAATTTATAATATGAATTCATAAATCATAGTCGCCGCGAAAAAAAAAAAAAAAACAAATTACAAAACGTACTGCATTTTCTTATTTTGCAGAAAATTAACAATTTTTTTTTTAAATGCTAGATTTATCACATCCATATTAAATTCATATAAGACAAGCCTCAATATATTTTTATCACAAACATGTACATCTAATCAATGACTAGTTTAACTTTGTACAGACTCTTTCCATACAATTGTTGCATTTCATCAACAATTTAGTATGGACTATGGAGAATTCCGCAAAGTATACTATTTTCCAGGTTATTCCTTAACTAAGTTTTATTTAAGTTTATTGCTGAAAAAGTCTTCTCAGCTCCTGCCCCACTCTGTGGAAGACAAAAATATAAGATATCAATTTTTCCATATTTTGGAATCCATCATCTTTCCAAAATTCTTGAATTTTATCGGAGGGTGTAGCTGATATGTCAAAGTTTCTTAGTGACATATATTCCATATCTAATACCCTTGACAAGCATCTAGAAAAGACACCATAGTATGAAAACCATAGCGAAGCATACCTATAACTACTACGGTAGGTGACACACTACAGAACATAGTATAGTTTGAAAGGTTGCCATTGTCATTTTCGGAAAAAAAAGAAAAAAACTCATTCTTTCAAATAAAAAAAATTGAATTTTGTGTTGGATTCTTCGAATCCTTCCCAAGCCAGCCAAGAAAAATGTTTCCCGCTCAAGCCGTTGATATTTTTCATTTTGATTTTGAAAATATTTTTAAATCACAAAAAATATCAATTAGACAATCAGTTTAAGTAAAAACTATTATCCACTTTAGAAGAAATGGCGCTGATTTCACTACGAAGGAGACTATAATACGCAAAAAACCCTAGTATGGATACTACGCTCATACTCTAGTTTGCTCACCTGGTATTGCTGAAGTATACCCTGACACACATGTGGTTCATTCATATACTAAGTTAACACATGGGTGACCACATGGGTTATCATAAGACGATCCCAAGCCGAAGGATACTTAGATTACAAATATGAGACCGTTGTAAAATGCATATTTTACAACCAACCGACCGACCTAAGCGATCACATTATGATCTACGACGCTACATCGATAACCACCACCAACCGAACCTACGAGGAACAGCAGAGTAGGCAACTGGATCAGTTCAAATCCGACTCCAACCCGATACAAATTAAGGAATTTTTATAAGAAAAAAATACAAATATAAATAGTCTTTTTCTTTGTAAAAAACAGTGTGTTAAAATTTAATTTACTATGGTGTCTATACTATACATGTGTGTCAAGGTATAAGCATCACTAAGTTCAGATTGAGTAAAAAATGAGGAAAATGTGTACAAAGCGGAATTATCGGATTAATAAATTCTAGGAGCTTAAAGACTTGGCGTCATCATAAAAATTGAGCAGAAGTATCATTACATCTTCTGACTGCATTTATAAAAAAGAGGCTGGGTGCGACCCACATATGGTACAAAAGTACCATATGTTCAAAATTCTAATATGCCAAAAATAAAATAAATTTGAAGTCAAAATAATTGACCACTTTAGACATTATTCAAGTCAAGAAACTACTTTTAACAATTTTTTGGTAAATTTTCGGTTAAGTTTTTTATTTTTTTTTTAACAACTGTCAATTCGATATTTGTCAAAATTGTAGTATATACATATTAATAATTGTATTTTGTATAAACACTCAAATAAGTTTGAAGTCAATATCAGTGCTCATTCTCGAGATATTCAAGTCAAAAAACACTTTTTACCATCTATTGGTAGAATTTTTTGTCCTTTTTTATTTTTTGAACAAAAATGTCAATTGAATTTTTTTTAAAACTTTCACCAGATGTAAGAAACATGGTTTCACAGAATAGAAAACAGTTTTGAAGATAATATCACTTTTCCTTCATTGTATATTTTCGCGCCAAAATTTTTTTTTTTAGTTTTTCAATTTTTAAAATATAACGGTAAATTCAAATTTTTCAAAATTTATATCAAATCGGTATCACATTACAATGTATACAATAAAATTTATTTGAAGTCAATGGCACTATCTATTTTTTAAATATTTGCTTCCAACCAAAATTTTCACTTTTTTTTATAAACTGCTATAGTGAAAAAACCGCTTGACCAATTTTTATGAAAGTCCTTTCTACATCTTTCCAAGTTATAACCTGTCGAACAAAATTTAATTGGAGTCGATATCTTTACTTGTTCATGAGATACCGTGGACGAAAAAGGGTATCTCGAACGTAAGAACGTACGTACACACGCGCACACAGACATCTCTCTACAGTAAAGTACCTCTCTCTGTAGTAAAGTACCTTGGCATCTGGTTGGATCAGTACTTATATTTCGATAGACATATAAGTGCTGCCCTGACCAGAGCCAGGGGAGCTTTTGCCCTGACGAAACGGCTTTTTTATAGCAGTCGGCTAGACACCAGGGTGAAAGTGATTTGCTACATTGCCCTTATTCGGCCAATGATTGCCTATGGTTGCCCGGTATGGTTCAACGTTGCCCCATCTCAAATGGAAAAAGATTCGGGTGTTTGAGAGGCAGTGCCTTAGACGCTGCCTTGGATTGCACAGAACACCAGAGTCGGAGTACAAACATTACTATTCCAACCAGGTTCTATACAATGGAGCCAACATAAACAGAATAGATAACTTCCTCATAAAGCTGATTCGGGGTCACATTGGAAGAGCGATGTCCTCGAGAAACAGTTCAATTTTTGGGGCCTATTACCCAAAAAATCAGTACTACAATAATGTGCGTTTAAGTGGATTTATTCCGCCCGATGCTTTCCTCTATTTAGATAGTCGAGGGCTGATTCAGGATAGAGAGGCAGTACCGCTAATCTACCACGTCAGCCGCAGAACCGTAGATAGGCGACTCCTTTATGATCGAGACGTCCTCGCACAGGACGGAGCTGAGCGCCTTCGGTTCAGTAGGACTGTGTCCGATCGGGACCGGAGAGATAGGTTAAAGCAGGAGAACCAATATTGGTGGTTGCAAATTCAAACTGATATTTAAAAAGTTGACCGAGTCTCTTGACCTTGGCCGGCTTACATAAGTTTAGGTATTTTTTAGTTAAGTAGGGACAGTCGTGGTGGCACCAAAAAAAAAAAAAAAAAAAAAAAAAAAAAAAAAAAAAAAAAAAAAAAAAAAAAAGGGTTGCTGTGGCTGTTCTAGTTTGTAAGTAGTTCTTAAGTAGTTGTAAATAACTAAGTAGTTATAAGTAGTCTTAACTAGTTTTAATTAGTTTTAATTTAGTTTTAATTAGTTTTAATTAGTTTTAAGTTTCTTTTACTTAATATTATTTTAGTTTTACTTTAGCTTTATTTATTCAAATTCTTTTAGTTTTAAGTTTTTTATAAAATAAATAAAAACCGATAAAGAAACCAAGTTTTTTGCAATTCTTCTTGGTGATAAAAAAGATATAGAAATTTCGCTTTAAGTTAGTTCTTACACCGAAAGGCATTAGCATTAAGATATTAGTTTAACTTAGAGCGTCCGCATAGGGCCAGTAAGTTAGTTGTAAGTTATTGATATATATGCTAGTTTTAAGAATTTTTGTCTAGCATTAAGTAGTTGTAAGATTGAAGCAAAATAAAAATGAATTAAAAAAAAAAAAAAAAAAACATCTCTCTACAAATGACGGATCTAGATTCTAGAAACCTTGAAACGTCCAGATTTGTCAAAAATTTCAATTTGACAAATCGGACCGATTGCAGTAACTTCCTATGGGAAGTTAATAAAGTAATTTAGTAATTGTAAAATAAACATGAAGCAATTTTGTATAATTTTTTAATCTTTTGAATGATTGCTATAATCATAGTGTTTTTTGTTTAGTGTTTATTAATAGAATTAAAAAATAGACTTGTAAACATTCTTGTTGTCAGTTTGGAAATTTTTTGATATTTGACCACGATTAATTTAATTTACAACTAGTTTACAATAATGGAACTAAACAGAGCACATTTAGTGCAATTTTCATCCGAAATATTGTGAAAAATGTGAAAAAAAGAACACGTCAATCATCAAAACAGAGTTTTCAAGGCTCAAAACATTTTCCATCATCAGTTGTTAAATTTACATTTTGATGAAGTTAGTGAATTGAGTGCTGACGATTCTGATGACTACACAGTGCCAGTATAGGGCCAGTAAGTTAGATGTATAATGTATTGATAAGCAGGCTAGTTTTATGAATTATTATTATCCAGCTTAAGATAGTTTTTAAAATTTAATTAAAAATTAAAATTAATAACGACTTTTGTTAGGGAGATTAAGGGTTAAATAAAATAATAATTTTGTTGGTTATGCACACTGCGCATGGTAATGAGAGTACAAGGATATTAGGATTAGTTAAAGACGAAAAATATATTATTGATCAGACTTTTAAACAACAAAAGCAAACATTTAGAGGACAAAATATACTTTTTATAAATTGTACTACTCGCATACTCTACATACCTACAAAACGTAAAATTGTATAGAATATGTTAATAGAATAAAAGTATATACGAAAATTAAAGTACAAATTCAACAAAATTCAAAAATTATTTATAAAATTTTTATCAATTCAATTTTTGTAAATAGGTACCTGTGATTTCTGGAAAGTATACGATTCTATACATTGACCCAAATTACAGGAACGAATTCTGGCATTATAGTTGGTTCTTTTACTCATATCACAAAGGGAATTTTCTACCTGGGTTCCATTGAAGAAGCACGACACAGACCTAACTTGTTGCCCATTTCCACATGTTTGGGAACACTGAAAGATTATTACAAGTTTAATATCAAAGACGTTTTAAATATCTATGTATATTTAGTTGTTCAATACATACATACTTTACAATATTAAATAATAATTAATAAAGTTATTATATATTTAAGACTTTTGTGAACAAATGTTTAATTTTATAATTGTAAAGAAGCAAGCAAGCAAAACAACAAGGCCGACTGGTTTTTTAAAACCTACTTACTTACTTATCCTGTCTTCAAGAAAATACTTTTTTGTAAAATTGAAAGGGATATTATGATTATAAATAAGGCAGAACGAGGACTAGTGCAAAAGAGGAATGGTAAATAAAAAGATATCTTGTTACGGTTGTAAAGAGAAAAGGTATTTTAGAGGACTGATCACGCACAATATGAAAGTCAAGTTTTGAAATGAAAAACTGATAGTCTTAAACTGCTTTAAATTCTACTTACGGACTATTCATTATGTACATACATATGTATGTAAGAGCGACCAACGACCGAAGAATCAACGAACATTCGTCCATTTTGATATTTTGTTCACATGTACTTTATTTTATTCGTTGCGAATGACGTTTACTTTTAGAATGATTTTGAGGTTAGTCGACCTCGAACAATTATTCATTTGTTGCAGTGTGGATGGTATGTGGAACGCGAATAGTGTTTGGCAGTTCGTTGCAGTCATATTGAACTTCGCGACGACCAATTTGTTCCGTAAAATTTCTTTCATTTCAGAAATTACAACGCAAATTTAAGTAAACTAACATTAAATTAAACTTGATTTCCACCCTTTTGTAAAGTTCCCATTTGTTTTTTTATACGTTGGTTGTTGGTCGCTCTAATGTGAATAGTCCTTTAGATAAACTGCATCATAAACAATCAAATAATCCACAGTAGTAAATACCGATTGTTTATAACCTAAACAGAAGAATTCTATACCTAATGCACAAATAAATTGAATTTATATGGAAAAACAGCAAAACTTCCTAAAAAGTGCTCAAGAGTATTGTAGAGTTACATATAAAAACTCATTTTTTGATGATTACTTTTAACTAACAAACGTCAAGGATATTTATTTGTTATATATATCCTGTACTACTTAAAGTTTATCTTGATGTATAGCTGATTGAAAAATAAATATATAAATATCAATAAAGTATCGTAGTTTAGGTACTAATTTTTAACTACTTCAGAACATCATACTGAGTTCTTACCTTTGGAATGTTTCTTAGGTTTTTTAATTGATAAAACATCTGTATATTGAATAGCTTGTTTACTTTTTTCAACAAAAACTTTCTAGCGAAAACATCATTGGAAAAACTAGTTCATTCCAAGTAAAACTATTTTAAACTATAGGTGAGCATACAAAATACTTTTTCCTAGGTCAAACAAGTTCATCCTCATGCACTAAGGTTAGACAAATTAGTAATTTGAAATTACTATGTTCACTAAGGAATTCGGAAAAATTAAGAATGTTGTAGAGTGAGAAACCAATTCAATTTTTCATTGAAAATCGTTCTAAAACATTTTAATTATTACTTTCAAGCTTTGATTTAAATAATTACAGTAAATAAAGGTTGGTTATTATGTTTAAGTGCAATTAAAGTCTTGCAAAGCAATTTCGAATAACCACAAAATTAAGTTTCCGATGTACCATAAAAACTCGTCGCGTATCAATAAGTTAACTTTTTCTAGATTGGGTTAATAGGGTATTAAGATTTAAGCCATACAATAGATCTTAATGAAGCATACGTTAAAGCTTTCTTTAGTTAATTTTTTCCGGCAACATACATACACACATACATACATGATAGAAAAAAAGATGTTCTGGAAACACTTTACACAAATTTACAATGTATTGTTTTTGTATTAACGATCAGAAAATGATGGTATTTGTACACAGGCTTTGAATATCTTACCGACGACCAATCGGAATAATCCCAGCATCCTTCTCGACAATCTTCATACAAATTTATTTCATATCTGGGTTCACAAACAGCAAGTTCTACAATATTGGAAATATTTGTATCGATGAACGTTTGTATACAATTGAAAGTCTTTTGTCTTCTCCCAAGCATTCCACATGAAGCAGAGCAAGCTGATATACTTGAAACATTTAGTCTGAAAAAAGCATATTTAATGATTGAATATAACAAATTAAATTATTGAACTACCTTTATAATATGTAACATTGTACTAAATTGTTGTTGTAATTTTTTATATCAAATAAATACGCTATACAGCTTATGCACTTAACAAAAAAACACGGCTAGGATTGTCTCTCTTTTTTGAAAGGAAAATGTTGGACTTTATTTTATAAAAGAAGATTTCATTCGTGTTTTTTTGTTAATACTTTGCAGTTAAAATTCCACATCCAAAGGGCATAGATGTGAATCTAGAAACGGATATAAATAGGCCAGGTTATCTACTATCGTTTGCGAAACAATTTACTGAGTTGGAAGAGTCAGACCAAAAATGATGTATAAAAATAAGGAATATAGTAGGGGATAAAATGTATCCCTGTGAAAAGTAATATTTGACCAAACAAAAAAGAGATTAATAAAAAACAAAGAACGAATTTTAAATAATACAGCTTGGTGCCAAATAGAGGGCTATCGAATTTATGATTTTCAAGATGTTTTAATACTCTTGTAACTACACAATACACAAGTAAGAAAGAAGATTCGTCATAAGTACGGAAAAAGTTGTTTAAACTCTCTGACATCTTCGAATTTAAAGAGAAATGCTGCCAGTAAATTGCCCACCTATGGAGCTTAAAACAGAAATATCATTGAAAAATGCGTTGGACCTGAAGATTTACAAATATTTCGAACGGTTTTTACTACTTTTATGATATTGAAATATTTTTCGGCGAAGGGTAGGGACAAAAGTCGCCAGAACATCTTAAGTCACAGAGACAATGTTAATTTGGATTTATATTTGATTTTACCAATTGATAACAACTTTATAAAAAATGTTACGAGTTTTAAAATTGGTTGTCAAGTTTTACCTATATTTTAAGTTCTGGTGGTATATTTAGTTTTCGACGGTTTTTAAATAAAACGTTACCTATTAAATTTTGGCACCTTATTTATCGTAGTCTCCCCATAAAGTAATTTTTCAATATTCAAATATGTTATATTTTAATAGTAAAATTTATTAATAGTTATTTTATAAATTATTTAAAAAAAAAATCAAATTAGGGGATTAAATTAGTACGAATATTTTTTGGAACCTTTTTTTAAGGACATTTAATTTAATTTAAAAATCTGTATTATTATTTTTCTTGTATTGTCTAAATGTAGGTAATTTGAAAATTTTCAATTTAGGAAATTCCATTTGCTACAAAATACGCAACATTTTTTTCCTCAAAAATCCTGGGTTAACATTCTGTATCGAAAGAAACAAACGAACGTTTTCTCTTGTACGAAAGGTTTGCTACACAATTTTTTTGGTTTTTGAAAAAAGAGCGTTCGTTTTCCTTTTTTTTTACAGAATATGGCCACTAACTTCTATCCTTATGAGTAGATACTGGAGCAAAATTTTAAAGAACCCATTAGTTTAACATTTGACTAACTGGCAATTTGCTAAATATTTAGCAATTTACTAGCGACTCCAAAGTTTAAAACTTTTTTAAATTCGTTGACTATTTGAAAAAACTCACAAATCAAATCTTTCAAGTAAAATTCTCAAGAAATGTTGTCTAATGACAGATGTCAGATTTTGAGATTTCAACTATTGCAAAATGTTAAGTGATCGTAAAATGTTAAAAAAGGTTTAAAATAAGCTACCTAAACCATCTTTTTAGCTTAGTACCCTGTTTTGGCAATTTACGAAATCGTTTAAAATTTTGCGCCACTCTTTTTTATTTTATAGATACTAGCGTAATAATAAAATATTCATCAACAAAATACATTATTATTTGATATTTACTTACGTTATATAGCAGTCTGTGTTACATGTCCGGTATTGAGTTCGGGGTTTTTTCGAAGAATCACAAAAAGGTGGTGCGACTTTGAGGCCTGACGTCAAGTTTATGCACTCAGCGGATTGAAAGGAAGATCCTTGACAAAGTGCATCACATGAGCTCCATTCTTTCATTTCCCATTGATATGGTTCAATTTTATATCGTTTTTCGGCTGTATATGAGTACGACAAAAGTATGGCATCATTCTTCATAGATTCTAAGTTGAGTGATATTATCTAAGGTACACGCTGTTAAAATTTAATTATTTAAACAAGAAAAAATATTCTTACTTCAACAATCAAATCTTTTTTTAACTTTCTAGAGTATGTTGTATTGACTTTTTCTATAACATTATTTGAACCATTGTATTCAAAAGGTACTCCAGCATAAAAGAAAACATGTCTATATACATTAATCACTCGATCACCATTTAAAAGCGATTTTTTATCAGAGCTGTGAAGAACTGTTAATGTTTAAAATTATGTATAGTAGATGTATGAATATATTATTTCTAACTTACCAATATAGTTTTGGGTATGGTAGCCAGGTTGGGTAATCAAAATGTTTGAGGACCCTGTAAGAGTGCATTTTTATTAAGCGGTCAAAATTTGTACGCCTAAATCGTTTAAGAATAAAGCCATCTTAATTCGCAGTGTTATAATACATTTCGCATAACGATGCGATACTAATAATAAATACGATTTCTGCATTGTCATTCTACTTGTTGCTATCATTTCATCTATCTATCTATCTATCTATCTATCTATCTATCTATCTATCTATCTATCTATCTATCTATCTATCTATCTATCTATCTATCTATCTATCTATCTATCTATCTATCTATCTATCTATCTATCTATCTATCTATCTATCTATCTATCTATCTATCTATCTATCTATCTATCTATCTATCTATCTATCTATCTATCTATCTATCTATCTATCTATCTATCTATCTATCTATCTATCTATCTATCTATCTATCTATCTATCTATCTATCTATCTATCTATCTATCTATCTATCTATCTATCTATCTATCTATCTATCTATCTATCTATCTATCTATCTATCTATCTATCTATCTATCTATCTATCTATCTATCTATCTATCTATCTATCTATCTATCTATCTATCTATCTATCTATCTATCTATCTATCTATCTATCTATCTATCTATCTATCTATCTATCTATCTATCTATCTATCTATCTATCTATCTATCTATCTATCTATCTATCTATCTATCTATCTATCTATCTATCTATCTATCTATCTATCTATCTATCTATCTATCTATCTATCTATCTATCTATCTATCTATCTATCTATCTATCTATCTATCTATCTATCTATCTATCTATCTATCTATCTATCTATCTATCTATCTATCTATCTATCTATCTATCTATCTATCTATCTATCTATCTATCTATCTATCTATCTATCTATCTATCTATCTATCTATCTATCTATCTATCTATCTATCTATCTATCTATCTATCTATCTATCTATCTATCTATCTATCTATCTATCTATCTATCTATCTATCTATCTATCTATCTATCTATCTATCTATCTATCTATCTATCTATCTATCTATCTATCTATCTATCTATCTATCTATCTATCTATCTATCTATCTATCTATCTATCTATCTATCTATCTATCTATCTATCTATCTATCTATCTATCTATCTATCTATCTATCTATCTATCTATCTATCTATCTATCTATCTATCTATCTATCTATCTATCTATCTATCTATCTATCTATCTATCTATCTATCTATCTATCTATCTATCTATCTATCTATCTATCTATCTATCTATCTATCTATCTATCTATCTATCTATCTATCTATCTATCTATCTATCTATCTATCTATCTATCTATCTATCTATCTATCTATCTATCTATCTATCTATCTATCTATCTATCTATCTATCTATCTATCTATCTATCTATCTATCTATCTATCTATCTATCTATCTATCTATCTATCTATCTATCTATCTATCTATCTATCTATCTATCTATCTATCTATCTATCTATAAAATAAATGTAAAATTCGAATTATCTAGGTTTTATTATTGTCCGGGAGGCGACCGTAAAAGTATCTACCTCATCGAGTCAATGGAAAATTTAACCATTTTCCAATGCTAATTTACATGACATTTACAAAACTGCTGGTCGGAAAGACAATTTCCGGGCCTTTTTGTGGAAAAATGGCTACTTTCGGTTGCGTTTTTCTGTGTTAGGTTATACCATAGGGTCAATGGAAAATTTAAAAGAAGTGAATAGAGATTTGATCATAGACGTCAAATCATATGTCCGACCAACTCAAACAACGGTACTTTTGGTGTTGGCCTACCTCATCGGGTCAATGGACAAAGGGGGTATCAAATGAAAGCTTTGCCAAAGTATGAAATAATCTAAGAACACGCTTTTCTGAATTAAAAAAAGGCTTTCGTTTAATTTATGTTTTCATATTAACTTAGGCTCATCGAAGTACTTTATGTTCGATGTCTGATGAATTGGAACAAACAACCCCATTACATGATGCATAGTATCCTGAAGTATTATTTGTATTATGACTAAAATATGTAGATAAGGACTATTCACATGACAGCGACCAACGAATAAAAAAACAAATGGGATTTAAAACATATTTGAGCTTAAACCTTAAATTCTTCCCCAAATCATTACAAAAGGATAGAAAACTAGGTACATGTGAACGAAATGTCAAAACGAACGAATGTTCGTTCATTCGTTGGTCGTTGGTCGCTCTCATATGAATTGTCATTTATCTATTTTAGTCATAATATAAATAATACTTCAGGATACTTCAGGTACATATTTTAATTTTTCTTGTCTTTACTCAGGCTCAAATGTGTAGTTTACCTACACATTTAGATGCAACTCAGCCAAGGGAAGTTTATGATGTTATGACTACTTCAACCCAAATTTTACAAGTTTGTGAAGTTAAAATATTTTTTAAGTAGAAAAAAGAAGAATCTAATTAGTTGTTTATTTAAGTCTCAACCAAGTTGTTCGCCAACCCAGTTAGATGAAAATGAAATTCAAACTGAATCAATATTAACAGACTCCAGATGTTCGTCTGCTTGGATTTCTAATGGGGAAAATTGTAAAATAAGGACATGTATTTTTTGCAATCAAGTTGTGAAATAGAAAGGAGATCGAAAGCAGAAAGTATCTATTTGCAATAGTTTTAGTATGATTCAATCCACTAAAAAAATTGCCGAAACTCTAAAAGATGTTAAAACACTTGATACTAGTTAAAATAATTGTAAAAACTTTTCATATCATCCAATCTGTAGGGATAAAAACCTTAGAATGTTTAGCAGATTTAATAAAAATAATTAAACAAAAATCAGAACCTGGTACAAGGTTAGAAGGTCCTTAGAGAAGTATTTGAAGCGTTTTCAGTTTATTCATTAAAAGAAGTTGTACAAGAAGAACATGTTTATTATTTAAAAGATTTATTTTCAAGATATAAAGCTTTGCTGCAATAACTAAATGACAATAATTTAACACGTTATTGTGAATTTGAAAGTTACTTACCACAATACTTACAAAACAGAATTGAACATGTCCATGAAAGTTTGATTACAATTGAAGTTTCTAGCACAAGCAATAAAAAAAATTGTCTATAAAAAGGTATTGCTGTATTACTTAGTAAATGATTCCTTATTTCTTAGATCAGCTGAGATTTTTAAATTTGAAAACGTAGCTTATGACCTACGAAACACAGTTAAATCTTTGACAAAAAACAATCTTCCTGAAAAACTAAAAAATCAGATGATGTTATAAAAGGGGAATGTTTAACACCTGAAAAACTATATGAATTTGTTTGTTGTCTTGTTCCAGGACTAGAAACCCGAAGAAAAAAAATGAATTTAAAAGAATTCAGTCTTTGCGTCAGGATATGATTTATATCATTTCAAAGGGAAGAATTAAACCAGCTAGGCAGCTAAACACCTTATGTTGGGATTATCGATGAAATCTTTAACAAGTAGTAAGAAAGTTCTTTCTATTCTTAATAAATATGGACATTGTGTGGGTCACACCGTGGTGGCAGAACTTGAAACCGAAATGACATTTACAGCCTGTGATTAAAATAGACTCATACCAAGTGGTATAGAAATTAACGAAAATCTAAGCACCCATGTTGCTTTTGATAATTTTGACCGTTACGTAGATACTGTAAGCGGAAAAGATACTCTCCATGACACTGTCGGTATCAATAAAAATAAAAATAAGCAATTCGAATTTAATAAACGAATTTAGGCGTGGTGCTTTTGGTATAAAGCGCACGGCTAAAAGTTTTGCTAGGTCACCCGTTGACCTAACTCTCGAGCAAACAATTAATGCGGATGCTGTTAACTCGTTAACTGGTGTTACCCACTTTTCAAATTCAATTTCAGCAAGACAACGCCGGGCACTAAGTCATAACATACGAACAAAAATAATTTCCAAAATGTTAACAAAAATTAAATTTGGACAGTCAGATGATATAGTACATAAAAGCATTATTTGAAAAAGTAAATATTTTTAAACAAAATGTGAATCCATCTGATGTTAACTTGGGAAAAGACTTTCTTTTCAACATAACAACAGGTAGAGCGGCATGTCAACAGACAGCTGATTTTGTTTTAAATGTTAATGAAACAGGCCAAAAACAAAAAATTGAATTTATTGAAGAGTGTTCTGAAGACATTAATCGATTTGAAACAAAATTCGCATCAGAATGCTTGAAAAAATATCAAAAAAGTAGAGATGGTACGAAACAAGCTCTTATAAATATGGAACGGGATGTCTTTGGGAGACTATTAGCAGTAGCTTAAGAAAAAAAAAATAGACATGGAGAAATGTTTATCATATCCATTGTCTCCAGCCCCTCCAGCCCTTTGCCACTATACCGGTGAAATACATAAGACTGACAAGGCGGTTTTGGCAAAAAGACTTAAATCTCGAATTTCTTCGTGCGAGCCATTAAAAAAAGAATGGAAATAATTGATGGCTTCTATTTTATCCATCTCTAGGTGTGAATAATGCCTTAAACATTTTACAACATATCCGAGATGATTTTAAAAAGAGTATGTTCCACGGAAGCTTCGGAAGTACCTACATGTTGTTTTTGACAGATATTTACACTCATCAATAAAAGATTCTGAAAGATTCTGCTTTCGAAATGAAGTCGACGTCTCAAATTTCACGATTTCTGGACCACTTTAAAAACGTTAGTGTAGATAGTTCCTTAATCCCAATTTTAGGAGACAAAAAAGTTTTTTTTGACGGTGGATGACAAGTGTTTCTCTTATGAAGTACAGAACCAATATATTGGTAAACGTGAAGAATATGAATATAGTTGCAGCCATGAAGAAGTCGATACGAGTATTATTTACCAAATAAGCAAATCAAAACCCAATTCAAACATAGTAGTTCGAGCATCTGACACAGACATACTCTTCATTCTACTTGGAAATATGCACAAGTTCAAAGATTTAGACATTTGGTTAGCAAGTGGCAGCTCGAAAAGAAACAATTTCGATTGCATAAATTGTACACAACTAGCTTCGACACTGGGAGCGAGTTTATGTGTAGCGTTACCAGCATTTCATGCCTTTACAGGTTGTAACTATACGACTAGTTTTTTTTAGAAAAGGAAAAGCTAAACCTCTGGATATCCTTGAAGAAAGTGGTCGTTATCAGGCTGCCTTTGAAGCACTGAATAAAAAAACCGACCATTTACAAGAAAAAGATACTGAAGATATTCAAAACTTTACTTCAAAAATGTATGGTTTCAAGATTTCAAAGGTTTCAAAATTTCTATGCATCTAAAAATACTGCCGTATGTAATTTTTTGAAAATATAAAAAACTTTGATCACGATTAAAATCACTCAATGAGAAAATTAAAAGAACTGTTTATGTAAGTTCTATGTGGGTGAATGCAACAGAAGCAGAGTGCGTAAAACTGAGGGCAGAAGATTTTGGGTGGGTATTGAAGGACGGAAAACTAGTACCCATTTTGGTTTCAAGGTGATCCCACCCGTCTTAATGTTGATGATATTATTTTAAAAGAAAGAGAAGAAGAAGAATTCAAATATCTTATAGTGACGAAGATTCTGATGAGGATGATGTTTTTTAAATGTAATTATAATTACTTGATAAGCAAAGTTTATTTTTTTTAATTGTAAATGTATAATGATTATGTTTATGATATATTTTGTTTGAAAAAATGAATTGACCAATATTTAAAAATAAATAAATACACAAACCAATGTACATACAAAATATATAATCAAATTAAGTGAGTTTCTTTTTGCAGTTAAATATTTACTTTGGTACTAATTTTATATTAATTGCACTTAAAAATGTTTATATTGAGTAAAAAAAAATAATAAAGGAATTTTTGGAAACAAGCGGTCGGACGCATGTTTGGCCCACGTAAAGTTTGTCCGACCAGAAGATTCGTAATGTGGACAGTTTCATACCCCATTTGTCCATTGACCCGATGAGGTAGGCCAGCACCAAAAGTACCGTTGTTTGAGTTGGTCGGACAAAGGTGAGGGCCCGGAATTTGTCTGTCCGACCATATGATTTGACGTCTATGATCAAATCTCTATTCACTTCTTTTAAAATTTTCCATTGAACCTATGGTATAACCTAACACCGAAAAACGCAATCGGAAGTAGCCATTTTGCCACCAAAAGGCCAGGAAATTGTCTGTCCGATTTTTCATATTTAAATTTTTAAAGAGCTTCACTGCTGTTCTTACCTTTGGGAATAGTAGTCACGTAATAATACATTGAGTTATTTTTGTTGGACAGATCCGATTTGTAAAAGTTTCCTGAAAATTCTTCACACGTATTATTTTTTCCTTCACATACGCCGCATTTATCTGTTTTAAAAAATATTATCTAACAACACTTTTAAATAATTAAAAATCAGTTCTTTACCTAGTGTTGCAACAGAGTTCAGTTCATTATCACATCCTGCTGGACGGCAAATTCCATTTACACACTTATCAAAGCTGTCAAAAGAACAAGTTGTTCCATCTTTCACCTTTTCACTTAGTTGAAAATATGCAGTCGTATTATCCCAACGACAGTACAATTTACATTTATCCTTGGCAATTACTGCAACAAAAAATTAAACTGTAAACTTAAGCTTTGCTTTCTTGTTCTTCATATTTCTTACGCCCATATTTTGGTATCCATCGAACCGAGGAATCAATACCTTTAAGACCAAAATTATTTCCGTTCATATCGTAACACTGCTGTTCTCTAGGATCAAGCGAGCCAGGTGGACAATTTTGCGTGTTACATGATCTAAATTTTTTTCTACTACCCCCACAATATTTTCCCCCATTTTTAGGAAAAGGATTATTGCATTCTCTTTGAGATTCCTGTACACCTCCACCACAGGTCATACTGCAAGGTGTAAATTTACTCCAAGGTCCCCAACCCCCATTTACAGCTTTTTGGTTTACTACTTCGCGAGGCACACATTTCCCCTGCTGACACCAATCATTTTGATTTCCACATGGTGTTCCATCGGCCCATGGTAAATTACTTGATCTGCAACTAGGAAGTTGTTCTTCTTCCTTGCACCAAAGTCTCCTACAAGCCTTTTAAATTTAAAATTATTA
Organism: Scaeva pyrastri; assembly: GCA_905146935.1. Lineage (NCBI taxonomy): Eukaryota > Metazoa > Arthropoda > Insecta > Diptera > Syrphidae > Scaeva > Scaeva pyrastri. Next base: position 84,223,748 of record LR989927.1, read on the forward strand.
AAATTGTATCAAAGAACTAACTTAGTATCTTACGCCTTCAACAGAACAATATTTGGAATAATTTCCGTGTATAAGTTTACACTGTTCATCAAGAGTGTACTGTTCACCGGGCAGTTTTACACTAAAATTTGGAACATTTATTTGTGGTGTATCTTCCAGACAGGTGGTGTCTTCCTTTCTTTTAAAGAGATATTATCTTAAAACAAGAGAACAATGTATTTAGGAACACCTACTCACTCGAGAAACTCAGATACATAATGCCTTGAACAATCTGACCACGACCATGGATGAATATCATCTCCCATTGTACTTGACATAATATGTAGTGTGCTCTTTCCATACCGTTTAAAACCGAGACATCTAGTGTCATCATCGTGGGGCATATTGAGTCTATATTATAATAAAAATAAAGTTGGACTCACATTAGTAGTGACAGTTAGTGAGTTCACACTTTATTGCCATTTTAAGTGTTGATAATTGAAAAAAGATGCAATAAAAAAAAATCCATGTATTTATTTATTTTATACGTCATAGGGTTGCAAATATACTAATTAAATAATTTAAAAAAAATACAGAAATAGAGGTAAAATAACACTGTCAACTTAAAAAAAATAAAAATATGTGAACGCATCGTCACACTGTGAATATAAAAAAAGAGTATACGTGAATGTGAATTTGATAATCACATGATTTTATAGTTATACAAGATATACTCATACTTATTACCATACAAAGTGTGGTATAGTGAGAATTAACACACATCAATGCATTAATTTCAAATAAGCGCCCTAATTATCACAGGTCAAAACACTTTTTGTTTCCGGGTTCCAACTATATTCCCACATTCCTGTTCCTCCTACTTTACATCATTAATTATAAAAAAAACTTTTACCTGAAAAAGTTTGTTTGCATTTAAAAGTAGTATCTACCCAATTTGTTAAAGGTACTGCAGTTTTAAAAGAATGGATATGGAACTCTAACTCATGAAACAACTGAACGTATATTCGACATCCGTACTCTCTTAAAAAGTAGAAGAAAAATTATAAACGAGTTTTTTTTTTTTGTAAATATACATTTATCATCGTAATAGATGTAAAAACAAAGCTACACCAAAGTCACACAAAATTGAGAAAATCGCCATTTGAACACAATAACAAATATGTACTGGCCAATATTCTATTCACAATTTTTAATTTCGCTTGATTTTTTTTATTAAAATTAAAAATGAATATTTGATAGTAAAGTTGTATACAAGATGATAGCTTATTATCTCTCTCCCCAGGCTTCCCACTTTTTCCTTATGAACTAGCATCAACTTAATAGTGCCTTATAAATCATAATATGGAGCTCTTGGTAGAAGAGTATTTGCCGATATAAAGGATATTCAATTCATGCATAAAAATGATTCTAGAAACTCTTGCCATTCTTGAAGCTTAACTAAACTATAGAAATAAAACAAAAACTTTTTAATTTGATTTCTTAAATTATTTTATTAAAAATAATTTTATCACTACACTACTTATTTTTATTTTCATTTAACATTACGCGTTTCGGAGTTTTATTCCATCTTCAGGTGTTCTTTGTTTTTTAGTGGTTTTGACCGTGGACTATACTTCGCTCCACAAAAATGTGAAGTACAAAGACAGGGAAGATAAAATATTTGCCTCTTACGTTTTCAAGTCTAGCTTTCAAAAAACTATTTCACTCTAACAGCCCTCGTATGGTTGCCGTGCTGAGCATTATCAATAGCATAATCCTACACAAATGTCAACTGGGTTACCATCTGTTTGTTATAAGTTTATGAATAGAAACATCTTGATCTATTATTTACTATGTAAATGTAACACAATTTCACTTAATTAATTCTTTTTGGGAGAATATAAGAACATTATGTCGAAACAATGCAAAACTAATTTAATTTTATTCATTTACTTAAAAGCAAAAACAAAATACAGCTTTTTAATATAATTTTCAGAACAACTATCAAACACTAACCAATCAGCAATACTTAACTTTCCTTGCTGTTCTCAAAAGCCTTACAACAGGAAGCTCTTTTATAAAATTCTTTGAAAAAAGCTCTTTGGCACAGCTTTCAATAGGTAATGGTAACTCTGTTGGGATACATTTCTCAAACAGCGAGAATAGAAAGCAGTAATGGCTGAAACAGAAACACGCTTGAGCTTCGGCTTCGTCTGCGTTACGATGGGCCCGCTTCAAGGTTGCTTTGAATGACATTCCTAGTATGACATTTTCAAAATGGCTCTTCTGTCCTAATGACAGAAGTGCCATTTTAAAAATTATGTCATTTTTTCTCAAAAGTTTGTTTTGATTTTTCGTGCAGTAGAAAATATGAATTTTGAAATCGAAAAAATTTAATTTATCGCGGAAGTAGCTTACAGAGCCTATCGTGGGTATGTTCAGCTCATGGAGCAAGAAGAAGCGCAGACTGAGAGAGGTTGGTGAGCCCAGGAGCTCAATCTACGCCCTACGAAGATGAAGCAGGATTCTATGCTCTGAACTTCAACCAAATGAAGGATAAAGACCCAAAGCACTTCTTCAAAATAACAAGGATGTCTCCTAAAGCATTTGAGAACCAGAGAAAGCTCTTATTGAACCACATCTATTAAACAATGGGAATCCCTCCAAAAACAAATGTTTTTTGTTTGTTGACTTTTTTTACAGCTTTTGAGCTGTCGAACAAAGCAAATGTTCAGCAAATTTAAACTAGAGCTTCCGTTTGTAGTCACATTACGTAACATTACGTTCTTTTCCCTACGATCGTCAAACGAAACGTGAGGTCGAAGCTTCATTGTGATAGCATGCATTGAATTCCTATGGCTGAACTCGTTAACATCAGTCGAAGCCGAAGCCGAAGCTGAAGCGCGTTTGTGTTTTGTTTTGAGCATGCGAACTGAAACGTCTTGGAGCATGTACGACATTTTTCAAGGTAAAAAGCACAGGTCAGCGGCGTGCTTCGTTATTTTTGAGGCATTTTCAGCCACTGCTCTGAAAAAGCTTCTTGGATAAGGGCTGTTCTGGTTATTTTTGTTAAACGAAGTATAGTGTTTTCCAAATCAATTTTTTGACTTTGTCGTTGTAGTGCTCCGCCTAAATCCAAAGGAAATATAAAATGTTTATAAAGAAGTGAATCTGGTAGAACTTCAAGAAGCAACACTATTCCTATTAATCGTTGTCAACACCTAACGGAGATCATTCGTTGGAGGTATAATAAAATAGAAGGACTTTGATTAGAAAACTATTGAAATTCACAATCACGACTTCATATTTCACTTTAGCGTGACTCTTACGATTTCGTTGTAATTAATTTTTTTCAATATTATACTTACATATGTCCAAGTTCATGAGCAATTGTGAAAGCAGCAGGAAGTCCGTTATCCTGTACAATTGAACAGGAATAACTTTTACACACTGTACCAAGTTCTGCAAGGCCAAGGGTATCACACCTAGCTTCACCTTCGTGACGGCAAATCTGATCTCTTAAGTAATTTAAAATAATAAAATTAAGTCGACTTACGAGGATAGCACATTTTACTTAATATGTTTGTATATACTTTACCTTGTCAGTAATATTGCAGTGTCATAATGAATACGTTTTTTGTACAAAAAAGAACAAAAATGTTTTAAAAGTTGAGATGCCGATGTAGCTATTAAAAGTCTGTATATGTATTTTTTGTTTAGTTTATTTTGATGTAAACAGAAGTCTTACTTTTTTTGCCGCGTGAAATATTTATATCATCTTTGAGCAATAAAATAGTAGGAACCGATATATTAATTGAATTTCCAATACTAGCGTCGGAAAAAATATTAGAAACCTTAAAAAAAATAAATAGTTTCTTTTTAAATTGAATTAAAAATATTTATAAATACATACATATTATGTATGTTATCAAAGATAACTTAAAAATATACTCGGAAATGTAAGTAAAATCAAATTTTCAGTACAGAACGTATGCGAGTTTTATCAAAACAATGCCACTGAAAAGCATTCAACTCGAATGAACAACACTTATAAAATTGTTGTTGTGATTCCATAATGTGTGCGAATTATAAGAACACCACGAATCAAAATAAATTTAGACATAGCTTCACCGTAAACTGAATTTATTAAAGTCATGGCTTCCTATGTATTTCTCTATTGTTAAATCAATTAGTTTACAATTTCAATTTTAGAAAAGTTCAGGAAAGGTATAGTTATGCTTTAATATAATCCCTTGCGGACTAAGTTAGGGCTGGGGAAGAGGGGATGCCGGCTCAGGGTCCCCGATGTGTGCGGGCCCCCAATTCAAATTGAAACACAACATTTTATTTTTATATTGAATGGCTCTGATCGCAACAGTGGTTTCCAATATTTATATTATATACATATGTTTTTCAACTCTTATTTAATTCGAGATATAATCAGAAAAGTTCACATGTTTTTTTTTAAGTGTAGAAGTAGATAATTCAGAATTAAGAATTTTGGCTTTAATGTATTTCCCTGCATATGTAAATATAAAAATACATCCAGACAAAAGTATCAATTTTGCAAGAAATGGGCAATAACGAAAAAATAGCTACATACTCGTAAGTATATTGGTACATAATATGTATATTTCAAAATAGCATCTATAAAGTGATGATGTCATTTATTAGGTTTCTAAAAAAATTAGGTAAAAAAGAGAATATTCAATTCGAAATTTCGTTAATTATAGCGAGTTTTTGGTATCGGTCCGATTTGTCAAATTGAAAATTTTGACGTGTATGTACATACGTACGTGCCAATAATGCTATTGACTTAATATAAGGTCTGTTCCAAGTGTGTGAAATTCGCAAGTTACACAAATTGTTCCAAGTTACACATTTTTTGTAGTTTTCACAGAAGAGAGAGCTCTTCGTTGTGCACAGTTTCTCTCTCGCTGAGAGAATTTTACCCCCACTCCTTAAAAAAATGTGTGCTGTGAATTTCTGTGCACAAAACACTTGGAACAGACTTATAAATTGTGTTGTATACATTGAGATGTAATACAGATTTGGTATACATTTGAAAATAAATCAACAAACCAATATTTTTTTTAAATAGAAAAACTAACATTTGGCACTCAAATATACATTGAAGAAAAAATGGTATTATCTTCAAAACAATTTTTTACAATGTGAATTGACGTTCTTGACATCTGGTAAGATTTTGGAAACAAAAATCATTTGATAGTTAATAAAAGTATGAAAAATTGATAAAAAATATTTTTTTTAATACAAGAATTTTACTTGCAAAAAAATTATTACAATTTCGAAATTTCTCGAGATAGTGTAGTGGAAAAAGAATTTTTAACAATTTTCAGTAGAATTTTTTGCAGTTTTTTTACATTTTTCAAATTTTATTATTTATAAACCAACAACAACAAATGCATTATGTGAAAAATATATTGTGTACATTTGTTTGAAGTCGATATCATTGATTGTTGTGAAGTAATTCTTGTCATTTTTTTTACACTATTCGGTAGATTTTAGTTTTTTTTTGTAAACAATAATTGTACTACATGTTAATAGTTGTATTATTTATAAAATTAAATTTGAAATCATTGTTGTAGCTTGTTTTCGAGATATTCCAGTCGAAAACCTTTTTTTTTTGCAATTTCTGGCAACATTTTTTAAACTTTTTGTTGTAAAAAAACTGTCAATCAGATACATGTCAAAAATTCTTTAACACACAGTAGAAGATTGTTTTGAAGATAATATAATCGTTCCTTTATTGTAAAATTTGACTTTATTTTTCTATTGTACAAAAATAACGATGTATTATTTTTTTTTTTTTCAAATTTAACCAAATCCGCATTACATCAAAATGTGCAGAGTAAAATTTATTTTTAGTCCATATGTACCTTTATTTATTCTTGAGATAAATTTGCGAATTGCAAATAACAAAAATGTTCACTATTATAGGAGTGTTTAGTAAATAAATTTTACAAGTAAAATAACCCTGCGGTTTATAAGATTTTAAACACAAATTCAACGAAAAACGTAGTGAGAAATCATTTAATATGAAAAAAACATGAAATCTGAAAAAGTGTAGCAAAGAGTAAAAAAGTAAACACTCAGTCACAATTGTAAATGGTAAACAAAAACTACTTATCGTAGGTACTCTACGAACATGCCAAATTTATATTCGAGACTCGAGCATACTATCCCTAGTGGAATTTTACTTCTATCTTATAATCATTAAGAATTTTATTAACAAACGAATTGTTTGTTTCTCCCTTCAGAAAAGGAATACCAATTCATTATACCTATTTCCCTTATCTTTGATAATACAAGGTAACAAATTTCAAACAAACTTTTTTTTTGTTTGTGGTTCGGATTGTAATTAAATGATATTACTAGAATTTGAAAGTGAATTTACTTTAACAGGTCTAAATTTTAAGATATTGCTATATAAAAGAAATGAGAAAATCACATAAAAAAATCGTTTAAGCAATTGATATAAATTAAAAGCATTACATAATTAAATATAATAGCATTAATTTTAAACCGTCCACTATTTAGGGGTATTTCAAGCTTAAAGGTACAGGCTTTATTTGATTAATGACTGTTTTTAAAATACAGTTATTTTGATAATTATTATTTATTTTATTTAAAATGTACCTCTTTAGAATATTGGTGTATTTTGGCTACACTCTAATTGAGCCCTTAAAATAAAATGCAGAACTATAATAACTTTTCACGACTTCAATGTCTATGTTTAATTTGAATGGGCTACAAATAAAGAAAAAAATTAATGAATGAAATCAATCATTGCAAAATAAACCTTTTTCTTTGAATTTGTATTTAGTTTCATCCAATAGTCAATACATTACAAAAATGTTTAAAAGCAAGCGCAGAAGCTGCAGAATATTTAAAGAAAAGTTAATACATAGTATGATGGATTGTAAGGATACTAAAACAGTAATTTAAAAAAATAATGGATAATAATGGTGGAAAAATATATTTGTTAAACTTTATCGATGGTTAAAGCAACTAAAATTATTACACTTATTTCAAATGCTCCAGAGCCCATTCAGCGAACACATGACAGCATATTTGACAGATTATTCTTCAAATATAAGACCGCTATCAAAAGACAAAGTCTAAATTATATCAACAGATTCGTATTGAAAAATAAGATACCGTAAAAAATTAATTCAAACAAATACAACACGAACAAATCTTATATTAATTTATAGATGGTTAAGAAGGTGTTTCAGTGTGAATTCGTCTTGAAAATATTTTTTTTTTCAGCTGTACATAAGAATTTGCAATATGCAAAACATCAGGAATGATGTCTTGTGAATTGTTTTATTTTAACAGTGACAATTGAAGAAGAAAGATCGAAATTGGAATTTTTTTATATTCCGACGAAAAGTGACAAGACTGATTTTTGACACTATATGTACAGTTTCAATGCTAAAAAAAATTTTAGAATCGAAAAGGGAAATTTATAAAACTAAAATTTCATTTAAAAAAATAACAAAACATACAACTGATATAAGTGTAAGAATGTAAGAATTCAAATCCCCTTTATGAAATTCACTCATTGATTTGTCTACCGCCACTAAGACCTCCATCGTAAACAATTGCTTATCAACAAAATTTCGTTTCCTCCTGACAAGCTTAGGATATAATTTTGTCTGCATATAGTTCTGGTTCGAATAAATATCACCTGTGGAAAAATAATGTTAAGTTGGACCAATTATTAAACAAAAACTGTATCTCACCTGGAACAAAAAATCTTACATTGCGTTTTGAATGTCTCCAAACCTTATGTATCAAGTTAGTATCGTATTTGGTTGAATTATAAGCTGGTTGAATTAAAAGTGTCCCAAAACTCGTTTTTATATGGCCCGTCTACAAAATTTACTAAAAAGAATATAACATTTAAAACAATTCATCACGAAAATACCATTCCGTTGCACAGCGAAACTGCAACACTTGACTGATTATCGCCTTGGACGTATCCTTTATAGTAACAGCCTAGGTAGTGATCTCCAATATCCTGAATTTCTGTATTGTTGTTCAAAATTTGTATAACCTTAAAATAAATTTATCAACGAAATCATTATTTTTTCAAAAATAAATCTACATATCGTCGCTGTTTAAGAAAACCGGCATAACTCAAAAAACACGATTTTTGAGTTAATTATGATAATCGAATAAAATTTCAAATTGGATAATGATATGAAAAATCGTATGACTCACAAACTTTAAACTCGTTTTCTGAAGAATCATGTTTTTTGAGTTATGCCGGTTTTCTTAAACAGCGACGATATGTACATATGTAATATATAAGTATATACGTATTATTAACATATTATGTTCATTAAGGTTGGTGGACTTTTTTTTGTCAAATTAATTGGTAATTGTGTAATTATGTTGTGTTTTTATCTTGATTACAATCAATTGAATTATGATTTTAGAAGATGTCATGAAATGTTATGAATGGAACAGATAAGAGCTTAAAATGATTCAAAATTCTAAAAAACAATATTTTTAAATATTTTTGTGTCTTAGAAAGTTAAAGTTTGAAGAAAATCGTCGCTTTCAACGGGTTCATAAACTAGGGTCAATTAGCTTATAAAAGCCTACCACTTAAAATGCTAAAACCTCATTAAATCTTTTAAGAGATTATGTATAAGCAGAACAAAAGACCGATTTTGAACTGCAAAACAATGTTTTTTTTTTATATTTGTTCATGTAAATACTAACAAATTCAACTTTGTTGCTGTATCAAAGACAAGAAGGGAAGATGCAGTTTGGTTAAACTAACAGTATTCTTATACCTAAATTACAAAGCAAGTTAAATCAAATCTCTTCTACAAAAAAACATAATGTTTACCTTAACACAAATCAAGATGAGTCTTATATTTGAAAACAGGTGTTGGTGTCATCTTCAAGTGATTCTAAACCTACAAGTTGAGTTCGAACTAACAGCTTGATATATCTCAGCCTGTGTATATTTTTTGCATAACACTCTAATGTACATATACATATTTTCTACAAATTGGGCTGTCATAGTGAAATTGTTGTCGGCAATTTTGGAAAAAGATAGCCCAATTTCCGATAAATACCCCAATCTGGCAAGCCTGGCATGTGATTCCATATCACTCCTTTTCAACATTCAACTTCCGTTCGCATCACACTTTTCGTAACGCATTTGCCAGTTTACTCCCCAAGCCAAGTGTGTCTAAAGAAGTTTTAATTCAAAACAAATGGGATTAATAAAAAATATTTAAGCCTAAATTCTTCACAAAAACTTTACAAAAGGGTAAAAATCTAGTCTAATTTATTGTTAGCATATTAAAATTTGTGTTGTAATAGTTAAAATGAGAGAAATTTGAGAGAATAAATTGGTCGTCGCGAATTTCAATATGACTGCTATAAACTGTTAAACACTATTCTCGTTCCACATAAAATCCACACTGCAACGAATGAACCTCAAAATCATTCTAAAAGGATGTTCTTGGCCTAAGTAAACTCCACTCTGGACGAATAAAATAAAGTAAATGTGACCGAAATGTCAAAATGGACGAATGTTCGTTCATTCGTCGGTCGTTAGTCGCTCTCATATGAATAGTCCTTTAGGTTGTGCTTGTTTGTTGTTTTGAAAATTTCATTTAAAATGCAGTTAAATTTGTTTTTCTTTTGATTTTTTAGAAAGTATTAGTATAGCTTTCAATAAGATATTTCACAACATCTGTGGTATGGTTGCCCTACTGAGCATAATAATACAGTTGGCATAATTCTATCACAAATGTTGGTTGGGTTGCCAACTGTTATAATTTCTTTTATACAAAGATAGGCTGGATGCGACCAACACTGATAACTTCCCATCATTTATACTTTGAAAACTTGGCATTCCCGATATTAATCGATTTAGTTTTGATGTTGAATGATATTAATTTAATTTACAAAAAATTATTATCAGTCTTAAAATTTTCTAGAGATAGTGAAGTCGATTTCACTGCTTGTTGTAAAGACATTATTTCACATTGTAAGAAATGGTTTTGAACATAATATCATTCATTGTATATTTGAGCACCAACATTACGCACACAAAGACATCTTCCTAGAAATGAAGGATTAAGATTCTAGGAACTTAAAAACGTCCAGATGGCGTTACGTGACACAAAGCTCAAGACACAATCGATATTCCGCACGATCGGTTTCATGACATGGTTATCTCGCTCGCGCTGAGGCGACATGAAATGGCCACCAAGATCGTGTGATTTGAACCCTTTACACTTTTTCTTGTTGGTTTTTTTTAAGTCGCAGGTCTATACAAATAAGCCGCAAACCACCACACCGCGGCCCTCAAATACAACATAATCTATGCCATCGATCAAATTCAGCCTGATTTATGAACGATGTTCTCCTATTTTTGAATAATTAGGAAAAAGTTTACTTACAGATCTAACTTAATTAAAAAACGTCTGAATAGAGTGATTGCACTTATACTAAAATTGTAGCGGTATTAGGTGAGATTTACAGCTTATGTGTCTTTAACATTGAACAGCATGGTAGAAAATTGTGCTCTTGCTGTTGTGTTAATTGTTTTGACGTTAAGCATTTACAATAAATAGATATTAGAAGAAAGTAAACAAATTCTTACACTAAAACTGTCTGGTGGTATGAATGAGTTATCCTGATGTAATACTAAATGCAAACGATTTCCAAAGACAGTCAATGTGTATTCAGGATGTGGATCCCAAATCTGATTAGATTTACTTCGAAAATTTCCAGTGACATTGTACGCTGAAAAATAATCTAAATTAAAAAAAAAAATATTATTATTATTGGATGATGTTTATACATAAATAATACTAACCGTTTTTAATGTTGTTTCTTTTGGATTCATAAAGTAAGTCATCGGAATTTAATGAAAACTGATGTACCTTAATTGGTTTGACAAAATCAGTAGTAAAACTCTTCATATCGCTGCTTAATTCATGATTTTTTATTTCGAGTTCGTCTAAAATTAAAAAAAAATAAGACGACAAACTATAGAGATTTGGACAACAGTAGGATAACATAGGCGCCAAGAAATGATACATTATAGGCTGTAGGAGCAATTGAAAATAAAAATGCTTTAAAATAAAAACAAGCTGCTGTGTGAAATGTCAAAAAAACGCTTGAGGTTTGAAGCCAAATTTCGTTATAGCTATTATAGCTAAATCACAATATCGAGAAAATTAAAAATCACTAAAGTAGCTTTTTATGATTTTTTTTTGAAAAAATTGCGCTTAAAACTTATGTATTTTTAAGTTTTTTTTGGCAAATTTTGATTGTATAATTCGATTTTCCGGGAACTGTGATTTTTTTTACTTAATTTAAAAATAGCTGGTAGAATAGTGTTAGCTTTAAAAAAATGTATAACAACTCGTTTTTCGTTGAAAGCATTTTTATTTTAAATTTCCCCTAGCCCCTAAACGGGTGTACATAGACTTCCTCTCCCATATTACAAATATTGGTTTAAAATAGTAAAAATAGAAGTGTAACATTAAATAATTTACCTGGTATTTTCCAATCCGTACTGTTTAAAGTCTTATTTTCTATCGTTCTTTCGATATTATCGTTTATATATGTAAATGCTGGATGAATTTTAAGTTTCCCCATCGGTGTGTATAAAAATATTACTATTCCAAATATTAATAAAATACATGTTATGCATAAGATTCTACATTTATTTTGTTTCCAATGGGTTGACATGATACTATCAGCGAGTTTCTTTCGAAAACTATGGTATATTTTAGTAAGTAGAACCTGAAAATAAAAGAAAAATATTTTGATTTAAGTTAAAAAAGTTAACGATAATTTATTTTAATTTTAAACACACATTTTCCAAGAAGAATGACATTTTTAGTATTACCTCCTTTAACAGATCAGTTAATTCTTTTTATTTTATCAATTGTTAAAAATGATATTCGATTTGAATCTTTGAGCTTTTCTTTATAATTTACTTGCCCTCAAGGTGTTCAGATTGCTCAGAGGGGTCGAATTGTGTGTTTAAAATTATGACATCATGTCCATGCACTCATGCAGTAATATAAGAATAGTAAGTTCAAAGTCACTTTCTCTGCCGGAAAGTTCATGATTACAATTATTTGGCTATCAAATGGTATTCGTTGATAGAATGTAAAAAAAGGCGAAACCTTAACTGACGACAGCCGCCACGGTATGTTGCTTTTCTGCGACAATGCTTTATTTCACACGAAACTAGTTTTCAAAGCTGCTCTTCAAGATTATGCACCTTACTTAAAGTGGTTATTATTCATTCCTTGATTTTAAGAAATACCAATGTATGTGGAAACCGCTATTTAAAAATTCCGAAGAAAGAATTTCAATGGTTTCAAATCACCATTACTAGCTTTTTATATACTACACTTCTGGGAGCTAACATTAATCTATTTCCAAATTTTAAGTACATATTTATGTACGTATGTAAGTAAGAAAAACAAAAATCTCCTAAAGAGTAATTTGTAAATTTCTCGAAAACTATTTAACATAAATTCATACGGTTTTCAGTTTTTGAGTTTTTGATTGAGAATAAATTAGAGCAACGGATTGTAAATCAAAAAAATGTTTATATTTGATGAAAAATTTGAAAAATAACACTTTAAAACTATTTTTATCATTTTTTTGCACAATTTTTGGCTTTAAAATTAGTTCTTTCGAAAACTATACATTTTGTTCACTTGATTTAAAAACAAGCTGATAGAATAGACTGTTGGCTTTAAAAAAATGTATCATAATTAATTTTAAGTATTACCGTTATTATTTAAAAATTCGTTTTCCGATCGAAGCATTTTTATTTTAAATTTCCCTTACCGCCTAAACGGGGTGAGATAGACCCCCCATCAATAGAAAGAAATGCTTGTTTTGAGCCCCCCTACAAAATACCGTTATCAAATCTTTTCGCCCTAGTTATCGTACTCACCCCTTAACTTCCCATAGGGAGTTATTGTAATCGGTCCGATTTGTCAAATTGAAATTTTTGATAATGTACGTACGAACGAATAATGCTACTGACTTCAAATATATGTTATTGTGTAGATTGCAATATGACACTGGTTTCGTATTTTTTAAAAAAATTAAAAAAAATGTTTGCGCGGAAATATACAATGAAGGAAAAATGATATTATCTTCAAAACAAATTTTTACTATGTAAAATGTGATCTGGTTAAATTTTTGGAAAAAATGAACTGACAGTTTTGTACAAAAAATAAAAAAGTACAAAAAATTCTACCAAAAGTTGGTAAAAATGTTTTTGACTTGGATATCACGAGAATGGGCAACGATATTGACTTCAAATTTATTTTAGCTTTAACAAAATACAATTTTTAATTTATGCTACAATTTTGACAAATATAGAACTGACAGTGTTTACTAAAAATAAAAAACTTTAACAAAAATTAGCCGAAAAATGTCAAAAGTAGTTTCTTGACTTGAATATGTCCAGAGTAGTAAATCATCATATGTCCAGAGTGGTAAATCATTTTATATTTTGTATGTTAATAAAATTGTTATCAACTAACATCAAAAGTTAATCAATTATTATCAGGAACGCCAAGTTTTCAAAGCATGAATAATGGGAAGTTATCAGTGTGGATCGCACCCAGCCTCTTTTTTTTTAATGTAAGATATTGTTAAATGCATAAAGTGAGGATACATTTAGGTATGCCTCCCGTCGCCAAGGGTTCCAAAAAAGGACTGAAAGTATGTACGTCCATTAATACCGAAAGCTGAGAATTAATTTATTATTCTTTCAAGCCTAAAATGGTGTTGGTCGTGGCCAGGGGTCCCCAAATCAACCCACGGACTAGGTTTTGTTGGAGTGTACGTTGCCTCCTAAGCCTAAGGTCAATTTAATTCTAAAATGCATCAACTGATGGAATTAGTTTTAAAAATTCCGTCGCTCATATCATTAAAATCACTTTCACTATTGCTATTGTGAAATGCGGGGATAAGCTTGAGTTACAGCCGTTTGTGAATTCCGTTAAAATATTACTTAGTTTTCTAAAGTAAATCTAAATATTAAGGAATCATAATATTGTATTCTTCTTTTGCAAAATTAACAATTAAATTAAGGAATATTTGGTGTTATATTGAGTATAATAAAAACAAAGGAACCACTTACTCAGTTCGTTTTTTTCTATGCATCACAAAATTAAAATAAATTTAGTTTGAATTTGTTTTTCCGATATGGGACTTACATAATTAGCTTTAAAATGAAGCGAAATGGTTACAAAGCATTATAAAATGAAAAAAGCAAAAGAAAAATATCTTAAATGGTGAAAATACGTTCCTCCACAGCCCAACACATTTCTAAGCGTTATGGTCGTGAGAATAAAATTGTCAGTAAAGGAAGAAAAGCCCCAAAAAAATATTTTCATACCGATAGCCGATGAATTTAAAGAATGGTGAAAGAAAATCGTACTCTGAAATCGACTGAAAAAGCAGAAAAGTACTTGGACAAAAACTGTAGTGCTGAAACCTACGAGTAATAACAGATGCTGATTTCATGTGAAGAAGTGGACAAAAAAACTATTAGTTATGTATAACAAAAAAATACAGCAAGAGTTAAATTTCGTCGTGAGCACATTATTATAGGTTCTTCATGTTGCAGAACCGTCATATTACAATGACTTCAACCTTCACTGGTCGGAGGCAATCATATAGTGAGGTCCAGCAAAAGAACTTGCGGTTTGCAGTGCAACCACACACTTAATATTTGCTCTCTATACTCCTCGTAGTTTCTTGATGGGAACAAGTTGATTCTTTAGGAACTGTTGCTTATTTTATAACGGTGAATTATTCGTGAATACTTTATAACTATAAATTATGTATATAAATTATTTGCAAGCTATACAGTTATCCTAATAATAATATTATAAATGTGAAAGTTTGTATGTATAGATGTTTATTGCTAAATGGCACCAGAACGGCTGAACGCATTTGGATCAAATTTGCCACAGATATAGATTTTAGTCTGAAATAGGATATAGGCTGCTTTATATCCCGGTAAAATGTATGGATTTCTTTCCATTTTTACAATCACGCACAATCAACATTGGATGAACGGATCGGGATGAAATTTTGCACAGAGATATTATAAATACAGACTTGACTCAACCGAAGAATTACTATTAATACAATGTGCTTTTCTATTATTATTTATCTAGCCGCTAGTATTTTATTACAAATGTATCTGATTTCTTACCTAGCAACAGAGTTACATATGTATGTTATTCATATGCTTATAAAGCTAAGTATGGTTTCACGTTTAGGTATTTTGCTATTCTAAATTCGATTTAGTTTTTAATTTTGGTAAAACCTGAAAATTTTAATGCAACGTTTCCAAATTTCATTATTATCAGGATTTGATGTTGCCAAATTTTTAAAATACAATTCTAATCTAATATGTAATTCCAATAGGTTTCCGCGACACTCGAGTAAATCAAAATTCAGAATCACAGGCTCCACTACTAGATATTATGAAAGCGAGCAAACAAACACAAATTTTATAAAAAGTTGTTTTTGTAGTTTTTTTAATTTTCTCGAAAAATATATCAAGAAACTTTCAGTTTTTGATTAAGAATTATTAAGAGCAACGAATTCTAAATTTAAAATTTTGTATATTTTGTATTTTTTTGACTTTATGGTTAGTTTTTTTTGAAAGCTTCATATGTACTTTTTAACTTGATCTAAAAACAAGCTGACAAGCTGATACAAGAAAAGACTATTATCTTTAACAAAATGTATAATTCTTAATTGCAGATATTACTGTTATTTAAAAAAATCTTTTCTATTTAAAGTATTCAAAATTGCCTCTCCCGCCTGGACAGGGGTAAATAAGATATGTATGTATGTAGATCCCCTCCTTCCATATTTAAAATACTTATTTTAAACTGTTTTATCGTTTTTTATCGTACATTTTGCCGTAATAATATTTATAAAAAAGGACAGAACAAAGAAAAACAAGAAAGAGATTTTCATTAAAAAAGTAGTTTCTATTTTTTTTTATTTTCTCAAAAACTAAGATACATTTAATTCGGTTTTCTGTTTTTATTAAGAATTATTGAGACCATTGAATTTTGAGAAACTAATACTTCATTGCGTAACAGTAAAACAATTTTTTCAAAATTTCGAGTTTAAAAATTAAGTTTTCGAAAACTATTCATAAAACAATCAATATTTTACATTTCTTTCGGCTGGCCTACAAGGCACTTGTGCTCATCGAAAACACCTGTAATTTTTTTTTACAATTAATGAATTTATATTAAACTTCCAAGCTTACATGAAAAAGTTTTTTCAGATTTTTTTCTTAACTTTCAAAAATATATGTATGTAGGTATATGACGAGACTTTTTGGAAAGCCGGACTTTTTTTCTTTAATTCTCATTTTATATTAAGTTTGGTTTGTAAATAGTTTTCAAAAATATTTTTTTTTTAATTTTAAACAATTTTCAAACCCTGCAAGTTTTTCTTAATCTTAAGTTTGATTTTTTATTTCAACATTAAAAAAAATTATAGAGTTTTTTTTTAACTATAGCAATTTAAAAAAGTGAAAATTTACAATTCATTATGTGCAACACAAAACTTAAAACGAATAACATTCTTCTATGTACAAGTCTTCAAAAACAAATACCTGAAATCAATTGAAGACATTCATTAAATTATTTTATCAACGAAAAATAGTTTAATTTAAAAAAAGTTGAAATAATTGAATTTACTTCTTGTGTTAATTATTCATTTGTAACAAGTAAGTGTCTAGACACTTTGTTTTTCAAATTGGCAAATACAAAAAAGTTCTTACACTTGTTTTACTTTTTTTGCCTTTTTGTCATATTTGAAGCTTTCTTCCCTTTTCTAATCTTCATAACCTACAAAAAAGTTATTTTATTGCCTCCCTCGAACCAACCTATCATTCGTGTATTGTATATGTTATTTATAATTATTTCAAATTTTTGTGTTGACATTATTCTGAAATATAAATTTTAGTTTATTAATTTTCTCTTCTTCTCCTCTCTTCGCATCTCTTACCAGTAAATATTCTTACGGAGGCGGTTGTTCAGAGGTCGCGTCGTTCTTTCCTGTTCGTGATATTACTCTTCCATTTTATTTATACAAAGGAGGCTACCTACAGTTTTTATGCCGAATCCGAACGGCTTAAGTTTTCAAAAACACTTTTCATGACAAGAATTACTCTTGAAGTATTAGTCAATTCCTCGCAAGAGGCAGTACCTCTAAAAACTTTCAGGTGGCACAGACAGGGATTGAATCCAGACCTTTAACATGACAGTCCTACAGCCTACACACTAACCATCACATTATATACAATTTGTTTTAATTATTTTACTTAAAAATAAGATCAAGAACAAAAATTTCATTGTTCTGAATGTATGTATTGAACTCAAAATTCCTCTAAGGTAAAAATCCGTTTTGTTGTTACAATCATGCAAAAACAGCATTTTTCTTTTATTCGCTCAAAAAAAAAAAAATTAAAAATTGCCACGCCTAAAATTCTTTTAAAGCTTAATTTCCAAAGGAAAATACATTTTTTATATTATGTTTATTAACCAAGAATGTGGAAATAGTGCTGGGCCACATGAGTAATTGAACATGTAAAAACGTAAATACTTTCATTTAAACTCTTTTATTTTGCATTTGTTTTAGAATTATTCCTTAATTTTTTATATTCTTCACTGTTTATAAAATCTTTCAATAATTACGTATGTATAATATCAATAATGAGCTTAGGAATAATAAAGCGCATGGAATGTTAACAAAATTCGCGTGTTTAAATTAGAAATACTCGAAATTGAATAATATTTCATGTCAACAAGATTTCTTATTGTTTTTTTTAAGGTATCATTTTTTTAAAATCATTAAACCAGATGCTCACAAAAGAATCAATTCATACAATTAAAAAATTTATTACCTCTAATGCGCTTGTGCTCTGGGTGTATTTTGTTTTAACGTTAATTTCAAACAACAATTATCCACATTTCAACGAATTCAAAATCTAGGTAGGTACATACTTGCTGCGATAATAGTCCACTATCAACTAAAAAGCGTTTTCGGAAATCGACTTTAAAAAGCTCACCATAACTTGAAACACACAAATAGAACGATCTAATTATAAATCAAATATATATTAAAAGAAAAAATTCAATGTAAGATTCAATATGACTGGAAAATCTCGGAAAATTAAAAAAAGTGCAAAGGAAAATTGTGAGAAATATACTTTTCTTTTGAAAAACAATTTACTACGAGTTAAGTCTATTAGATTTATAGTTTTGACCATAGTAAAGGAATAAAACATTTTAGGGTATAATTTATAGAATTGGTCATAATTTTTTTTTGTGGAATACAGATTGAATAAGAAAATAAACATACATAGGTGTGTTCGCCATTGGAGTAACACAAATGCAATACATCAATTATTATTCTTATTTTGAATGAATGTTATCTCTAACCCAGTATTTCTGATTGTCATCGTGACATAAGGGCCGACGAGACGTTTCGGTCAAGACTGATATTTTAAATGAACTCGCATGCTGAATTGCATTTACATAATCTTGAACATTCTTTTGATTTTTCAAACACCGTTTAGGCACCAAGAAATTATTTTCAACAACTGCACATACACATCACTAATTTTAATAGAGCAACACAAGTTCTTGCAAAAGTGTCTGTGCATGGGCCGCTTTAAATTTATTTTTATAACTCACCAAAAGGGACGGCCTAACAAAACTGGACATCGACAAAATATTCTGGTTAAAATGTGTACATACATATATTGTGTATTAAAACAGACTCTGAGGTATATTTTGTATAAGGGGTAAAACTTGGTAGATACCTATTTAGATTTTTAACCAATTTGAATATGTTGGAATTTGTCGCATGGATGATAGACACGACCACCAGTCATTTTATTTAGAGCTCTAGAGCGCGCTCCGAGCTAGCTTCGATTGAAAACCTAAGCGCTCTGATGTCTCGGAGCTAACGAAGAAGAACAGATCATTTTTGGCAGCTTAGTTTTCTGCTCTGAGCTTAAAAAGAAAAACAGCTATTGATCTGTACAAAGATATTTTGGCAATACTTTTTTCGACGCTAATATAATCGTTTCCTAATAAGTTTTGTTCGATCATTTACCTTACATAAGCTAATATTACACAGTCAACGTATTGGGTTAATGCGTTGACTCTCTGACGTCATCGAAAAATCTAAATTGATTATAGAACTAAAATAGTAAGGCGCATTTCCAACATGACATGCAGCTCATGATTTTGAAATATTTGTGATTTATTTATGTACATACATACATACATATGTATATTCCAAGTTTAAAGCACTAAAACCCCTGTAACAATCATTTAATGTAATAATTGAACATTTATCTACACAAATGGAACATTAGGGAGCAAATTAAGGATCAAATAGTGTAAAAATTGGAAAATTCGAATAACTCAATTTTTTGAAATGGTAATAATTTGTATTTATTGATTTAAATTAATTTAAAATTATTTACCACCATTTTTCTTAATTTAAAAAAGAAAAAAGACACTGATAACTTCCCATTCGTCAATATTTTATGATTTTTTTATATATTGACAAATGAATTATGTTGAAAATAAAATACTTTTTAAGTCAACATCATTGCTTTCTTGTGATGATATTTAAGCCGAAAAACTATGTTTGTCACTTTTCTGTAAATTTCGATTTTAGTTTTTTATTTTTCGTAAAAAAACCATCGATTCGATATTTTTCAAAATTGTAGCACATATTAATAATTGTATTTTGTATAAACTTAAATAAGTTTGAAGTCAATATCGGTGTTTATTCTCGTCAAAAAACACTTTTTACCAACTTTTCCTAGAATTTTATAAACTTTTTTATTTAAGAAAAAAGAAAACTGTCAATTGAATTTTTTCGTAAATTTTACCAGATGTCAAGGACAATATTTTCTATAGTAAACAATTATTTTGAAGATGATATCATTTTTTCTTCATTGTATATTTGAGCGACAAAAAATAACGGTATGTTAAAATATTTCAAAATGTATACCAAACCTGTATTACATTGCTATCTATACAATAAAATTTATTTGAAGTCAATAGCATTTTCACTTTTTTTTAAACTGCTATGGTGAAAAACCGCTCGACAGAAAATTTGGTACAGAGTTAGGATTTAATGGTCACATAAAGGGAAAACTATAACAACTAGTATAATTGAAGATCTGGAGTACCTGTTGACCCTGATTAGAAAACACGACAGGCCAACCAAACTTTTAGAGATATAACTATATGGTAATGCCCCCTTCTATTATTCATCATTGCAAAAATCCAGCGTAGTGTGAAACATCTTCTAATTGAAATATAATCTAGCCTATAGTGTCCCACTGCTGGGCGAATTTCTCCCACTCTGCTTTTAATAGGTACATATATGTAACACCAAGAAGTGACCACTACTAACCCAAATCTAGAAGCGAGTAGAATAACCAAGTCTAAGGTTCCTTACTGCGATTTCTTTATTATTTATAGTTAATGTTGTGTGAATTGGCCGTTGACATGTACTTGTACCCATTAACGTATTAAGAATGTTCAAATTATATTTGAATATTGAAAATTTAGATTTGAAATCCTGAAACTAAAAGTGTGAAAAGTTTTTCGTTAGAAAATTTTAGTAATTTGATTAATTTATAAATCATATAAGAGTTTAAGTTAATTAAAATGAATAGGTAGCTTTCAAAATTATAAATATAAGAAAATCTTTTAAATTTTAATTTAAAACTTTTAAACCTATTTGATATTCCTTTAGAATTGCAAGCTAATATATCTAATTGTGGGATATTATGTTTATGAATTATAATTTTAATTTAAAAGAATAATTCTTACATGTAGGTTTAAAGTCTTCTGCCTATATTTCAGTTATTTAATCTAATTTATTATAATGAATTATATATTAAAACAATGAACATTTTCAACAAATCACAAATGTATTGGTACCAATATTACATATATCATTATATTTTTATTTGGAACTTGAGCTGGAATAGTTGGCACTTCTTAAGAGTCAACTTAGCTTGATACGCAGACACACATTACACGAAATTATTTCAAGTAAACATTTGGAATTTAATATTTTGGTGACCAATTTTTCTCTCCGACTTACATACCTTTTGAAATTATTCACGCTTCGCCACTGATACCCTTATAGTTAAAAGAGACAGAATGAATTATATCCCAAACAACGAAATTTGAATTAAAGAGCGCTGTCAAATTAGAGTCATGACTTAAGAGTCAAGGTGTAATAGTGTTCGACTCAAAGAATGAAATTTCAAAAGAGAATTCGAAGATGAGTCACACACAACTCATGAAGTCATGAGTTAACGTGTAATAGCAGTCTTATATTCGTTTCGGATTTTTTGTGTCGACATAACTCTAAAATTTTTTTTTTGTTTTCTCTTATTTTCTTCCCGTCACATCTCATAAATATTAAATATTCATTCCGAGAAGGTTGCTCAGAGGTCGCTTGAGCGTTCCTTTCCCTAATTGAAGCACTGATTTAAAGAAGGGAATAAACGACAAAATTTCCAAAAATTACTTTTTGATGCAAATATCTTCTGTAAGGGTAGACGCTTTGTAAGGCCTAAGAATGACACAAAAATCATTTTTACTATCGAGATATACTTGATTTTATAAAGCATAAGTCTTAAGAAAGAAATAAATCCTGGATTTATTTCCTTCTTATTACTAATTTGTTTTACTTACATAGGTTTTATCTCTTAATCGGCCGTTTTAAAAAGATAAATCAGTATTTCCCAGTTAGGGGTCATTGGTTTTTGCAGTGTGATAGAAACTTCGGACAGCTAAACGATTAATAAGAAGAAAGGACCGGATTTACACGCCAGCACAATACAATAAAATGATATGCAATTCCAAAAAAAGAGGCTTCAAAGTGACAAGCATAACATCGGACGATATACTGGACTTTAAAAATTCATGGCCAACCTTTTACAAAAAAACTTGTAAATCTATTTAATATACTCTTTAGAACATAAAAGGTACTTGAAGGCCTCTGAGTACATCGATGGACTTGTGCAAAATACTTTTCAGTTTAAAGAAGGAAATATATCCAAGCTTTTTAAGAAGGTATATCTATCTGGCTACAAGGAACAGATAGGAAGAAAATGCCTTTTGCATATGATCCAAATCATAGTGGTCTTTAAATCATCTATATAGGTAGGTCAAAAATCCAGGAAATGAAAATTATAGAAGATATTAACTTTTTTTCGTCTACTGAAAAATAAGGTCGAATGAATTTATTCTCTTATTGGTGGTTCAATTGTACTATTCAATTTTATATACACTACCTACTTCAAATTATGAACTGTGAAACAGATAATGATATGTGGATAACGCTCAAGAGCACATAATGAACAATCATCAAAATCAAATATTTTATTTTGGCAACAAAAATATTATAGTTTCGCGAAGAAAGCGGAAGATAATATTGCAACCTTTTTATCAAAACTTTCTGAAATTGTACAACTCCGAAATAAAAAAGAAAATATATCTAGGTATGTTCATGGTTTGACTGAATATAATCATTTCCACAGTGCATTGGAATCTGCAAGTATACAGATAAATCAAACAATGGAAAACTTGCGAGCTCGACTAATGGCTTCAAGACTTCCAAGAAGTGGAAGCGCTTTTAGCTAAAAGGACATGTTCAAAGAAAAAATTCAAGAAAGGAAATGCATCAAAACCCTATAATTAAAGAAGAAATAATGGTGGAAAACAACAAGGTAAATGTTTTGCTATAGATCAAATTTTTGTGTTAAACACAGTATCTCGGCGATTTATTGATAAAGAGAAATGTTTGTACGCTTTTTTTGTTGATCTGAAGTCTGCATTTGACACAGTCAATAGAAAGTCATGGATCTACAAGCTTTCAGTAATAGGTTTATCAAGAAAGTTCATAAAATTCTACGAGTAGATGCTTGAGAACACTATCGCTTTTGTTCAGAATGGTTCTAAGAAATCGAGAGATTTCAAATGTCAAACTGGTGTTCCTCAAGGCTGTGTTTTAAGTCCTTTGTTATTCTCCTTATTTATTAATGATGTTGAAAATCACATCCCAGGAGGCATTGTAATAGGTGATGTAAATATCAAGGTTCTTCTTTATGCAGATGATCTTGTAATCCTCTCAGACAGCCCGCTTACTCTACAACTTCAAATCAATAAGTTACAACAATACTGTGATAATTGGGATCTCAAAATCAACACCTCGAAATCGAAAATTAATGTCTTCAGATCCCGCAACAAATCCATAGGTTATGGTCGCAATTGGACTCTAGGGAACGATATTATATAAGTCGTGGATGAATTTAAATATCTAGGTTATGAACTTATGTACATATAACTTAAATATACATGCGCATGCTAAGGAAAAAATAAAATCCGCTAAAGTTGCTTTAAACAGCATGTGGTCTAATTTTTTTTAGCAATATCTCTGTCGACCCAGTTTCAAAATTTAAAGTATTCAATGCTACAGTGAATAGCTGACTCTGTTATGGAAGCGAAGTATATGGACATGAACAGTTAGAAGAACTAGAAAATGTTCAAAGATAATTTTTCAAACGAATCTTCCGACTACCAAAGGACACCCCAAATTAAGCCATCCATGCGGAGTCTGGCTTACCACAAATATTTCTGGAAAACTTAAAGGCAAATGCAGATTATATTATCAAGGTAATGAATAGATCAGACCAAAGCCTCCAAAAACGGATCCTTGAGATTTGTTTTAATAATGTTTACAGTCCGGTGAAAAATTGGTACGATCTAGCTGTTACTCACACTTTCCCATCTCATTACGAACCGATAATAACGAGGAATTGAAATGTTCTTTTTATAATTGCATAGCTTGCATAGATGAGACGCTTTTTAAGAAAAATATAGATCGCGGTGCCAATCGGCTTCAAGAAGTGTTTATCGACAACTAAGTTTTACTCTAGGCGAGAATAACTATTTTAGAACAGAGTTTTCAGTTTCAGAAATGAGCTTAATTTTTAAAGCCAGAACTGAAATGCTGGAGCTGAATTGTAGACCATATAGATCTGACCTAAATCCTATCTGCTCGCTTTGCAACCTTGGTGAGAATGAAAATATCTTACATTTTATAGCTTTTTGCCCAATTTTACAAGAAATCCGAAGACTCCATTTTTCCGTTAGTTTTCTTTCATCAGAAGAATGTATAAATATTTTAAATGGTGGCCGTGGTTGAAAATCACTTGTAAGATTTATTTTGCACGCAAAAAAATATCGAGATGATTATTTGAACATGTTTTGAATATTTTAAAAGATCATTTTGCAGATTATTTTCGTTTAAGCTGAACTAAAAGCCTTTTTCACTATCTAATATATATTTCTGTTTTAACTAAACTAAAAGTCCAGATTAATATTTTGTTTTGACTAAACTAAAAGTCCAGACTAGTTTTGTTTTTTCCCGAAAATTGTATATACAAAAAGATTTTAAACTTAGATTATTTCTTAACAATGTAATTCATTTATCTTTGTTTTGACTAAACTGTTTATGAACCTTAAACACAATTTAAATATATCTATATAACAATAACTTATTAATGATTTATTAAATTGGCACAATATTGTTAAACCAAACTCTCTTGTAATATTTAAAAAAAAAAAAATTGTAATTATCTCTTATGTATAAAATTGTATTCTATGATTTGAAAAAATAAAGAAAGAATTGAATTAAATTGAAATGTTGTAAGTGTGGTCCAGGTGGTCATTGGAAGCGTAACTGTCCTCAAAAGAGCAACATATACAGGAATCAAGATGATACTTCGTCAATTAATGCATGTGAGCCATAGACATGAATGGTTTGAAAACTTCACGAAAAAAACAACATACCTATATGTGACAATTGGAAATGGAAAGAAAACATTAGCTCAAGGTAAAGGCAACATTAAGGGACGTATTATTTGTTGTTATCACTCGCGAGTTGCGAGTCGAACATTCGCCTAAAGTCGAATAATTTGGCGAATTAAGAGTTTGGTCGTATTTCAATGTCACCAAGAATTACTGTTCGACCGATTCTGTCAAATGGTAATAGAATGACGTTTCAATGAGACTATATTTGAAGTTTTTTTAAGTTTAAGGCGAGTCAACTTGGCGAATCGCAAACACTAATGGGAAAAAGTCACATTCGTTTATTTTTTAGGCGTATCGCGAGTGATAATACGGCCCTAACATTCATGCTTTCAACGACATTTAATGGATTCCAAAACGCATGGTTGATGTTTTATAATTTTCCTAATTTATTTTCTCCGGAAAAACGATGGATGTAGGCTATGGAATGTAGTCGAATAACAAGAGTTGATACGAATTACTGAATGATAGAAATATCGTTGCATTGGGAGTTCACGTAAAAAAGTTATTCCAGATGCTTTTCAAAGTAGAAGAGTCATCAGAAGTTTAAAAATTCGCAGCTAATGTAGCTGTTAACAAGACATCAATTCGTTCATGGCATAAAAGATAAGGTCATCAACAAATTGCTTATGTTAAAAAGTTCTTAAATACCGAAAAACAGGTAACATAGAAGAAGAATTTACGTGCGAAGCATGTATCTATGGCAAGCATCACAGAGGACTATTTAAGAGTATATTTTTTATTACTGAAAGATGATTACTCACATTTTTCCATTGTTTACTTCATGAATGAAAAATTAGAGGAAGCAAATAATGTCAAGAAATGCATTCGTATAATACAGAAAGAACATGGAAACAAGACAATGGCACTGAATTTGTGAATAAAGAATTAAAAAGTTTCTTTGATAAGATGGGTATCAAAGTACAGTGCCATTCACACCTCAACAAACGGAAGTGCAGAGAGGGATATGCGTATGATCATTGAATTAGCAAGGACTATGCTGTATTCGAAGAAAATGAATAAGTAATTTTGGGCGGCAGCAGTAAAGTCAATAAAGTCAACTGTTTCTGTACTCAATCGAACTGGAACAAGTACTGTTGCAAAGAAATTCCATTATGAACTTTGGTTTAAGAAAGAACAGAGGTTTTAGTGCATACTCCAAATGAAAAACGTCAAAAACAATGTGGATGTTATGTTGAACGGTAATAGTGTTTGATAGTTCGTAGCAGTCAGACCAATGTATTCCCTCAAATTTCTCTTTTAGCAATTATGTACTTAAGCTAGTATTACACGGTCAACGTAATGTGTCAACGCGTTGACTCTCTGACGTCAAAATGACGTCAATATCTGGTCCCAAGGGTGTCACGTCGTGTAATCGTCAACGAAAAATACAGTCAACGCGTTGACGAGTACATTGACGCTAGCTTTGACGCACATTTTTGAGTGTGACTGTGTAATATCTCAGTCAATGCTATTAGGACACGTTGACCCATTTTTGGGACTGACTCACATAATGAGTCAACGCATTTTGTTACAACATTGACCGAAGGGTGTCATTCGTGTGATAGACAACTTTTAATACAATGACAATGTGAACGTTGACGGTGCGTTGACGGAGAAAATTTTGATTTTTCGATGACGTCAGAGAGTCAACGCGTTGACCTATTACGTTGACCGTGTAATACTAGCTTTAGGTACATTAAATTAAACTTGATTTCTACCCTTTTTTTGTAATGTTTTTGTTAATAATTTAGGCTTTAATATGTTTTAAATCCTATTTGTTTTTTTATTTGTTGGTTTGTTCGCTCTCATGTAAATAGTCCTTAATTCTAGACGAATTGAATTTGCGATACAAATCCCGATTGGTATTGCGTGGCTTTACACAAGAATATGGAATTGACTCCCAAGAAACGTTTAGTCCTGTTGATAAATATAATTATATAAGAGCTATATTGGTGTTAGCAGCATCGAAGGGCATGAAACTTAAGCTTTCGACGCGAAGTGAAGACAGCTCTTCTAGAAGATGCTCATAAGACCCAGCCCATTGGTTACGAAGATGGAAGTGGACGAGTTTGCAAGCTATCCAAAAGTTATTACGGCTTGAAACAACCATCACTTTGTTGGAACAAAAGAAGTTAAAATTTTTTTAACACTCTTAGCACTTTTTAACAACCTTAATACATATTTAAAAAAATCACCCTGTAATCGTTATATAATCAGAATAATCTAGTACCTACCTTTCTGGAATATAGTGAAAATAGTGATAAAATAGAAAAATCGCATTCATTAATTACGTGAGCTTAGAATGGGGGAGGGGTCCAATAAAACCTTACCAAATCTTACCGGAGGGGGGATAATCGAAAATCTCATGTCCACTTCAATAAATATAAAATACTACAAATCTGAGAAAAATATTTCATGGTTCATTTTACCTATTAAAATCATTTAGTTCGAGAGTAAAAAGAAAAATGTTTCCAGTTTTAAAAAGAAAAGAAAATAGTATAGACAGCGGCGTATCGGTTATTTGGAAAAGTGTTGTTTTTATCCATTTTTACTGTGAACTTTATTTAAATTAACTATGGTATGGTTCATTATTCTCCGGTAAAATAAAAATACATTTTGTTTAAAATTTCTTTAACTTCAATCTCACGTAAGGGGTAGCAGGGTTCAGGTAAATCTCGCTAAAACTCACCTAAGGAGGGGGGAGTCTAAACTGATTGAAAATTAGCTCACATAATTAATGTAATGGTTTCAAGTTCTAAAAATAGAACACTCTAACTGATACTTTTCATACTAATCATTTAGTGACTACATAAATAGCTAATCTACAGTCAATACGACGTACATATGTACATATATTCCTAAAATTTATAGGTTCGAGCTTAATCGAAGAAGATTAAAGTATTTTTGTACAAACTTTATTGGCGACTTTAAATAGGATTTTATGGTTTAAATAGTAAATTTGTATTAAAAAAAAAACTTTTACAAATCTGTTACGTATAAAATTTTTAACTTCTCATAGGCAGTTATTGTTATCGGTCCAATTTGTCAAATTTCAATTATTGACAAATCTGGTAGTTTTATGGTCCCTAGAATCTAAATTCATCATTTGTAGTGAGATGTCTGTGTGTTCGTTTGTTCGAAATACCCTTCTTTGTTAACGATATCTTGAGAATGAATAAAAATATCGATTTGAATTGAATTTTGTTTAATAATTTTATTGTGTGGATTACAGTGATACAGTTTAGGTATAAATTTGGAAAAAGTTCAACTAACACTTATTTTTAAAAAGTAAAAACTAATAAAAAATCTTAGCGCTCAAATATACAATGAAAGGAAAATGATATTATCTTTGAAACAATTTTTTACTATGTGAAATGCAGTCCTTGACATTTGGTAAAATTTTCGAAAAAATCAATTGACAGTTTTTTTACAAAAAATAAAAAAGCGCAAATATTGGTCAACGGTATTGACTTGAAATTTATTTCATTTTATAAAACTTGAAATTATTTACATATATACTATGTATTACAGTTTTGAAAAATATCGAATCCATAGTTTTTTCAAAAACAAATAAAAAACTTAAACAAAAATAACCAAAAAATGTCAAACGTAGTTTCTTTCTCCATGATAAAATCTTGACGAATATCAAGTTGAAATTATTTTTTACAATAAATAAATAAATTAGTTAATATTGTTTTCTGTTACAATATCTTGAGAAATTTTTAAAGTTTTTACATAAAAATAAATCATTTAATATCAGGAATGCCAAGTTTTTAACCCAGAATCTTTTTTATTAAATTTCCTGAATCAAGAAAATTATAGGTACCCGAACTAATTTTTTAATTCTGATATTAATTGATGTTTCTGAAAACAAAATAAATATCAGATATGTGCACAAATAATATTTCTGTCATCCAAAAGTAAAGAATTCACTTGTTTGAGATGAAACATTGAATAATATTTTTTTTTAAATATCTGTTTTTCATATTCTAACTATTCTCCATAAAAATGTCAAATTTTAACAAAAATTAGTCTTTAGTTGCGTACTTAGCTAATAGTTTCCAAAACATAATAGGTAGGTAGTCGACTTTTTTGGCAAAGAAATAATGATAGACAAAATTGCGATTAATTTAATGTTTATAAATATTTTAATACAATTAGCTTCTCAGTTTCATTGGATATTTAATTAATTATTTCATTTAATAGCTAAATAAAGAACACATGTTCCTAGAATATGATATAAAATGATAAGCAGAATTTAAGAATGAAACAAAAATTCAAACATGTACATGATTATATATACAAATATATTTTTGTATATACAGTAAGTCAAGTATGTACAACTAATAATATCATTAAATAAGCAATCATTCAACTACATACCACCATACGTTTGCAATTTTTTGGAGTATCACTGTCACTGATCGCTTTGAAATGTTTAATTACATTTTTATTTTTCTTGTATTCTTTAGTTGCAAACTTGCTATAAGTATTTACCGAATATGCCATCATAAACTTAATTTTGAAATTTTGGTCTCAAGTTTTTTCTTTCGGAACACAATAAACTCTGAAATATTAATTCCATCACTAAGACCCCACCTCAGACCAAAACTATATTTATGTATAATTTAAACCATTACGAGCTTGAGAAATAAACAAGCATGTAGTAATTGACTTATAAAATTCACTTTACAAATTACTCGTTTGAAACAGAATAACTTTTTATTATCCAAACAAATATTCTCATTTTCTAATGAATATTTTCTTTCACTTTTAATACTTAATTGAACGAAAATTGTTTTTATTTTTTTTTTTTTGTCTTTATAAAAAGTATTAACTCATATTTGGCAAGAGAAAGAAACCAATTTCAACACTTTTGCTTCTTGATTCAAAATACACAAAAATACATGCTTTAACTTAAACATATACGAGAGTAGCGTGTACAATAGACTGAACCAGACTCAACCAAGAGCAGAGAACTTGAATCAAAAATATATAAAAATGACAAGCAAACAATGTGTTTGCGCAAATGGAAACAAACAAAGTGTTCATGTTCAGCTCTTTGGGTATTTACTCCGACTTCGAGACTGTGTATAGATACTACCTAACTGATCGCATCATATATAATTATAGAACAATACCTACATATATGACATGTCTTATGAGATCAACAAAGAACAGATGAACTCTCATTATGCGGAGAGAAGAATATAAAAGTTGTATCTCTTATTGAACGGGCCCTCGCCCTCTTTGCGGGTATAAGAGAATTTTGTGTATTTTTCGTACTTGTATAATTTAAAGCTATTTGACTTACAGATAATTATGTTTTTGATTACCAAAAACGAAATTCGAAATAAGAAAAGTTTTTTAGACTTCAACCTAACAATATTATTAAAAACAAAAAACAAATTCTACTACATTATTTATTATATTTTGTATGCGTCTGAAACATGGTCACTTAAAAAATAAATAAAAATAAAATCCAAATATTCCTTACAATTCATTGTTTTCTGTTTTAAACAAATCAAGGATTTGACATTTTTCATAATAATCCTAATAAAAAAACCCATGGGCAGAATGATAACTTCTGTGGTGCTCTCAGCCTCTTTTTTATAATATTATAAGAGGTGTCAACTACACAATAAAGTAGCACAATCTGACCACGTTCACACGTGTGCTGATTTGCTTTTCGACCAAAAACAACAGATCGGCTTATCAGTTGGATGACGGCATGACGCTTAAGTTTAGCGTTTAGTTGATTAAATCGGTAATATACTGAGGTGCTGTTAATTATTTTTTTTTTTTCATCTTAGTGTGGAAAAAGAATTTGTACCATTTTTTGACAGTTTTTTTTTTTTTTTTTTGTAATTTTATATTTTCCTTTAAATGTCAATTCTATATTTGTCAAATTGTTACCAATAGTTAATAAATAACGATTGTATGTAAGTGTTTTAGTTAGTCTCTCTTTAAAAACAAGCAAATTTATTTATTAACTCGTATTATCGGAGGAGTAAAGTTGCTCCGACTTTTGGACCAATGAAGATTACAAAAGTACATACTTTTGAAAAAGTATTATGTCGGCAATATACGACATTTTTCCATGAGAGATATTTTAGCTCAGTTCCTTATGGCATTTTAAAATAAAAACGCTTAAACTCGTATTTAAGCTTTCAAAAAATTGAATTTAAAAACCAAAATTTAAGTGGTTATTTTGAAGCTAAATATTTTTAAAACGCTTAAAGGGCTCGTTAAGCTGAAATCTAATCTTTATCTCTTAATTATTATTTTTCCAAGCCCTCAGAAGAATTTTTTATTTGCTTATAGGGCGAGTTAAGCCACATAACACTTAAAATGCTTTTTAAAGCATTCTAAACGCTACAGTGTGCAGTGCACTATAAAATTCATTTTTAATCTCTTTAAGAACTGAAAAATTTGCGAAATCCAAAATTCCAAATCAACACTGGTTATATAAGTATTAATTATATTCTTTTGGCATGAAAAATAACTGATACCTTTGAGGAATTGACTTCGCCCTCTTCGTTCTTGTTGATTCTCACTGTGAGATGTGAGGAGTAAGTTTGATTGCCAATAGCAATCAGTTAAGCAAAGTCTATAGCCTAAACTTTATTAATATGAACCTGTAAATAGTGCATACTAAGTTAATCTGTCAAAGTAGCTTGCTAACCAAAGAAAGGAAAATCTTCGCTATGAAAGAAAGTTGCACCCAATCGAATATTACAAAATAAAATGTCTAAATACTACTTTTTTGAAAAAAAAAATAGATATTTTCTAATACTCAGCCTCACACCCACTCCAAATCTTGTAGCCTAGACAATTTAAAATCTTGGAAAACAACTCTTATGAGAATAGTTAAGAATAATATTGCATATGATCAACCATTACAACCATCCCAAATCCTATAGTTTATTCCAAGCAGAGGAATAGTCATCTCTTTATATCTCTTTGTAAATATTTGGTCATCCTGAAAAGGACGGATTGGTTATCGTCAAAGCTGAAGCGAAGCATACCCTGTTGGTGGCTCTTCTTCTACTTTTTCCACACCAGATTTAACTTTCCTTAGAGAGATATCAAATTAATTTGTAGAGCCCTGCGACTGACTACAACTTGTAAGCGCCTATGCCACGCCTCAACGCTGTTTTGTGTGCCTGGGAAACGGCTTTCATTGGACGCGTCGCCGCCGTCGCGTCGTCCAAAATTCTGGCTCGTAGCGTGGTCTGCAGGAACCGTTTCCCACCTAGTTTTTCTTAAAACAACTTGCATTCTGCATATTGCATTGCAGCTCGTCTCAAAGTAGCTCGGTACAAGTAGGTACTTCTGCTGGTGGTACGAAAGCTAGTGCTTTCAACGTCCGCACTTTCATGGTAATGCTATACTCTTGACTTCCAGTCGCAAATTCTGAGCTCTTCTCCAATTGATCTAACCAAAATGGAACAAACATCCAGTTGTTCGAGCCTTAAGGACAAATTTTTAGGCTGACCGAATTATTGCCATTTCAAAGTCGGATGTAATTTTCCTTGGGCTTAGTGGGAAGCTGCTATTGGAAGTTATTTTCAAAATTTGAAGCCAAAATTCGTCGTAAGCCTCTCTTGATTTCGGGCTCATGAGGCAATAAATTAAGGGCACCACTACACCCTCTAAATAGCCTTGCACTGAAAATAGCTTTCCCATTATTGTTGGAACAACAGCAAACCAGCACCTTGATTGTGACAGGAGTTGGACAGTAGTTTTTGTGCCCAAGAAAATATTTTTGTCACCCGAATAGACTGATTCGGATAGAAAGAATAGTTCAGCGTCTGTGTTTGCAGGTGTTCGGGGACGCAAATTTCTTCGAGAGTGCTCGGTTCTTTTGTTAGATTTGCTCTCACTGAAATTAGAAATAATTTCAATCGATTAATTGATTAACTTGACTATAGAAAAAACTGCCAATTTGATTAATATTAGGTAAAAATACAACGTTTTCAAATAAAAATTTCAGTAACTACAGCGAGTGCGCAAACAATTATAACATTCTTTTTTTAATGCCATTTTGTCAATGATTTGATTAACAAAATAAAAAAAATTATCAATATCATGAAATTTGTTTTCATAAGTCTGAAATCTTATTCAAAGAAGAAGAAATTTCAAAATAAAATATAGAATTGATTTTTTGTGATGAATTGATATATGTAATGAAAGGATTTCCTCTGTTTTATCTTAATTCGAAATTAATTGAAGCAGTGGTGGAATCTCTAAGATTTCTGATATTTCCTCTGCTACGTTTTGTTGGGTCTTTGCTGGCAATGTCATATTAGAAAATTTAACCAGGTAAGTTCTGTTAAGTTGTTGAGTGCTGTTAACTTAAATTTGTCCACTAAAGTTGTTCAATAATATAGTTGCTGACACCAACTATTCGATATGTGCTGGCTATTTCTCTGTTTACATGTTGCATTTCTTCCCTGTTTCATATTTAAAAGGCATTTATCATTGCTTAGTTCAATAATGAATGATTGTTTACAGATTAATAAATTTCAAGTTGTTTTATAATTTTGTATCACGCCATATTTTTTTTATTGGTTTTTAGTATGTTTTAGTTTTAAATTTTAGGTTTTCATAAATATTTATATACTTAAAATATAAATTACAGTTAATAAATTCATTGCAACTTTTATGTCTGCAAATTGGCAATATTATTAAAGGGAAAATTTACTTTGCCTTTAATTAATTTATTCGTTATAAGGTTTTTCGGGTCTAGATAGATATGTTTTTTTTTTTTGCGAAAATATTCGTTAGAAGTTAGATTTTACATGTACCTATTACAAATACAATATCCATACTATTGATAAAAGTAGAATTAGGGTTCAAAAACCCGACAAAATTGAAATGCTGTCGATAGAAAAACGTTGCATTTTGAATCGTATTAATGTTATAGAAAGCTCTGTAATCCTTCCTAAACTAAGATATTCAAGATTATTTGTAACTATCCTCCATTAGGTCGCATGTTCGAAGATTTAAATCATGAAATCCAAGAGACACTGACGTATTTGTTAGTTGGTATGGTTTCATTGAACGTTTAACAAATAATGATTTAAATTATTCTTAATCTCAAAAAACTTTTTTTCTAATTGCATGCAACGAAGTTATTAAAATGTCATACTTCAAAAATTGATTTATACCTAGGAAAATAATAAAATAAAAAAAACCATAGAAGATTCAAAATGTATACTATATTACTGATTACCAGGGCCCGGATTTCGACGCAAATGCATATTTTTTTGGACAGCCTTAGAAGCAAAAGAATCAGATAGTTTTTCGTATTAAGAAATTTGCTTTAAAATGGCATCCAATCGTTGGCGCATATTTTGCTTCATTGAGCATATTTTAACAAAAAATGCATATTTTTCCTGCATATTTCAAAAAAAAAATTAAACATTTAAAAATGAATTTAACCGAAATTTAAACAAACCCTCAATTCTATCCTTCATCTGCAAAAAACAAAAGAAAATTTAAATCAACCATTATTAAAAAGCCAACTGACTTTTATAAGATCGAACTAAGGATTCCTCAGTGAGACTATAGTCAAATTAGAGGTTTGAAACTCACTCAAAAACCAAATAAATTTGATGGAATGCTGTAGAATCGCCAATGGGCCAATCAATTTGCAAAAAAAAAAAAAATGTAAAATGTCCTTTAAAAACGAAGGATACAAGTTAACACCGCATTTCCCCGGAAATAAAATATTCCAAGAATTTTTACAATTTGCAATTCCCACAAAGGTGATTCCGAGAATTGCACATAATAGCTTCTTAAGGTATTTTATATTTTGTAAATTCATATTTAATTCAACTTTAGAACAATAAAGGTTGGAGCAATCTGCTCCAAGAAAAAATATTTTTTTTTTTAAATTAAATAGGACTTTGATTAACTTCCACAAATGAAAAAAATCTTCACATCCTTAAATGGGGATGAAGAACAGTGTTTCGATCCTCGATTTTCAGTTAATGAGATTGTTTCCTTTAAAAATGCCCCACTAACGTCTGTTGACGTGGAAAGATCGTTTTCTAGGCTAAAAAGACCTTTTTTATTATTTGAAAGTGTTTCTTTTTGAATATTTTGGATTTTTAGCAGCATGTTTTGGATTTTGATGGCATATTTTTATTTTTATATAGCATATTTAATAATTTAATATTGAAGGCGCATATTTCGTGTTTTTTAGAGCATGAGAATCCGAGGCCTAATGATGATGATGATGATGACAAACAAGTCGTCGTCCTTTTGTGAATTATAAAATGTCGCAGAACAAACGTAAAATTAAATCTGATTGTGCCAATGAAAACACTTCGAGATTTATTCTAAATAAATATGAATTTGTGAGTGAAATTTTAAAGATTTCTGAAATGTTTTACTTTTATTTTACTTAACATTTATAGCTTATTAAATATACATTGCTTTGCTTTGTATCTAGGTAAGGATTAAATTATTTAGGTAGGATTTAAATTTCGGTTTGTAGGTAATTGGGAATACCTATGTACCTTTCAGCTGTCTGAAAATAGGTTTCTATCGCAAATGTCTTTTTTCTTTTTTTTTCAAGTTAGGGCTCTATTAGAAAAAATTATAGATAAGTCTGTGCCTACTGTGAAAAAGGTAAAAGGTTTAGAACATGCATACAAATGTTCTTCTAAATTATTTTTTTTTTATGTGGAACGTTCAATACATAGATTATTTTAAAACCATATAGCAAACCATATAATCATTTTTAAGGATTTTGTTATTTAATGTCCTGAATTCAAATAATTGTTTGACTATATGAAATCTTGAAAAACGCGAGGACAGCTTATTTGGTTGGTCGCAAATACCTAATTCAGGAACACTGGGACGTAATACAGATTTGGTATAAATTTGAAAAAAAAATACACATATATCGTTATTTGAAAAACCACAAAGAAATGTTGCAGCTCAAATATACATATAATTGAAAAATAATTCCAAATTAAATTCTATTTTTTTACCTTGTGATATGATATCAGGTACAAAATTATTTTTTTACAAAAAATTAAAAAAAAATTGGTAAAAAACATCTCAAAATCGTATAACACAATATTGTAACAATAATACTAACTTTTATGGGTAATACGTACTACCGTTAATAAATGATAAAATTTTGACAAAAATCAAATCGACATTTCTCTTAAAAAAATAAAACTTAAAAGAAAATTCTACCAAAAACTGTCAGGAATTGCTTTAAGACTTAAATATAATAGATAAAAGATCGAAATAATACCTAAAAAAGTTAAAATATCAATGAAGTAACGAATTTTAGATTTGGTTGAAGACTTAAACACCTACCTAACAACTTTCTTTGTATTTGCTGCTTATTATAATTTATAAGATAACACAGAAACTTTAACCAATGCCAAGTTTTCAAGGTATAATGGGAAGTTTTTAGTGTGGGTCCCATTCTTTTTAATTTTTAAAACCTGACGATATACATAGAGTGACTTAAAAGTTAGGTATATGCCGGCTAGAGTTATCTAAAATCGTATTTTCAGAAAAGTGTAACTTATCTGCTGTTTATAAACGTTGTATGCAAATATACATATAAAGAGGAAATTGGGTATTTTTTCTAATTCTATTTTCCATTTTTTACAATTTATTTACAGTAAAGGTTTTTTTTCGAAATAACTTGATAACTCAATTCTCAAACTTGAAATCGAATTTTAAAACTGGCTATTGAAAAAAATGTTTCAGTAAATGAAATAATTTACGAGATTTGCAAAATAAGTGAAATAAATATAGTTTTAAAAAACTAATAGGACACGTTTAGAACATCAAACTAAAAAAATTAAAAATAATTTTTAAACTAAGCTGAAAACAATAATGAACTAAAAATACTTGTGTTGTTGTGCACTTTGTGGCATATTTTTCGTACATCGAGCGCCCCACGCTTTTTTCACAATAACACTAGTATTTTTAGTTCATTATTGTTTTCATCATACATAGTTTAAAAATTATTTTTCACTTTTTTAGTCTTATTAGTTTTTTTAAACTATATTTATTTTTCATTTTCTAGTTCGATGTGTTGTCAAAAAAAATCGTAATTTTAATAAAAAAAAAAAAATCAGCCATGGTTGGAATTTGAACCCACAACCCTTGGCGAGTCGTTTTAGCCTATTATTAACAAAAAAAAAAATTAGCCATCGGTGGGATGTGAACCCACTACCCCATGAAAGCAGGTAGAAACAGATGCTATGAGTGGAAAATATTTAATTCTGTTAATCCTGATAGGGATAATGAGATAAACTGATGGAATTATTGTATTGTCACCGGTGTACAAAGTTTTAATAAAATCGGTTCGTGTAAAGTGGGTCAAAATCGAGTGCAAAGAAGTCGGTTACATACATACATCCATATACACAGGGCAGGACCAACCATATGTGCAAGATGTGCAAATGCACAGGACGCAAAGTTCTGGGGGCGCAAAGAAATACATGCTGACATTTGCTCAACCTCAAACCTCAAACGTTCATCAAACATCCTAAAATAATAATAAGTTATTTCTTATACACTAACTAACATCACTTTCATTTAGATTTAACTCAAATTAAAGATGACATTTATCATGCAAATTCAATATTTTTCCCTGTGCAGGCAAGAGAAAAAAAAAACATAAAAAATCTCCATAGGAAAAAGTTCCATGCCACCTCATACCTACATATGTGCAAGTTTTATTTCTTGCACACTGAGTCCCAGAATTAACATGGAGAATTTGGCAAAGAAAAAAAACTTATTCATACTGAAACATATTGGCTAGAGCGTGCAGGTTTTGTATTAGTGACTTCTCGTCTACAAGAAGCAAACAGTACAAATGTATCCGAAAAAGACAAGTTAAGGTAATTTTGCTACTCCCAATGAATGTGTAAAGTTTTATTCTTTACACACTCAGAGCATACGGAATCATATGGGTCACCAGAAGAGCGTGCAGATTTTGATTTCTTCTCGTCTACAAGAAGCAAACAGTACAAAGGCACCCGAAAAAGAAAGATATGAGGGATGAATTTATGCATACCTACATATATATTCAAATCGTTGCGTTTTGTGCAGGCAGTTTGTTTTATTTTTATTTTGTTTTTGGTTTTCTTACCACAGATTGCAGATTGTTTTAATAATTGTTCTTCCGCTTAGTCAGTTAAAGCTTTATAAATATTATAATTCATAATATACTTCAAATATGGACAAAAAAAGCCTTCTGGCAGAATTTAGGAAAAGGCGAAGCCTTGTTGATGCTGAAAACTGTATGTATTCCTAATAGCATATTGATAAGGTGCAGGTAGGAAATAGTATCGATGAGGTTCAAGTAGGAAACTCAGTGGAGCCAGGAGAACGTAGTTTTTCTAAACTTAAGGTAATTAAAAATTATCCTAGGACAACTATGACTCAAGATAGATTGGTAGGCTTGTTTATAATGTCCAATGAAAAAGAATAATTAAATTCTTTAGATAATGATGATCTTATTTCAGAATTTGAAAAATCTAAGGCCAGAAAAGTAAATTTAAAAATTTAAACGTTTCCTCTCTGCTCATTTGTTCGCTGCGTTTTAGTTTATGGTTTTACTTTTTCCTAAAAATATTAACTGAAGTTCCTTTTAATTTTTTGTTTTATGTATAATATGTATGTTATTAAAAATAATTTACTTATTAATTTAATTGCTATTTTTTTAATGAAGTTTATATATTTTTTTATTTTTTTATATATGTATACTTTTATTTTGTTTTGTTATTAATTTATTTATATTTGCATAAATGCTCACGTATTTTCTTTATTACTGAGGATTAGGCCTACCGGTGATATCTCAATAAAAAAATGGGTAATGTGGAAATGTCTTATGCATGTGTACAACGTGTAGGAATGTGTGTGTGAAAATATAAAAAAGGAGAGCTTTCTAACAATCTTACACAGGGCGCAAGTTAAGCTAGGTCCGGCCCTGTGCATACATACAAGTGAAGCTAATTTAAGCGTGTTAAAAAATGGAAAACTATATATTACCTAATATAGGTATGAACATTTTGGAATGATTTTTGTAAATATACGTAAATACATGCCTATACTTCATCCAAATCGAATGTGCAGTACAGGGAAGATAAGACGTCTTTATCTCACTCTATCTTCAGAAGAATTCCCTTTAGTTGTGTGAAAGGAAAAATTGGTCAGCGTTACCGTAGTGCATATAAAAAAATTGCGAAAGCTCTCAAGAAAATGAAAAGAATTGCCGTCTATTCTTTATTGTAACTGCATTTTAATAGATTTCCCGTAAATTCCAATGCAAATACTTAAAACAAACACTATGTTAACTCCATACCATTTGAAAGTTTTAAAAAGCTCTAAAAACAAAAGCTCCTCTACCAAAACCTAAAGAAAACAGAAGTTAAAAATTACTTAATACGGTAAGGTAACCCTGTATCTCATAAATATGAAATAAAGGTTAAAATATGTCAGTGCGCATTTGACTTTGCGCCTGGCAGGATATGTTGGCTTATGGCGGATGCAGTTATGAATCCATAGGCGGGTGAGAACTTTTTAAGCAGGATATTTTTGAATTCAGTAAAGTACGAATGTGAGGCGCGTCACTAATAAAAAAAAGCTCTCCCATAAGGCCTGTACTGCACATTCGATTTAGATGGAGTACAGTACTCAATTGGAATACAGTGGACTCTCCCTAACTTGAACATACGATAACTTGAACAATGCAATAACTTGAACATATTATTTTCCCTGTTATGTATTTTGTAACTTAAACAGGCAATGACTCTTTAACTTGAACTTTTCTATTGCTTACTCTATAAGTTGAACGATTAATACATTTGAACTTTTTTATTGCTGACAATAATTAAGACATTTCGATGGGGTGATGGTGCTATGGTACAAAGAATTGTTACTTATACCGTAGTTATCGAATCAATTGATAAAGTAGTCAATTGGGTCTGTCAAATGAACAGAACGTTCATAAAGGATTCACAGTTTTCCAAAGCGCTGAAGAATGTTTTGTTTAAAATTAAAACTAAGCAACGATTTTTTTAAAGTTTGTTTAAATAAAATTGTGTTCTGTAACATTTTTATAAATTAATATTGTTTCCAATAACTTGAACAGCCCTCGTTTCGTACGTGTTCAAGTTAGCGAGATTCCACTGTACATATTAGCTACATTTTTAACTTCAAATCGAAATAAAAACTTGGAAAAATCTAAATTTTTAAAATATTTTTTAACAAATTAACTGGTTGCTTATTTCAACTGAAATTGATTTCATAAAGAAAACATGCTACGAAATCTATGATTTGAAATTAAAAACAATTTAAATTATGTACTTATTTGAATTGAAAAACTAGCTTTTTTATACCCAAAATTATTTAGGACATAAGAAAAGTTTTGAGTAAGGTTAATTAATTTAATAGAAGTCACTAACATACATACCTACAGTTACGGTATGTTAATGTTAAAAAATAAATGCTTTACTCTTGTCCTTCAAATTACCGATGGCTTCTTCTCAAAATATCGAGTTCGAGTGAGCTTCAAAAGATTTAAAAGTGCAAAATAAGGAAAAAAGTAAGACAAACTAAGATAGTTTTAATTAAGCTTCAAAATTCTTATTTTAATTTAATATATTTATGTACCACCAACCTATGTAGATACATTTCTTTTAAGAAGGTTAATACAAATCTTCCTTCATTGCATCTGCATACGTCCAATGTACCTACCTATATTGTTTTGCCTAGCCATAGTAACCATTTACATATTAAGCTTTATTTTACATTTTCCCAAAAAATATAAAACTCTTTCAAACCTCTTTCATTTTTCTAAACGCTTGGGAATAAAGCATATATTATTAATTTCCATACCTACATTACATACCCCTTTGATCACCAACAACACAATATTCATCAAAGATTGAGATTCATCAATATTCATCAAAGATTCATGAAAGATCCGCATAAGGCCAGTAAGTTAGTTGTAAGATATTGATATATATGCTACTTTAAGAATTTTTGTCTAGCTTTAAGTAGTTTTAAGATTGAATTAAAAATAAAAATGAATTTAAAAAAAATCATCAAAGATCAAACCATACAAAATACCCAAAATTGTTTCTCTTTACCTGTTTATATTTGTCTCGTCTGGTAAAGGACGACTACCGTAATACTTAATTTTCACTAAACCGAGATTTAGGTAGATTTATCATAAATCTCCTCTTAATCATGAAGACTTACTATACAAATATAAATCTCCTCAAAAGAAGATTTAGAATAAACTAGGAATCTAGTTGGAAACCATTCGCTGAATGCTTTCAGTGAACTAAAACACCTATTTGTATGTAACGGACATCTTATGCTATGCAACGAATTCATTAAAATGTCATTTTGTTTGTTTGTTTTGAAACACAGCTTACAATTATTGCAAATATTTCTAAAATTGATTTATAGGAAAATAATGAATATAAAAACCATAGAAGATTCAAAATTATATACATATGTATTACTGATGATGATGAGTGATAACAAACAAGTCGTGGTGATCCCTTCTTTCCTTTTATGAATTGTAAAATGTGGCAGAGCAAACGTCAAAATAAATCTGATTGTGCTGGTAAAAACACTTCGAGATTTTTTCTAAATCTCATTCGCTAAATCTCGGTCGGTGAAAACGTATTATAATACTACGTTTCCTTTAACTACATTTACCGA
The DNA here is from genome assembly GCA_905146935.1 of Scaeva pyrastri. Taxonomy (NCBI): domain Eukaryota; kingdom Metazoa; phylum Arthropoda; class Insecta; order Diptera; family Syrphidae; genus Scaeva; species Scaeva pyrastri. Next base: position 84,265,459 of record LR989927.1, read on the forward strand.
CATGTATCCGACCTTGACATTATCAACATACACTGACAATCACTAGGATGAGGCCACATATTTTTTAATCGATTTTCGTTCTTTATACCTGCTGGAAATTTCGTACCCATACAAATTTACTACATTTGAGTAGGTAGATATTTTCTTTAAAAAAAGTAATAAAATTAAGCTGTTAAATAGAAAAAACTGTTGGAATTTCCCTACATTAATTAAAGAGCTACTTAAAAACAGTATGAAAAAGTGCGCCACTTGGATGAGGCCACATGAAAAATCTTATAAAATATCAAAAAAATGAAAGAAATTTTAACAGTTTTTGGTTTTCAAACATTTATTTATTAAGTTTTTCTCAATTAATAATGAGTATGCCCCCCATTTTTCGATATGACCTCTATTAGACGGTTTGGAATGGAATCATAAAGTTTTTTTAAATAGTCAAGTGAAATCTCGTCCCAGGCATCACGGATAGCTTCAATTAAGGAGTCCTTGTCTTCAAATTGTCTACCGCCTTCATAAACTTTTCGAGATAGCCATGCCCATACATTTTCGATTATGTTCAAGTCCGGTGAATAGGGTGGCCATGGCAAAAGCTCTACGTTTTCTGATAAAATCCAGCTTTTGACAACCCTGGAAGTGTGGATGGGGGCATTGTCTTGTTGGAAAATCCAAGGCAGAGGTCCAAAAATATTTTTCATCTTCGGAAATGACCGTTCCAACAAGCATTTGTAGCTGTTTCCGTTCATTGTTATAGAAAGAAACTCCAACTCGATTTTGCCATAGTAGGTGATAGCTCCCCACACCATAACACCTGATGTACGGCTGTGATGTCTTCCCAAAATTAGTTCCTCTTTTCTTAAATCATGGAAATAAAAGTTGTAACCATCGGAGCCGTCAAGGTTAAACTTTTTTTCATCCGAAAAGACAACGCGCTTCCATTGACTGCTCCAAGAGACATGTTCTGTTGCAAAGTTCATTCGCAGCTCCTTGTGTACTTGCTTTAGAACAGGTTTCTTTTTTAGTTTTCTTCTCTGGATAGTACCATCTTTTCTTATTATCCTTCAGACTGTCGAAATACTGGCTGATACTCCGCTTTTGGACCTTATTTTAGTAGCTGATTGAGTAGAATTTGAAGTAATACGTAAAATTAACCGCTTTTCTCGGGATGTTGTTGCTTGGGCTGTGAGTTCTTTTTGGTTTTTTCCATAGTTTTGAGGATCAGCAAGATAGTTGTTTACAACTGTCTTACTTCTGTTCAGCTTCCTTGCTATTTCTCGGCTTGAGAGTCCCATTTCCTTGAAAGCATCGATTTGTGCTCTTTCTGCCACTGTCAACGTCTTTCCGGAACCCATTTGTAATTGAAATTTAATAAAAAGAGTTATTTGTAAAACGTTCTTAAATATTGCAACCAAAATTTTCAAAAAAATTGCTGATGTGAACTTCTACAACGAAATATTCGCAATGACCTCATCATAGTGACGCACTTTTTTATATTCTTTTTAGGTAGCTCATTCATTAATGTAGGGAAATTCCAACGGTCTTTTCTAATTAACCCTATAATTGTATCACTTTGTTTTAAGAAAATATGTACCTACTCTCATATAGTAAAATTTTCCGGGTTAAAAAAATTACAACAAGTATCGGACCGAAAATCGGTTGAAAAATATGTGGCCTCATCCTAGTGATTGGCAGTGTACATCAATTGTGTCAGAGGTTTCTGGGATTTGTGTATCCGAGCTGTTACGATGATACAGAATCGTACATTTCGTACAAATCGGAGACTATTTGTCTCCGTAATAGAATTTTAACGTTTGATTGAGTCTCGAATGTAAATGTTGGTAAAAATTGATAGCTCTTGTGTACCTTGAAATCACGTCAAAATTCTATCCGTAGTGGGATCCTTCTTCTACTTTTATTGGCAGTGAGGTTGGTGTATTTTTAACACGAGTAAAATCTTACTTCACTACGAATAGCATTACCAAAAAAACACACCTCATATTATAGTTTGTAGCTTCGCTTACCAATTCTTTTTTACAGCAGTATTTTATTGGTAATTAAATGTACTAACTAGTAAAATTTTACATGGAACACAACAACACCTCATTAGTGAACAAAAATAAGCTAGTATTTAGTTAAATGTAGGAGGCAGTTGTCATGTTGAATTTTGTCTTCTAATATCTTATTTATTGAATAAAAAGAATAAAAGTATGTTATTTATCCAAATAAATGGTTTGTATAATAAATTAGATAATAATTTAAAGAAAATAGTGAACCATGAAACTTATACATAGTTTTCGCTCTTCCATATAAGCCAATGAAATTGAACAGGGAGTTGCTAAGGTGATCAACTTTAAGCTGTTAGCCGTAGATCTAACCACAAAATGAATATATTTTCAAAGTTTTACTGCAAATTTAAGTAAGCAAAAATTCTAAACCAACTCGGTGTGCATTTCCATGCAAACTTCATTTCAACTAGCATTTTCATACATTTTGCAACTCGACCCAACAATTTACATTTACAATTACACATTCTTCGAACGCACCCCATGTAGATCAGTTGTTGTACGCAGATTGAACCAAGACAAAAATTTTCTCTAAATATTTGGTTAAAATCATTTTGAATCGAATTACTTGATAGTGGGCTTACATGTTTCTGCATCTGCAAAATGCAGAAAAGGAGAAAGAGGCAAATATACATTCAGAGCCGAAAGTGGGAAAGAATACACAGGTGGTAACTCTTTTCCTTCAAAATTAGTTTATATTTTGTTTTAAATTTAAAATTTTTAATAAAATTTGAATGTTTTATGAAATTTGAGACATCCTTCCTTTTTGGGGACGAAGAACAACAAAATCCAAAAAGAAAACAGGTTCATTCATACCTTCAGGAAAGAAACCAAAATGCCAATTTGTGCTTAATTACAGTTGGTCATTCAAAACACTCAAGTGAGTTACATAATATTCTAATGATTTTTGCTTTAAATGTTATAAAATGTATGTGTAATTTTGATTTTGCTTTCGAATTCAGCACACCGAAATCTTTAAGGAAAAATTGAGCTTCTTTTTATTTATTTATTCGTATCCTTTCAATTACTTACAGATATCTGGCAACTGAAGAATTCCAACAAAGTTTAGCGATTGGCTTTAAATGCTCTGCTTCTAACAAAAAGACAAATTTAAATTTATCTATTTTAAAACCGTCCTTTTCTGGACAAACAATTTTATTAAAGAAATATCTTTCTGGGAAGAAAAATTTCAAAATTTTAAATTAGGATAATAAAAAATTACTTTTTATGGCAAGTGACAAAAAAATCATCAATTTAGTGTCGTAATATCATCAATAATAATAATAATAAGACGATAGATCTGTTGAATCTTTGAAACTCAAGCCTTCACACCTTAAAAATCGAGTTAGCGTTTTCTCTCTGATTGAAATATAAAGTAATAAAAAAAAAAACACATTAGGATTGAAATTATCCCTCATCTATCTTCTATCTAATTGATTTTAAAAAAAAGTAAACACCAAAGTCGCACAAAAACGAAAGATTTTCGCCTTTATTATTTATTCTTACTCTCGTAAAAATTGTAGAGTCTTTCCTTGTCTTGCTTTGATTTGATTTTGAATTCTCGTCAGTTGCAAGTCTCCCATTTGAAAATAATTTCTCCACAAGAGGTTCAACGAGAAATAAGTAGATGCCGCTCTATTCGACATCGACCATAAGCTACTATTAATAGTTTTCATATACAAAAGATCAACTCAAACTTTCGATCCTGCGTATAATTAATTACCCAGTTTACAAGGAGAATTGAATCAGGATTTAGCCGCATATACCTGGATCGGATCGAAATAGGATTACTCGATACGATCCCACAAAACGAGGTGAGAGTTTGGAAATATAATAACAGTCATAATTAAGCTTTTAAACCGTATAAAAAAGTAAAGCAAAAGTGATTCTTTTAAATATATGCAATATTTCATTTAAAAAAATACAAAACAATATGCGGTGCTGTGTTAAATCGTGTAAAAACACCTATAAGTTTTGGCTGAACAAAAACACAAAGTAATTTGAAGTGATGATTTTTAGGTAACTACACTATCGTAAAATACTTTTTAATTGATATTTTATGGTATTTTTCCTTAAAAAAAGAAATTTTGTTGAAAATAACAATTTACTTTTATCATGTGATTTATCTGATTTGTCTGAGGACGACCTGTCAAATTATAAATTCTCGCACAGCGACCGATTAGTTTTTGTTGGTGATGGCGCTCAAAGTCGTTGAGCGCCCGCAGTGGAGAATTATTTTTCTACGTTTTAATAAAAAAAATAAAACTAAAAAATATAGGTATGTATTTTCATTACTTCATTTCCAATTTTCAGGTGCGTCTAATTGGTAAGTTTTATTTTATTACTTCAAGCTTGCTTTGTTCGTTATTATAACCCAGCTAAGCAAATAATTCCATTATTTATTTGATGGAATAAAATTAAGCTAAACTAAAAAAAAAAATTCTTTCAAGGCTGCAAACAATTTATTTTGGCGCCCCAGTAAGTAGCCGTCAACTTAATTTTCAACTCTTTGCAAAGCATTTGTGTTTGTGTAACTCACACAATTATGAAAAATGCTTCAAGTTTTTCTCGAAATGCCTCTTCGTCTTCCTGTAATTCTTATTCAATGGTTTTGCTTGTGTGTTATATTTTGTCTCTCTTGTTTGTTTTCAGATGAGTTTATTTTGGTGCTCTTTATTGTGTTGTTGTTGTAAGCTTTATTTTGTATGTATTATTTGAGAAAATATACTCACAAATTCACAACACAGTACGCACACAATTATAACCAAAATGTTATTTCGATTCTATTTCAATTCGATTCCTCGATCCACTGACGCCGTATACCTGGATCGAAATCTCAATTCAATTTCGATTCGATTTCTCGATCTCCTCTTGTAACCAGGGTACAGGGTATGTTAAAAGTAACTGGAATTTAACTGGAAAAATATACATTAACTTATACCTTTAAAAATTATTCAATTCCAATGGCACTGAAAATGACAATGACATGACAATTAGTTTTATGTGAGCTGAGCTGTGAAGTTGAAGAAGAAGGTGAAATTATAGCATTTATCAAGACGTTGAAAGTGAGTTGCAATTTATTAATTTTATAAATATATGGCATAAAAGACTTAGCAGCATAGTTCTCTCATTTTGTTTTATATTTTTTTATAAACAAGATTCAACTCAACAATGGCTTCCGAAAGATATAGCTTTTCGCTTACTACTTTCAGGTAATTTTTTTTGTGTTACAATTATTTGCCGGAAAATTATACCGAACTTATGATTTAATTTGTTTCTATTAGCCCTTCGGGAAAACTGGTTCAGATTGAATATGCCTTGGCAGCAGTGTCTGCTGGGACTCCTTCTGTAGGAATTATGGGTAAGTTGTTAATGCTTGAAACATGCTCCTAGTTTTGTATAATTTTTCACAAACAAAGCTTCAAACGGTGTGGTATTGGCAACTGAAAATAAGCAAAAGTCATCACTTTATGAAGAGCACAGTGTTAACCGTGTTGAAATGGTCACTGACCATATAGGCATGGTTTACTCAGGTATGGGACCTGATTATCGCCTCCTGGTGAAACAAGCCCGGAAAATAGCCCAGAACTACTTTTTAACCTACAAGGAGCCCATACCTGTTGCCCAGTTAGTGCAACGTGTTGCAACGTTAATGCAGGAGTATACACAAACCGGGTACATATTTTATGAGAATTTATTTGAAAACCTTTATATTAATTTAATTTTAAAGCGGGGTGCGTCCATTTGGTGTCTCTCTACTTATTTGTGGATGGGATTCTGATCGGCCATATTTGTTTCAATGTGACCCATCAGGAGCATACTTTGCATGGAAAGCAACAGCAATGGGCAAGAATGCAGTAAATGGAAAAACATTTTTGGAGAAAAGGTAAAAACTACATACCGTCGCCGTTTTATTAAAACTCGTCAGTCTATTTTTTGTGAAATCAATATAATACGTATTAAGTCTGTTCAGTGAATTTTGGAGTAGGATAGAACTGACTAAGGGGCCAGTTATAGCTATCATTGAATATTTTATCATCATCATCACTCATTTTTTTTTCAATGATCAACTCTTACCTCAAATGCTTGGAAATTGTTTAACTATTTTTTGTTTTCTTTTGAATTGTGCAGTTGTACGTCGTTTTTAAAAGAAAATTGTATAAATATATTATTTACACGGTTGTTAGAATTTTAATTTGTTCTTTTTTCCAAGTAGTAGAGGTGGTATTTTATTTCAATGATAGATTTTTCAATCAGCTACAACCAACTTGTCAAAAAAATTCCAATGATTGGTTTCAATGATGAAAACCAATGATAGCTATAACTGGCCCCTAAAATAACATAAACAACATATTGGTTGATAATATAAACACCGACTTACATAAATCTAAGCTCGGTATTTATTTATTCTAAAATACATGCCTAAATCTAGGTGTAATACCCTAAACATGAAAAGCCGCTAACTTAACTTAAAAAAAAATTAAAATGCATTTCCTTCTTTCAACTTTCTAGTAAAATTATATTATAAAGTTATTTGGACACCATAACACATGACTAACTCCATAGTTGGTTAACATTGCGTTTTTACTCTCAAGACAGTTTTAATTTTGCATAATTTCTCGTGGAAAATTATTAAAAATAAAAATGCAATTAGTTATGACGAAGTATAAAATTTAAAAACAAAAATGATTTATCAATTTAATTATTGATTTGTTTAGTCTTAAAATATTAATTCGAAATTTTTCAAAAATGGATCCTTTATTTATTTCCATTGTTAAATGGAAAAGAACGCCTTTGACTGACTAAAAATTAAAATATGTACATATAAATTTTTCTTTAAAGTGTGAAACGTTAAAAGAATAGATAAACGAAATACATAAGTTGTTATAAATTTTGAGTGCGACTTTGCAAGTAAACATTTTTATCTTAAAGTTATTTGAAAAGTTTATTTTTTCTACCAAATAAAACATCAGTAGAAAGGGGTTTTTACATTTTTTAAACATTATAACATATGTATTTGATTTTTAACTATTACACAGAATAGAACTTGTTTCTGATTAAGCACGATGATGTAGCAACATATGAAACTCAGTTTACTTAAATCATAAATTTCGTTGGTACTGCGCAGAGATTCGTTCTTTAGGTAGTCGCAATGTATTTATGTGCAATAATTCACTCGGCTCATTATTTAACACAAATTGCGGTACTCAGACTTTAAAAATTAATTTTCATCGGTGTCTTCTTTTAAATCATATCCAAGTTTCCTAACTTCTAGTATTATTCATTATACATATGCAGAACACCTTGCAAGTATATTATAAAAAAAAATATGTAAACACATACACAATGTATGTATGTATATAAGAAATAGGTGTTTCTTAAGCACTAAACTGAATTTTTGTGATCTTTTACATTTTAACAAAAAATAAAAAAAAATCTTTTTCATTCAGATACAGCGAAGATTTGGAGCTAGATGATGCCGTTCATACTGTTATCTTGACCCTAAAAGAAGGATTTGAAGGCAAGATGACAGCGGAAAACATTGAAATCGGTGTCTGTGACAAAAATGGTTTCAAACGTCTGGATACTGCAACTGTTAAGGATTATTTGGCAAACATTCCATAAACAAAGGAAATACATCACATTTAATCATTGTCTGTTTATATTTTAATAAATTCGGAGGTGTACTTCTTATTATTATTTTTTTATTTTTTAGTTATGCCCAGCAAAACCCCATCTTCAGAACATTTTACTTTCGGTAGAAAAAAAACAACATTGTTAAAAACAAACAAAAATCAACTGGACCAATTTAAGTGACTCCGGAGGTTATATAAATATTGCATAGAATATAAACTCTGGAAAGTAATATCTCTTTTTAAAAATATAAACGTTTAAAATAATAATAATAAATAATTGTGGTAAAAATAGAGAAGTATCTGTTCGGAGCTTAAAATTCCCCGGTTTTGTACGGTTCGGAGGTTTATTACTTACCGTCAGTTGGAATCGGTTAATTTTTGTTTCATCAGACCATATTACTTTTTTTCTTTTTCCGTTTTTATTGGAACTGACCCTATGAAACGTTGCGAAACCATCAGATGAAAGAAACAATCAGGCCTAGCATGGTAACCGATTGGAAGATTAATTGCCTTCGTGCAAATCGAATCTGAGAAGAAAAATTGATGTGAAACAACATATTCAATTTTGTGTTGTGTAGGTATAACAAGTCAACAAGCTTGATGTATTGGGATTGTTTTTTTTTTTTTTCTTTCTTTTTACTAATACGAGAATACATAAAACATTTTTCCCTATTATGTAAACCGATTATCGTTGAAATTACCTCGTTAAGAATCGTTTTAGTTTTAACGATACTCGTTTTTTCTAACGACTGACATTTAGCTATCGTTTAGCGTTTTTTTTTTGGTTTGGTCTGGCAACATAAAGGGTTTTTCAATAAGAGCGCTACAAAAGTTTTTTTTTTTAAGTAAAACAAAAACGGTTTTGTATATCAATGAAATTCTTTATTCCTGTGTAAGTACGTTCGATGCCATTGCCCATTATGTACGGAACTCGATTTCTTTTGCGTGGCCACCACGGACATGCTTGCAGAAGTTCAGACGCTGAACCCAACTTTCGACATTTTTCAAGCATACATAAATCGGTCTATACTGCTGCAATTTCAGGTTCGATAATCGTACGAAGTTCATCAATCGTCGCTGGATTGTTGGCATAGACTTGAAGTAGCCCCACAGGAAATAGTCTAACGGCGTCAAATCGCACGACCGAGGCGGCCAAGCGACTGGACCATTTCGTGAGATAACATGTTCTCCCAACTTGGTTTCCAATAAATTGATTGTGACATTCGCTGTGTGCCTTGTGGCGCCGTCCTGTTGGAACCACATGTCCTCCAAGTCCATATCATCCAATTGGGGCCAAAAATATTCGGTTATCATTTAACGGCAGCGATCCCCATTCACAGTAACGTGCCGGTCTAGATCATCACAGAAGAAGTACGGCCCAATGACGCCGCCACCGGCCCATAATCCACACAAACCGTAATTTTTTCGGGATGCAATGATGACTTACATACAATCGTACTGTTATGGTGTAAGTTCACAAACGTCAAATTTTGCTGCAGTGATTCGGCATCACTGGTTTTTTGCTGATGCAGCTGATGCGATGCCGACTAATCACGCTGTCGTAGTGATGCTTTTTTGTTTAGTTTTTGCGCATCAGTTTATGCAAGTTTGCAATAATGAACAGTTGACGAGAAAATTGATGCCAGAATCTGCGTTTGTGAACGTTTGACTTTAAACATTTGGGCATCATTACTGCAGTGATGCGTTTGTGAACTTACACTTATGTCATTTTCAATTGGTAATCTGGAATCAGTAAAAAGCATTCTCAAAGCGTTCAATTGGGCAAAAGTGACAGTTCTAATTCTGAAAAAGAAGAGATTTCTCTTCTGGATTTGAAGTCAGAAGCAAAAACAGAATCACTCACACATTCAAAGATTTTACATGTCACACTTAACAAATGTCATATTTTTGAATTAACAAACTGTGCGAACTGTGAAGTGATTGCTTGAAATTAAAACTAAACTATAAAAAAATGGATAATAATATTGGCAATATCTTAGCAATTGTTCCTAATTTGTTAGAAACATTGTTGGAGTCGTCTTCCTCATCTTCTTCATCAAGTGATGACGATGCAAGTAATGCAGTTTATTTTCTATTGCTGGAGTTTTCCAAAAAGCCAAGATTGCAAAACTACCAATACAGTCACACCAAACTTCAAATTTTCCAGAATTCACAAAAAGTGTTCAATTGGGATTCTGCTTCTACTTCTCATTCCGGATTGCCAATTGAAAACGACATTAGTTTTTGCGAATCAGTTTATGCAAGTTTGCAATAATGAACAGTTGACGAACGTTTGACTTTGAACATTTGGGCATCATTACTGCAGTGATGCGTTTGTGAACTTACACATAAAGTCCAGAATTTGCAAATTCGAATATTTTTATTATAGAATCGAGTTACATGGTTGGGCCCCAGTCCATCCTCTTAAACAAGTTACATAGAGTTGGTTTTAGTGGTTTTATTCACAAATGGTTTGTATCTTATTTAAGAAATCGAAGTCAATTAGGTAGATAGAGATAGACTCCCCCCTCCCATAGTAAAAAATGCTTGCATTGAGACCCTCTACCAAAAAACCGTTATTTTTTCTTGGCGGCCTAGTGCCTCACTCACATACACTGTATTATACATACATATGTGATGGTGTTCTTAAGTTTTTTTTTTGTATTGCAATGAATAGTTTTTGTTGTTATTTGCAATGTATGTATGTATTTGTACCAGCGTTTCCAAATAATTTATTTAAATAACAAATCAATGTTTTCAGTTTGAAAACATATATTAGAATCATTTTATTTTTTTATGATTGATAAGAAATATTGAAAGTATATTAACAAAACTTAATAAAACAAAGTAAAACATAACAAGTAATATCTGTATAAAAATATATATAACATATTGCATTTTTAATAAAAAAATATTAACTAAACAATAAATCTTTTCTTATCTCGTTTCTAAAATAGGCATCGTTTTCTGCACAAAGACTTCAAATATTTCGAAATCTTCGTCTTCCGATAACATTTTATTGATTGAAAATAATTTTTAGTTCCCACATTATGAAAAACACCCGAATAAACACTTTGAAGTAAAATTGGAAAGAATTTTTTCTAGGATAATGACAGATATCATATGGATTTAGCAAATTGCTAAAAGTTAAAGTACGGTTTTCGGGATTTTAACTTTAGCAAAATGTTGAGAGATAGTAAAATGTTAAAATGGTTTAAAATTAGCAAAACAATCTTTTTAGCTTAGCAAATTGCTAAAAATGGGTTCAACAATTTGCTAAATCTTTTAAAATTTGCCATTGAGTATAAATATAAAAAAATTCCTCTAAAATCTTGAAAAAATAGTATTTTTCATAAAAACATCTCAAAAACGAGCAGTGCCTTTTAATGTATAGCCTATTATACATAAAAAAAATTACTAACAAGTTATAAAACTTTGAATAATATGGAGAAAGTTCATAGCACCCGATAGCATGTTAAGATGATTCTTTGAGACAGTTTGATAAGAATTAAGTATTTCTCTCGGAAAGGGGACTAATTCATACAGTAAATCAAATGTAAGAAAACATTTTTTTAAGAAATACAAAAATAAAATATTATCATAAGATATAGGTGTTAAGATAAGGTTTGCAAATTAACTTGATTTTCAAGAAGTTAATACTACATATTCGAATATTGTTTGTAGAGACATATTGTTGAATTTATCATAAACTTAAGGAAAACCCCTTTGGCTTAGAAAAAACCTCGTAAAAAAGGTAGTGACATTTTTTCATGGTTTAAACAACTAAACAAGGCAGATTTAGATTTCTTCTTCAAAGTTGGGACAGTTATTTTATTATGCATCCATCAAAAATCGTGTCTTAATACAGCACACTTATGAGATTTTTCTTTTTTAATATATTAGAAAAAAATGTTATCGGTTATGGAAAAAAAGAGTAAGAATAACAAGATACAAGACTCTCTAAAATATTAATTACTCGTCAAATTTATCTTGGCTAATAAACACGATTTTAATATTTTGTATAAATACTCGTAAGACTGTATACATACTTTTGGAGTAAATATTATAAATCCAACTAAACTTATACAAATACTTTAACGAACCTTCATATAACGATAACGATTCTAGATTATTTTGTATGACATCAGAGACAGTAGAAAAAATGTATCTTATAATAATTTAAATATTTACCACAACTAAGATTGTTCACAAACCAATATTGTGCACTCTTAAAGGTTTTCCAACTCGTAAGGTTCCTCTTTTAAATACCAGCTAGAAGTACTGGAAAAATAAATTAAGTGGAAATGTGTACAGTTTTTTTTTCGATAGTTTGTTTAAGGAAACGCGAGGTTTTAAATTAAACAAAAAAAGAAATTCAATAATTATATTAAAGGTATGTACGAAATACTCATTATCGTAGCCGAATGATATGAAATTACGGAGTTTATGTAACTCATTCAACGATGACATTGTTTAAATTATTTATACCGTTAAAATAATAAAGAAAAGAAAAAGAAGCTGAGTTCGACCCACACTGATAACTTCCTACTTGTACCTTTGAAAACTTGGCACCTAATTGAAGTTGATAACAACTTTATTACATTTATTTGTTAACAATTGTCGATTTTTTGTATATAAAGCTAATTCTTCTTTAATTAATAAACTTAATAAACTTTGCGACAACTTAGATTTAATTTTCATGTTTTTTCTATCGCTAAACTATTATTGTTTTATAAGTCATTTTTAAACATGCAGCCCTATTATGAGTATTAATTTGATAGTCGATAGTTTTTAAATATTAGTTTATAATTTAGTATTAGATATGGGATTGTGAATACTTATCAAAATTTCATTGTGTGAGTTTTTTTATCTTGTTTCACTTTTCATGTTTGAAATATTGAAATATTTTAAAAATATTTTACCTGCTTTTCTAAAAAAACACAACATTTACTGTAAAGGATTATAACTTCTTACAGGGTTGTCCAATTTCTTTGATTTTGGTTTTAATGGATTAAGCATCGAAAGCTACCCTAAAATCATGTATCATATGATGTGGGTGTACTAAAAGGATTAAATGAGTTTGTTTTACCTGGACCACCACCCACCCTCCCCCCTTAAAATACGATTTTACAAAAATGGGAATTTTGGAGAAGTTTTTGTTGTGTTGCATAGAATGATGTTTGGTGTCGATTCCAATCATAAAATTTCTTAAATCAATTTTTTTGGACCTTTCGGTTATATTTTGGCTTTTTTATCCGCCCATTTACGTTATAACAAAAAATGAAGTACCTTATGGTAAATAAATTATTTTTTTATATAAATTTGTTTTCCTGTTTATACTTTACTAGAATTTTTCCTTTCAGTCATATTTTCACCAATTTTCACACAAGAATTCGGAAGGTAACGTTATAAGACTTTTTTCTGTAACGTTATAAGACACACATTTTACCTCAAATAACACATACAAACATAACTTTTTCTTAAAAAAAAAATGGTAAACTGTCAATTGGAATTTTATCTCAATTCTCTAAAAGAAAAAAAATTAATTAGCACACCAATTTCGCAGAGTTTTTTAAATATGTCCAGTAACCTCAACAGCTACTTCCAAAAAATGTAACGTTATCAGCCAATTCGGAGGGGAATATTTAAAAATCTAAAAGAGATAATTAAAAACTTTTTTCTAGAAAAATTAGATTTTGAAGAGATCTTTCAGACGTATGTTTAAAAATCAGATAAGCATTGCAATTTTTCTAGTAATAAGGAAAAAACACGTACAATGTAACGTTATAAGACGGAAGCCATGACCATATGGATATATGTTTGTATGTAACAACTCCTGTTGTACACATACTTAAAAACAAGCGGTGACAATACAATATAGTTCCATAAGTTGATCTTATTATCCTTATCAGGATCACCAGGATTAAATATCTTCCTTCCACAGTTTCTGTTTCTACCTGCTTTCCAATGCGAGGACTTAGCTTAGTAGTATGTATTAATAAGCTATTGCACTTCAAAATACAATAGTACGGTAGCCGAGTGCGCTAAGCCCAAGTCTTTTTTGATGTCGGATTCGCCAAGCGTGTAGCCCGTCGCGTCCGTCGTGAGTTTAAATCCTACCCATGGCTTAACATTCTTTTTACAATAAAATTAGAACTTAAAAAGAATGTTTGACAACAAATCGAATTAAAAAGTGAAAAATAAATTTATTTAAAAAAACTAATAAAACTGATTTAGCAATAAAAAATAATTTTTTAACTAAGCTGCAAATAATAACGAAAAATACTAGAATTATTGTGAAAAAGCGTGGGCGCACAAGGCGCAAAAAGCATTTCACAATAATATTAGTATATTTTGTTCGTTGTTATTTTCAGCTTAATTTTGAAAAATTATTTTAATTTTTTTTATTTGATGTGCGAAGCATTGTCTTTTTAAACTAGATTTATTATTAACTTAGATTTTTTCTCAAGGGGTTGAATTGGGACAAGACAATGTTCATTGAGTCCGCTAGTTTTCATTTATATGTATGTAGACGATTATGTACACTGCCGCTCATCTGAATAGGCTCACAGATTTTTTCACCTCAATGTTAGCCTCTCTTCATATGTATTGCAATGACACATCTTTGTTATACATACATATATGTAATGCAAGAAGAAGATTTAAATTATTTTGAATAACATGTATGTTGTATGTTTAAAATTTTCAAAGCCCAAAATAAATACGAGGATTAAAAATAAATTCTGTTATCTATTCTTTTATTTTTTAAATATTGGTTTATAAAAGTATGTACTCTGTATTGTTTTGCACAATGATTATTCAATAAAGAAAAATGTAGTAAAATGTGATTAATAAAGCCCACTAAATTTGTTTTCCAGACAAAATGAACGAACCTAAAGATTTTGAAACAGCTATTGAAGCAACTGGATTTGGTTTGTTCAATTTAATATTGTTATCAGTAGCAATTCCATCATGTTTAGCAACAGTGTATGAAACATCGACCATGTCTTATATTCTTCCAATCGCAGAGTGTGATTTAAAGCTTGACTTATTAGATAAAGGGATCTTAAATGCTATCACTTATGCTGGTTATACAAAAATTACATACTAAATTATGAATACTATTAACTAACTTGCTTTTTAGGTATGATAACATCAGCTATTGCGTGGGGATTTATAGCTGATACGCGAGGAAGAAAAAAAGTTTTAGTTTTTGGTTATTTAGCAGACGCAGTATGTGCTTTTGGAGGAGCTCTTAGCCAAAATTTGATATCGTTAATGATATTTAAGTTCCTTGGAGGATTTTCGTAAGACAATCAAAAAAAATCAAAAATTGTTTTTATAATTAAAAATTCTTTTTTAGGGTTTGTGGCCCATTCGCAGTTTTAATGTCGTATATGACTGAGTTTCATGGAACAAAATACCGCGCAAGAGTAATGATGGTTATTGGAATGCTCTTTTCTATAGCTACTTTATTATTACCAGTTCTAGCTTGGATTATCCTCCCCAAGGCTTGGGACTTTTCGTTACTCAACGGTTTGTTGGGTGAGTAGATTCGCAAAAGGAAACTAAATAGTAAATGTTTTCATATTTGGTTTCAGTAATTCGTTCTTGGAAAGTCTTTCTTGCTATTTGTGCACTTCCAAGCCTAACCGCTGGAGTAGTATACATATTCTTACCTGAGACTCCTAAATTTCTAATGTCCCAAGGACGAAATCAAGAGGCTTTAGCAGTACTACAAATAATATATTCAATTAATTATAAGAAACCAAAATCAACGTATCCTGTAAGTTTATTTGTTCATTTTTGGGTATTTGGTGTTTCCTAGAAGCAGTATATCATACACATTCACAAAACGCTATACTTATTTAATTTCTTTTAATATAAAAGTTTTCTAGACTTATAGAAGAAGCTCCTCAAAAAAATGGCAAACAGGATATTTGGAGTATAGAGAAAAATAAGGAGGATCTGAGGTCACCGAAGTTATCATTTAATTTTTTAAGAAAAGGACTTACACAACTTAAACCCATGTTTTCAAAACAATATTTGGGATATTCTTTAAATGTTTACACTATGCAATTTTGCATTTTGCTTGGGTAAATACTAACACAAGTGAAATTTACACAGACAAACTAATTTTTTTTATCCTGAATTGAAATCCGATATTGGTTCCGAAATTGCTTTATTAAATCAGGTTTAACAGACAGTCTTTTGAAAAGACAGTTATTCTTATAGATAGAAAAAATCTTAAACATTATTTTGGATTTGATACATTATGATTAAAAAATTAGACAGATAATTCATTCTTTTGCAAAGTATTTTCGTTACCTAGTACTTATGTCAGAGATTAAGATTAATTAGTTTAAAAAAAAATATATAAAAATCTTGAAAGAATAAAAGTTGTAGATGACCTGGTATATTAAAGTCTGGAACAAAAATTGGTGAAACTACCATACAAATTATTTTGTATGCAGATGACATATGAAAATGTCATAGTAGCAAAGTCCAGAGTCTGAAAATAACTTCAACTGATAATAAATAGATTTTAAGAGTACTGCAGAATATGGAGTTTGGAAAACAACACTAAGTACTTACATAATGTGTAGATTATTCTAAAGTTATGGATTCTTCAGAAACGAAGTAAACGATGGAAGTTCGATAAAAGAGATATGAAAGTAGGACAAAAATACACTTGTTCTGTCATGTAGTTAACTATTTATCTATGGAGCTCAAGTTAGGTGAACTCTCTTTATTGCAATTCGTAAGATGAATGCAGATTTCTTGGTAAGATTATCAAAAAAGCAAGACACACTGCTTCCAAATGATATCTAGGACAAAAAAAGTTTGGAAAAAAACATGGTATCCCTTTTGGTGATATGTATATTGACAAATATCTTTTAACAATTCTTTTTCTACTTAAATGTCTTGAAAACGAGAAAATACATACTATATTGACTTTAAACTCATGTCATCTTAATAATATTAACAATGGGAGAGTTTGGATGCATGGATGTTTGTTGCTAAATGGCACCCGAACGTCTAAACGGATTTTGATGAAATTTTGTACAGAGATAGTCTATAGTCTAGAATTGAGCATAGCTTATCCCGGTGAAATTTGTGGTTCCCCTGGGATGGAAATAAACTTTCAGAAAAGTTTTAAATAAAAACAAACAAAAAATTTCTAGAATTAAAAATACACACTTTTTCAAAACACGCTACATTGGCTGAACGGATCGGAATGAAATTTTATAGAGATATTGTAAATAAATCAAAATTCTAACTCAACTAAAAAAATACTATAAATATGATGTGGTTTTCTATTCTATTGTTACCGTGCGAACCCGGGACGAGCCGCTAGTGTTTGATAATTGATAAAAAACTGACAAGTATAAAATCCAAATATTTTTTAACCAAAATATTAAGTCTGTTAATATTTTTATAAAGTTGGAAATAATTTGTAAAATCAAAAATAACTAGATACACAGTATTTTTACAAAGTGAAAAAAAATCACAAAGATTGAATACCTTTTTTTTATTAGATAAAAATCAGTTTTTTTAAGGCATAAGAAACTAGCTATTATTTAAGATATCTTTTTAATGGATTTATTTGGTCAATTATAATTGAAATTAATTAAATAATTTATTATTTAATTTCAAATCAGCAAAACGCATTTATCAATTTTATATACATAATATGTATACATATGAATGCATTCATATCACACATATGTACATAATATACCGTTTGATTTTAATAAATAAAAATAAATATTTTATCTATTTAACTAAAATAGAAAGTTCAAAAAACTTAGATAAAATTTTATGATCTATTATTCACGACTACAAAGTGATATTTTTTTTCCTAAAAAATGAATCTTCCAATATAAAATTTTACTTTGTGTTCAAAATCAACACAAAATCAAAAAAAAAAAGCTTCAAGCTAACTGCTAAAAGCAGCATTTTTTAATTACAGTACAGCAATCTATTACTCAAAGACTTCACTTATCACTAAATTTATTTTAAATTGATATAAAGGTATAAAATTTTATTTTATGTTGAAAATATTGTGGTGCAAGTAACAATCTTAGAAATAAATATTCAATTAGAAAACAGTATTTTTAAAAATACAAAAAAAAGTAATGATATAGATATTAATTCAATAGGTCGAATACCCGTTAAATACATAATACGAAAGTTTTGTTATGCTGTATGGTAGGTAGATTGGTCAGTGTCAGAGAAATAAATACAACTTCTCAGATATAAAAATGATAAAATAAGCTGTAAAGGAGTAATCCAAGGTCGAATTTAAATTCAGAATATTAACACATTCAGCAGTTTGGTTCCTATCAAAAATCACTTTTCGTCAACAACATTTAAAACCATGTATTCAAAAACTCTCTTTTATACGCTTACTACAGATTAAATACAATACGACTATGGCTTCCGCAGCTCTTTACATCTATAGAGGAATTTAACAACATTCGATTTGCTCAGGGTTCAGAAGGCAAGAGTGACTTGTGTGCTATGATCAATTACAGTGTAAACAAATCTGTAACTATTTCAACTGGTTCGAAAGACTGCGAAGTTGTTGTGAGTATAATGCAAAAATACCTATATATGTACATATTTTAAATTGTCACCTTTTTACAAGAAATGAAGGTTTTGAAAAAGCGTGGGACGCTCGATATATGAAATGCCACAAGGCGCCCAACGCTTTTTTCACAATAACACTAGTATTTTAAGTTCATTATTGTTTTCAGATTAATTTAAAAATTATTTTTAATTTTTTAAGTTTGATGTGCTAAGCGTGTCGTATTAGTTTTTTTAAACTAAATTTATTAGACATAGTTTTCATAATGAGGCATAATTTATTATGTACGCAATTACCTATATTATTTATACTTTATAGATCATTTCGATCTATATAAATTTATACATAAACTACGGAAATCAAAATAGTGCCCATCACACAAATAATTTGAATACATAAATATGTAGCACAAAATATTTATAAAGTTGCTGATGAGACGATTTGTTTATAAAAACAAATTTGATTTGTTATGCTATACACAAATAACAAACAAATTGTTTATGTGTGCTATTTGTGTTCATCAAATTTTGTGGTTCAGATGTTTTGTGTATTTTTATGACAGAAATACACAATATTATACACAATTTTTTGTGTTTACATTAATCGTGTGATCTAAGCCTATTTGTTATTTGATGGTTTTGTAATATTTTGAGTTTTTGAATATTAACAATTATATTAACATTTGCTATATGATTTACAAATATCCTATTTTATCATTTTTAGTTCTACGAATAGGAAAATTAATTTTTATAGCTTATAATTTATCATTATTTTAATAAAATCATTTCTTTCAGAATATAACTGATAAAACATACGTTAACACTATAATAGTAGGATTTTCGGGCTTAGCGGGATATTTTGTTGCAGGAGGACTTATAAACGCCCTCGGAAATAAGTGGATATTGAGTAAGATCACTTTTTTAACTACATACATACCTATATTGATACAATTCCAAGAAAATACAATATACAGAGAGTTTACCACACCAAATTCGATAAATTACTATACATGATTGCTGTGATTGCTTTTAAAGTCTTTTATTCTTTGTACAAAAAAAAACTGTTAATTGTCTTTTTTTTTGCAAATATCATCGGTTATCAAAAACGTACTTAAACGTGGAATTAATTCTGTACCAATAAGTTAAAAGACCTTAAGTACATTTTTATTATTTTCAGTATGATCAAATGAAGTTTTGTGAACTAGTTTTTAAAAATTTTTTGGTGAATAGGTAGGTACTTATTTTAAAACTGTTGGTGCTAGGCTAACGATTGCTTGTGTTTTTTGTAGTTGAAAAACAACCACACATCTAAAAATAATAATAATAAATTTAATAAAAACAATTTTTTCTTTTTAAACTTAAGTCCTTTCAGCTTACAAATGTCGACATAAATTATTCACTTTGTTTAAAGGTAATTTATAAAGTCCATATAATTTTATCATTTCGTTTGATTTCGACAAGTCATAAGGCCTTTTTAGACTTACGCGATTGTGGTCTAATTCGAAAAAATTATTTATTTAAATAAACATTGTTTCGAATTAGACCGCGTAAAATAAAAAAATAAAAGAGTGCAATTTTATGAACTTGCCCAATAGTCCCAAACGTTATGGCACAAAATCCATCTTGGGCCTTTTTTGAGCACATTATGGATAATCCAGGTGAACATATCCGCTTTGACAAAGCCAAAGTATTACTTCACAAATCACATTACGTCCCCAGGCTTATTTTTGGAGCTATTGAAATTCAACGGCATCCAAATTTCAATAGAGACGATAGTTTAAAACTATCAAAAACATAGGATCCTTTATTAAACATCTTATTCTCACCTCATATCAATCCTTAAACACCTTTTGATGTAATAAGCACGGTTTGCTCATAACAGCTTCAACTTCAAGTTCAAAAACAACAACAACAAGATAAAAAACCGACTGCACCACTACATACAAGATACAACCTACGTAGCCGGTCTAAATCTAATCAATAAGCTGTTCAGAATGCAGTTTACGGGTTGACCTTGACTACGAACAATGGAATTTGTCAAGAAACGTTTGGGGTGATTTCATTAAATTGCACTCTTTTATTATTTCATCAAAAATGTATTTAGCTTTGAAATCCAATGAAATTTGTATATCACAATACAAGCTTTGTTTTTTGATTTAATAAATTAAATTAGCTATATTGTTTTAAAATGAGATCAAAATAAATAATTATTGCCAGAATTTGAATGTTAAATACATTACCTAATAAAATGTATGACACTAATTCATGAACCGAACTGAAAAGTCAAACGCCAAAGTCATCATTGCAGCTGTCCTCGATGTTCCTGGAGCATAAATTGTGGTGAAAGTTTAGCTTTTATTGTTATGCCCACTTGTTTTCTTATTCATGATGAAAAAAATCTGCCCCCATCGCTTTGTGTTCAAACGTGTTAAGCTCTCCCCTAAATGTCATCTCCGAAAAAAACATTGTTAAACCAAAAATTTTGCATTTTAAAATGATTGTGAGCAAAAAATGTTAAAGCAACAAAAAGTTGTTGACACTACAACGGGTTTTTATTATTTTAACAATTAAATTCTTAGCTTAAGAAAGAAAATGTTGAAATCAAATACTTAATATTCTAAAACTTTTTCAAAACCGAAAAATTGTTAGTTCAACAATTAAATTCTTGTCTTAAATATTTTTCAGGGCAAATGAACCTATCAACAACCGAATTTTTGATTTAAAAACTTATTCTTGAGTTATCAAATATGAAAGTTATTGACTTGAGAATCTAAAATGTTATTTTTTGTTGGTCGATTGTGTTCTTGCAATTTAACTGTTATTTTAAAAACGCATTCTTGACGATTAACAATAAAATGTTATGTTGTCAACCGCTAGTTCTTGGAACAAGAAATAAATTGTCGTGAAAACACAATGATTAAAAACATTAACCCTGAAACCCTTGAACTATTTTTAAGTTGGGGAATGTCCTTCTTTTGAATATCCCCATTGGAAGAGTGCAATTTAGCATCCCTTGATATGTCAATTATATAAAAGTTTGTTCTTAGAAAATGTTCAGTAATTTCAAATAAAAGATCCCGTAAACTTCTTCTACAAGTTTTACGGTTTGAATTATCTTTTATGTAATAAATATTATATGTTATTTTCGAAATGAAATGAAATAAATATTTTAATATCTTTCTTGCAAATAGTTCTTAATATTTCTAATAGCTTTCAGGAAATGGATTCTACTTTCAAAATGCAGAGAAATGTTAAACATTTGAATCAAGTCATACTTTAAGAACGCGTCATTAACAAAATTTAAAAATGAATTCTTTGTTTAAAAGACAAAAATGTAACCTCAGGTGAATAATATATGTACATTGTTGAAAAGTTGAAAAGAATAAATAGTCAACAAATAATGAAAAAAAGATTTCAAACATTTTGGACTATTTTTTTTTTAACAACAATTTATATTCTATTAATTAATTCTAAAATTTGGTTAAAAATGCGTTTTTGCAGTAAAATTTTCATTGTTGGCGTTTTAACAGTCAGGTTCTTGTTATTACGATTTTAGTTGTTGAAATTTACCAACAATGTGTTCTTAGGATAACAATTTCTATTCTTGGAATTTTGGCAATTTTCATTCTTAAAGCAAGAATAAAAGTTCTTGGTTAATAGCAAACACTTGCGTTCTTGTTACAAGAATTGCAAGCTGTGGGTTCATTTTAACCTACGAAAATTGTTGATCCAAGGTATAAAGTTCTTGAAATAACAACTTTTTTCTGAACCAGCAGAAAATTGCGGAAAAAATGGAATTAATGTTAAAAATATATTTTAAACTCTGACCCAACGATTTCCGATATCAGGCCTATAAGAAAATTTTTCAACACTTATGGTACTTTGGTGACGAATTGGCTACGATATGTTTATTTGATGATATAATTCCAATTAGTGTTAAATTTAGTGTATGTAATGTTATAAAAAATAGGGTGTGTAATTCAAAGACAAGGCAGCATTATAATTGTAAGTGGAAATACAACAAATTTATGCTATTCATCTGTCTTTTGTTTTAAAGAATGTTTTGCTTTTTCTAAAAATATTAAAGTTGCAAAAGACTTTGCTTCCTTTATTCCTACCTTCAAAACGATAAAGAGCAGGAACAATATTGGCAAACAAAAATGTTTTAGAATATCTGTACAAGAGCAGTAATATTGATATAAAATGTATTTAACTTTCTACACAATACAGTTGATGAAAAATGGTGCAATTTTTTTAAATATAGTATATCGTAGTTAATTGAACTACCGTTTACAGTATATATATTTAAGGTATAGGTATTTTTTGTCCCAGAGGATTTTTTTTTCTTGAATTTACCCAACCTATGTAGTACCTACATATTATTTGTAGCTCTTTGATGCATCTTATGCAAATCTTGTTCTTCTATGTACAAGTTAAGTTTGTGAGTGTCATAACGAATAGAAGTATTTTGCGTGTTGGATAAAACAATTAGGTTAAAAAAACTGCCCGTTGATTTCCAATAACTTTCTAACGAAATTTGTGTTTAAAAGAATATCACGTAGTCTTGCGTTAATTTCAATTATTACGTAACCAATATCTTGTTACATTATATTACCCGTGTTTTATTTGTAACCTTCAGCTAGAGCAATAATAAAAGTATTTTATTCGCTTTATGACTTACTGCCAATTGGACATTAATTGGAGTGTGTTTGTAATATTTACATTTCACAGGTCAAGTTGAAAAATGCAATTTAAATTTTCATGGAAATGCAGACCGAGTTGGTTAAGTGTTTATCTCGCTAAAGATAAGCAGCTTAACTTTGGAAAAGGTAGTTATTGTCCTTACACTGCGAAGCGATTCGCCTTCTCGAAGTTTTTATCTGTGCAATTCATTGTTTAATTGCATTCGCTTATATGATAAAGCACAACTCTAAATACCTACTCTTGGTTCAATATTTTCTTTAAATTATAAAACTACAATGAAATATAAATGCCATTTATTTGGGGAGGAAAAATTCCCTTCATTCAATAAATATTATATTAGTAAACATAATTAACTTAAAATTAGAAAAAAAAGATCGACTGACGGTCCGCTGTGTTATAGGCACTATTGAAAACAGCTTTTTTTGTATAAGATCAATTGAGTACGATAGATATGTAGGCACTTTTTGGATGTAAATCAGAACAGACAGAACTAATCATTAAGCCACCTAAACGATCTAACTCATACAATTTAACTAGATTATTGTAATAAAAGATATTTTATGTTTATTTAAGTTATAACGCTCACCACGTCTGGAATCTGTGGAATTTGTTTATACTGGGCCACAAATTCTTTATCAACATTAATTGTTTCATCACTATATGTAACAGTAGGAAGTATTGGATCCACTTCTTTATTGGGAATAATTGTAAACCTGTTTCCAACATCCTTGAGGTAAAAACTTTAATAACAGAAGTCTTAACGGATAATGATAATATATTTTTTTTTTTGCAGAACGATGATTGTTTCAATTACAATGATGTTCGGCCGGTTAGGCGCTCTGATAGGCAACATTTTTTTCCCTTATTTCATGTCACTAGGATGCCTTCCACCATTTTTAATGGTTGGAACTGTTATGATAAGTATGTTAATGAAACTTATTGAAATTCTTTTTCTCAATAAATTTAATTTGAAGTTGCCGTTGCTCTCGGATGTATTCTACCAGCACCCAACAAGTCAACATTTAATTGATAAATACATATAAAGTTTAAAGTAGATACCAATAAAAAGCTATTTAAATTCTTCTTCATTTTGAATGCATTAAATATGTAGATGTAAGTATATGTACAGAAATAAATATGAATACAAAAATTGTTTTAATTCGATATTATCGTAAGATATCCTTTATTTAATCAATCGTAAGTAGGTATATGGGAATTACTTCCCAAAATATTTTTTGGTCTAAAATCTCATTTTCAGAGCTAAAACACGCATACATGAGATCTTACTAAAGCTTTCTTTGGCATACATTGTATCACTTTTTTTTAAAGTTTTTTAGGCAACATTTGCTCCATTGTCATCCATTGATCCCTGAGTCAATAGCAATTTTCATAAGTAAAAACATCTTCGTTTTTTAATAAGTAAATTATTTATTAAGTGAAAAAAATTATATTGGCATATTATTGTTTTTTTTTTTGGCTGGTTAACCCTTAATTTATTTGAAAGAAAACTTATTTCACAGTAAAAAGTCTTGGGTCTTATGCCACTAATACTCATCTTCATCGTCCTTACTATTACTGAATATTCCTTTAAATGCAATTCTTTTCAGGAGATTATAATCATTTATGCACAATGCTGTCACCCTACTCCTTTAGCAGTAGATCTTACTTATTTATACTTACTTACTTAATCAGGCTCCCGATCCATGAAGGATCTCTGCCTGAGACACGATGGCTTTCCATCCTCTGCGATCCCGAGAACGTTGCTTCCAGTCATCCAGACTAAGCGTTCTGGCATCCGCGATGGCTTGGTCTTTAAGCCGGAGGTTCGATCTTCCTTGTCGCCTTGAACCAGGTGGCTGTGATTCAAAGATTCTCTTAGCTGGAGCATTGTTGTCCATTCACTCGATGTGGCCGAACCAATAAAGTCGGCTTGTCTTTCGAGAGAGGAGTTTTGAACCCATTTGTTTTGCTAAACCGAAGTAGCAGCGGTTTCCGAGCGTAATTCTTCGACAAATCTCCACTAAGGTGTCATTTGTGGAGGTGATGTTGACTCCGAGGTAGATGAACTCCTTTACTCCCTCGAAGTTACTGCTATCAATAGTCACGTTGCTTCCAATCCGGTGGATGGATGTGCTTTTGTTTGTTGATAGCACGTATTTTGTCTTGTCCTCGTTAACTTCAAGACCAACTAGTTTCGCCTTTTCTTCAATTGCCGTAAAGGCCTCTATAACGGCACGTTGAGAGCGGCCGATGATGTCTATATCGTCCGCATACCCCAATAGTTGGATCGATCTGTAGATAGTGCCCTCCCTATTGACTCCTGATCTACGCACTATCTGCTCCAGAACGATATTGAAGAAGTAACATGATAGCGCATCTCCTTGCCGAAACCCTGTAAAAGTTTGGAAGAGTTCAGAAGAACAATTTCCTAGTTGTAGTTGCATCTTGTGTTTCCCAGAGTTACACGACACAACTGGATCAGTTTTCCCGGAATCCCGAGTTCGTCCATCGCCATATAGAGTTCTTGACGATGGATGCTATCATATGGTGCTTTGAAGTCGATGAAAAGATGGTGTGTCTCAACTTGAAATTCGTTGGTCTTTTCCAGGATCTGTCTGAGTCTGAAGATTTGGTCTATAGTCGATCTGCCAGGCCGGAAGCCACACTGGTATTTGCCGATTATAGTGTTGCAGAAGGGCTTTAGACCCAGTAGATCTAATGCACACTATTTAGATACATGCGACATCTTTGAATTCTACTTTGTTAAACTATCCTGTTTTTCAAGTGATATTACACGTTTAAACCAGGGGCCGAAGCGGTTTTCAAATTATGAACAGTGGCAAGTTATGAATATGGGTCGCACCCAGCGTCTTTTTAAAAAAATAATCTTAATTGAGATCATAATAACCGAAATTGAAGCGGACGAAGTCGCGGGCAACAGCTAGTTAAACTATAAGTATAAACTTAATAACTAACTTAAATCTCAACTTATAACAACGGGGGTGGAACAAAAGGAGTTTGAGTCTGTAGGTGTTAATATTGAAATCAACTGCCAGATGAAACTGAAAGACTGAAAAAAGAGTACAGACAGAATAAACGAAATAAGAAATCGAAAAAATTTTATTAATATTCAAATTACATTACATATTATAATACATGTATGATTAATAAAAAATAATTTATTATATTCTCAGTTTTTGCGTGTAATACTACGTTTTTACCGGGCACTAAATCGAGATTTAGGTAGTTTTGCCATAAATCTCCTCTAAATCTTGAAGATTTACCATACCAATATAAATCTCCTCAAATGAAGATTTAAAATAAATACCCACGAAATCTAGTTGGAAACCCTTCGCTGAATGCTTTCAGTGAATTAAAACTCCTATTTGTATGCAACGGACACCTAATGTTATGTAATAAATTCATTAAAATGTTATTTTGTTTTGAAAGACGGGGAGAGTACGATAGCTTTGGCGCCAAGATTTGATAAAGGGATCTTGTAAAGGGGTTGAAAATAAGAATTTTTTAACTATATTGGAGGGGGGCTCTATCTCCTCCCGTTTAGCCGGTATGATACATTTTTTTAAAGCTTATATTGAATTCTATCAGCCTGTTTTTAAGACAAGTGAACAAAAATCATAATTTTCGAGAAAACTAATTTTAAAACCAAAATTTGCCCAAAAAAGTTTAAAAATAAATTTGAAGAGTAATTTTCAAAATTTTCAACTTACCGTTATTTTTTTTAAATAGAAAAACTAAAAAAAAATTTTGGCTTGAAAATATACAATGAATGAGAAATGATGTTATCTTCAAAACTATTTCCTATTATATGAAACGATGTTTTTTGCATCTGGTGAAAGTTTAAAATTTAAAAATTTAGAAATAAAGCAAAACTCTTTCAACTTTTAAAATTAAAACATAATTTATTTGCTTGAATCAATGAGGCATCTGCCGTTTGGAAAGGTTTACAATCGAGTGAGAGAAAAATCTAGATAGAACCAAAGACAGTTATTTTTTGTTTTTAAAGAACGTGAACGTAAAAGGAGCCAATTAAAAAAGTATAGATACATTTGAAATGAAAGATGCAGAGATATAGATTATAGATGTAATGGATTGACCTGTGTTACCAATTTATGTTTCATTAACAACAAATTATAGAATTGACAGTTTTTTTACGAAAAATAAAAAACCAATGAGCAGCAGAAGTAAATCAAATAATATCAGCAACGCCAAGTTTTCAAATTATGAATAATGGGAAGTTATTATCAGTGTGTATTATCAGCCTCTTTTTTTTTAATTTCAAATTAGAAAATTAATTTTTTGAAAACTATTCATAAACCAAACATCATTTTAAATGAAAATTAAAGAAAAAGTATCCGGATTTCCAAAATGGTATAACACCGTCTCACCGTCAATTGTAAATAATTTCTTTTTTAAGTTTTAAGTCAATATTTTGTAAGATTGTCCCTCCCACCTAAACAGAGGGAGATAATAACCCCCCTTGCTGTTCCCACGCGATTTTTTCCTTGTCTTAACCCAACCTAATCGTTGTAGCCTTTTTCCGCATCTTATGCAAATCATCCCGTATAAACATGAAATGAAAACATACACATAGAAACGGGACAAAAAAAGAAAACGGAGACAGTTATGCACACTGTACTAAAAAATACACTGGGATAGACTATAAAAATACGAGACTGTCCCGGGCAAACCCGGATGGTTGGTCACCGCAATTTTATAATATACTCTGTTCAATTTAAATATACAGTTTAGGGAAGATAGGATATATTAGATATATCTTTTCACCCTTACACCCTAACTCAACAGAACATAATTTATCTCATGATGCTCGACCATGACATGAAATCTCCAATGGAGTCGCAATATTTCCTCTTATGACATGATGGCTTTAGGGTGGTACATGACACTATTCATGCTACGTCTAAGCTTGTATCTGATATCCAATAGAACGCATCTAAAAGGCAATGTACGGGTGTTTGTCTGGTTTATTGGCCTTCGACACCGTATGGTTAGAGGGGGTTGTATCTAAAGTTGACTGCGTACAGAATCGCCCCAAAAGTTGAGGTTTTCAGGACACTTTTGCAGCGTGACTTCGGCGAGATTCAGCAATATTGCGACGAGGACTGGAAGTTGAAAATCAACTTTCAGAAATGCGAAATTATTCTGTTCAGAACTCCGTTGTATGGAGCCTCAAGGGATACGAGAACGAACTGGAAAAATATAGTGATCGTGTAGTGGGTCTAAATCGACAGCCAATGGCGAATAAAAGAGTAGTAAAGTACCTTGGCATCTGGTTGGATCAATATTTGTATTTCGATCGACATATCAATGCTGCTCTGGCCAGAGCTAGGGGAGCTTTCGCCCTGACAAAACGGTTGTGTGCCCGGTATGGTTCAACGTTGCACCATCTCAAATGGAAATGATTCGGGTGTTTAAGAGGCAATATCTTCGGCGTTGCCTTGGATTACACAGAACACCAGAGTCCGAGTAAAAACATAAATATTCCAACCAGGTTCTATACAACAGAGCCAACATTAAAAGAATAGATAATTTTTTTTCTGAAGTTTGATCGGGGACACGTTGCAAGAGCAATGTCCTCGACCAACAGCTTTATTTTTGGGGCTTATTAAATTAATAACGAATATTACATTTTTAAAACTAAAGTAAGTATTTATTTTTAATACAAAATCAAGAAAATAAATTAAAATTAAATTAAAGATCGGTGATAGAAAGTGGAATTTAAGGGTTTCATGAATTTTGTAGTACCACATTATAAAAAAATAAAAAAAAATTATCAAAAAATAAAATATTAGTGGTGGACAACCACATAGGGGTATGAAAAATAGATAGTAGCCGATTCTCAGACCTACTGAATATGCATATAAAATATCATATGAATCGATAGAGCCGTTTCGGATGAGTATGGGAAGAAACATTGTGACACGGGAATTTTATATAAATTAATTAAATAAAAATAAAGTCAAAGACATCATGTTTTGTTTTCAAATTTTCTTGGTTTTAGAATAAATTATTGTTAGTTAGTATTAGGATTGTACTTAGAAATACTTAGAAAGGCATCATCACTACATAGTATAAAACGAAGTTGCTTTCTCTGTCCCTATGGGCCTATGTACATATACATACGCTTCAATCTTTAAAACTACGCTATAGAGTGATTAGAGTGATTAAAGAGGAAGGTTTATATGTATATATTATGTTTAACTAGATAATATTTTTTCAATCGAAAAATTATTCATTCCATATTCATTAACTCCTAAAAGTAATATAAGTTAAGTTCAGGTTTGCAATATATATCCAAAAAGTATACTTTAAGGTGGCGCAGGTATCGTTTAAATTAATTTTTAAATATGTATAGTATCCTTTAAGGAAAAGACGAACTTCAACTCAATACAATTCAACTAAATGTTATTTTAAGTACATTTTTTTGTAAGTTCCGAGAATAATGAAAATTTTGAACGTTTGGTGAAATACCGGCCAATCTAACAGCCAGGCGAGACAAATTTTGCCTAGAGCGCACGCATAGGGCCAGTAAGTTATTTTTAAGTTTTTGATAGGGTAAATGCACTAGTATCCGGACAGCGTTAGTGTGCGGACACTTCGCCCTTTTTTTTAAGATTAATAGATACATCACTCATTAATAATACCAAATAACAATAAAAATGTATTCTCCTATATATGTTCTACATATGCCTGCAAAGTTTCAGGTACATCAAATGCATATTTAAAGAGATAAGCGTAAGTGCAGTGACTGAGGTATTAAAGTGTGGTTATGTTGTCGATTTGAGTAAAAAAAAATAGTGAGAGCATTTGAAAGAAGTAAGTAATTTAACAAGTATTTACTAAATTATTATGGAAAGTAGTTAGTTTTCTTTTAAATAGAATAAACTTGAATAATTTGAAAAAAAAATCATATTATTAAATTCTTTGGCTAAATTTTTAGTATCCGGACACTGAAACCGAAATTGAAGATGATTTTCAGTTTCCGGACACACTGTCCGGATACTGAAAATATGAATGCAGACAACATAGCCAAGGCCTTAGAGGATATAAGAACAAACCATATCAGCATCAGGTAAGCGGCATCAGGTAAAAGGCAAAAGATTAATCTATGAAAAGGCGACAAATATGGGTCCAGAGTCTTATCTAACATCTGAAGAGGAACAACAGATTGCTCAGTGGTATTGCGATCAATGCAAATGTACTGCGCACTGCACTGACACATTTTAACCTTTATTTTATATTTATGAGATACAGGATTGCCTTACCGTATTAAGT
Organism: Scaeva pyrastri; assembly: GCA_905146935.1. Classification (NCBI taxonomy): domain Eukaryota; kingdom Metazoa; phylum Arthropoda; class Insecta; order Diptera; family Syrphidae; genus Scaeva; species Scaeva pyrastri. The sequence goes on from LR989927.1 coordinate 84,295,763, forward strand.
AACTTTCAAGTTCTCTTTTCTTTGAGTTTTTGTAAAGGAGCTTTTGTTTTTAGAGCTTTTTAAAACTTTCAAATGATATGGGGTTAACATAGTGTTTGTTTTAAGTATTTGCATTGGAAATTACGGGAAATCATTTATAATACAGTTACAATAAAGCCTAGACGGCAATTCTCTTTATTTTCTGGTAACGGTAACGCTGATTACATTTTTCTTTCACACAACTAAAGGGAATTCTTCTGAAGATAGAGTGAGATAAAGACGTGCTATTTTTCCTGTACTGCACAGTCGATTTGGACGAAGTATATTTATGTATACCTAAATATTTAAAGTGACAAAATAAATTAAAGTAGTTATATTAAAAAAAAATTACTTAAATGTTTATTTATTGAAGACAGAAACGAATTAAACTTCATACAAAATGTAAGTCTCCGGAAACTAAAATAAAAGCGTCCGGAAAATAGATTTTGCCGTGCATATACTAACTAAAATGGAACTTTTTCAATTTTTATTTTTTAGTTTTAAAAATTTTAAGTTTGATAATAATAAATATATGAATATAATATAAATATGGTAAGAAAATGAGACGAAGTCAAAGAAGAAACACGTTAAGTGTCCTGATACTAGTGCGTTTACCCATATGCTAGTTTTTAAGAATTTTTGTCTAGCTTTAAGATAGTTAGGTATAAGAAATATGAATTAAAAAAAAAATAATTTCACTTTATAAATCCCTTTTCAACGAATATAATATGTAGTATGTACCTAAGCATTTAATGCCGAGATCATGCGAAAATAACTTACTCTTGCTAAAAATCACAAGCACAAATTAAATGCTTTTTAATGAAATTTTTCAAACAAACACAACTTAATCCACAATACTTAAGATTTCGTATTGTTCTCAAAAGCTTGAAAACAGAAAGCTCTTTGACAGAATCCTTACCTTTAAAAGCTCTTTGGTACTACTTTCAATGTTTAAAGATAAAGTTGGAATGCATTTTTTGTTCTTCTTAAAAACTCAAACAATGAGAATAGAAACAAGCAAGCGATCAGTTTCAGTTTAAGTCTGCTTTCTTCTTATTTCTTTGAGCATGCGAACTAAAAGGTCGTGATGGGTACGACCTTTTTTAATGTATCTCAATTCTTAGTTTTTTATCGGGATTTTTTTTTTAATTACATTCACCAGACGCCAGTGCTGCCAAAAAGCATATCCCATAAGTCCTGTACTACAAACAAATTCTACGAAGTGTAGGTAATATGTATTGTATATAGATATGTATATGGAATCGTATTTGAAAAACGATTGCTTTGGAAATTTCCCTTTTTCCCTTCTTTTAGAATTATCATTCTACCTACATACATATAGGTATACATATGTACATACTTACATCTGTGGTATTTGTATCATTTTAACAAATTAATTTTAAAAGAGAACTTCTCAAATACCTATGTAGGTATGTACAATATAAAAAGAAATAAATATTAAGTTATTATGTATGTATATCCACAATCCACTGTTAAGGCGTTTTGTATGTAGGTACCTACAAGTTGTTTTTCTGCGAAAATATGAAGGCTTTGTAGGTAAGAGTAAATTACTTTTCCCCGTTTTACATTACAATATAATAAATAACAAACCAAATAAATAACAGACCAAATCGAGTACAAGTTATACTTCTAGTATGAAGATAAACTTAATGAACACCAACATAGGTATATACGACATGTATGTATTTACATACATATTCCCACAACCTTTCAGGCTTTCAATTTTTTTTACTCTATCTCCAAAGCTACAACAGAGCCAATTTGTGTTCAATTTCAGTAGTTCAGTAGTTGTAGCATAACCTAAACTGAAAACTGACTAAACTGAGCATGTAGCAAAGCAATGCAGCAGCAAAAGCAAAGCAAGCAGCAGCTGCTGTGCTGCTTCGTTATTCCTTTTTTTGTTCCATTCCAAACATCTCTAAAACAAATAAAAAAGAAGAGCAAGAAAAACAAGAACACAAAAACCAATTTTGAAATGTATTCAATTTCAGTCTAGTTTCGGCTGTTCCGCTGTTGTAATGTATTTTTGTTTTGACAGAGAGAATCGATTTTTGCTGGAATTAAGCCATCCATTATTTGTCAACAATTTAAAATAATTATCTGTAAATCACATTTTCTGTGGTATTTTTTCTTTCTCTGAATGAAGTGATTAAGTAAACTGTTGAGAAGTTTTTTTCTTTAAAAAAGCATTTAAGAAAGAGAAAAAATAAAATATTTTTCTTACTTGTCTAACCCAGCGTTTAGATATTTCCAATTCGCCGCGACAAAGAAAAAACAGCAAAAAAACATTGCACTCCGAATATACAAAGTGGTTTTTGTTGTCGGAAAAAATAGATTTGTCTCACTCTACATTATTTTCAGTCTGTTTTCACAATAAAGAATATAGCGACGACAATTCGATTCAGGGGCGAATTCGTTGAACGCAAATGTGGAAGAAAATTACTTCACTCGATTACACTCGGGTTATTTATTTAAAGATTTTACTGTTGAACTGAAATCAATCATTATATAAAAAGTAACTCATAATTAATGAAGTTATATTTTAAAGGATTTGTGTCTACACATGGTTTGTAGATGGTGTTTGTTATTAATGTTTCTATTTTGTGACGTTTTATTTCCTTGCAATAACTAGTGCATGCAATTGTAAATCTGTAAGTTGGCAAGAAACGGAGGAGAAAAACGCGACAAATTAAAAAGAAACAAAAGATCGTTAGCAAATATAGCTACCGATTTTCTTCAATCTTGTTTTTGTTGTGGGAGTTTCTTTTACATAGATTTTTTTACAAGAAGTGTAGCAACTTAGCTTTCCTAATTGTAGTTATCTATTTTCCCTAGAATAATGAGCATATAAGGCAAAGATTAACATTTTCTATAGGTAAATGCATTAAGAATTCAAGAAAATTTAATTATAAATGAATTTATTCTTTGATAGCGTAGAGTAATTGTGTTTTTTTGATTCCTTCTTTTGAAAAGTGGAGTAATAAAATTTTGATATGACAATGAACATTTCCCTTGCAAAGTAAATAGAATATTTAAAACGGAACACGTTTTGTTCAAGTAAGAATTCGAGGAACCAAAATAAAAACAAAGCAAACGGATATTCATCAACTATAATTGATTAACCTACGAAGATCTATTCTGCCAAAATGTTGTTCGAGAATCCAGCTATAGCTGCAAAACTTCCGTTTCCGTACAATGTTCCGCCACCAATTCAGGCAGCTGCTGCCGTTCCCAATCTGAGGTAAGTTTGTGTAAATATTACCTTTTAATGTAGTAAGTAAGATTCAAGCAAACCGTGAATATTGTTCGCATAAGTTTGTTCTTTGTCTCTATTTCTTTCTTGGTTGAATTGTGCAACTGAATTGAAATGTAAATTTTTAAATATTAGAAATTAAAAAATATATGCAAGAATATTCTAAAATCAATGTTTATTACCTATCTATATTGTTACGAATATTTAAAAAAGAAGAGTTATGTAAGAATTTTTGATATGGGTGATAATATCCACCTATACAATAATACTTAACATAGCAGGTATTTAACATTCTAATTAAACCTCTTCGTAACGTCTGTGGACAAAATACCTACAAGGATACAAGGAAATTAGTTTGATGGCATATATACCTATAAAAATAAGTGTTCTTATGCTATTAAATTGCTAAGTCTTGAAAATGTATTGAGAGATAAAGAAAATATTTAACTTTTAAATAATAAATATTTCAAACACACATGCATGTACAGCTGCCGTCAAAAAATAGAACTGCAGCTTATCAATCAACCTCTTGAAGTAAAAAAAAATGTAATTATTATTTGGAATCTAATTACCTCTCATTAAATCGACTTAATTATAATCATCAGAACAATTGAAAGATGATAGATTTAAAATTATTGTTTTTTTTTTATATTGGTATAATTTATTTTTTAAATTTGTTTAAAAATTATTGCCTTAATCAAATTCAATAACAACTGTGCAGCGCCTTGGCAATGCGTCTGCAGAATGTTGTCATCTTTCAACAAGAGATCAAGATTATTACTTGGCTTTCGTTTTTACGTCGCCCAAAATTTACTATTCTAAACCTATTCTTGCCTAGTTTGCTGCTGTCGGTCAATTAATGTGATCTTGGGCAAACTGTAAACTATTCTGGTTAGGCTGATCTGAGCTAAATGTGATAGATTTTTTATTGTACAATTTTTGATAGTACACAATAATATTGATCATCTATAGCTTATATTACGGAGTTGTGTAATATATTGTATAAAATCAAAATCGTTTTTATATTTATTGCACCAATAGAAATATTGTATAGTCTGTGGTTATAGTCATACAAAATTTTGTCATTTGTTTTTGAATAATCGATGCTTGAACATCTCCGCGTGTTTTAGTCAAAATGACAAGCAAAAAGGATACCTACAAGAAAATTTATTTTGGAATTTATCAAAGTTTACGAAGCTGTCGGCTTTTGGGGAACATGTAAAGCAAAGAATATAGCAAATTGAATAATCAGAAATGAACAAAACATACAACAAACATCCGTACCACTCAGCGTGTTTCCTAAACAAATATTATCAGTTCAATGATTTATTGTACAATAATAATATTTATTATCTAGGGACCACTTCAAATGTAAAATTATTTTTAAATAAAACACAATATATAATTTGTATGCCCCATTTGGACGATCATTTCAGTTTCAGTTGAATTATCAGTTGAACTGATGCCTAAATGCAGAAACCCAAGCGTTTAACTGAAAATGACACTGAAACTAATATAATTCCCAGAAGTTGTCAGTTCAGTTATCATTTAGACTTATGTGCAAATACGTTTCAGTTTAGATGTAATTTTAATTGGATTAAAATGTTGAAACGGAATGATAATATAATTGATTTTATTGAAATTTATTTCGCTTGTCCATGTTTGTAGCAGAAAATTGACTCTTTTAATCGCAATTCAGTGAAAAGAGAAGCATTATACAATAGGTATTCTTTCTGATTTTCGACTGCTCACAGGTGTTCAAGGTCAACTAAACACCCGACTGGCATCTAAATACACTTTTATAACTGAACTTTCAATTAATCGTCTAAAAGGGACAAAAACAAAACTGATAGTAAAACATTAATAAATAATGTTGGCTAGTGAAACAAAACAATAGTTATACATACTTTAACACAAAAATAACAGACAACCGCTGATCTACAAAAAAAAAAACAATATCTATCATTCTTTTTTAATATTCTCTCATAGCCATCATTCAAAATCATCACAAAAAATTGGGAACATACAAAACCAAGAAAGAGACAACAGTTGTACAGATATTACACCTACTACGAAACGAATACCGCCAAAAACTTGTTCTTGTTAAAATACCCTTTATAAAATCATTCTTAACAACTGAAGAGACATTATTAAATAAAATAAAAAATGGGAAATTACTTATTTTTTAAGTTAAGTTATATTAAAGCTAGCCCTAGACGACGAACATGCTCGCCGAACTTGTGCTCGCCATGTTTTCGTCGTGTGGGGGCTGGTTCGCGAGCCACTCGCTGTTGGCGAAAAATTTCATTTTTACTGTGAATGTCGTTCGCAAAGTGGACCGACCTCACTTTTTTGTTTTTACTTATCCTTAACGGATTATTAAAACAAAATTATTTTTTGTCAAACTCAATTTTTTTTTAATTTTAAGGTTTTTAAGGAGTTCACGTTATTGTTAGTACAATTATTAATTATTGATAAATTTTGATAAAAAAATGTTAAAGATTAAATGTTGAGTAAGAATAAACATAACTTATAAAAATTCTATGGTCTGATTAAACTTTAAAAAACTTTGGAAAATCTAAATAAGTGCCAGATGCTGCTTTGAAAACAAATTATATTTTTTGAACAGCTGAGAGTTTGTAATTTTTAGAAATGCAGGTCCCTGGCAAAGTATTGCAAAGCACTTTTTTAATTTTTTTTATTCTCACGTTTTCGTTCTTCGTATTGAATTTTTTTAAGGTTGATGCATTATTTTCGTACTTTTTGTTTTTAAAAAGAATTTTTCTACATTTAAAAAAAGTTTTATTTTTTTGTGAAAAAAAAATGTTATTTTCTGTAATTTACTATATTATAAATTGAATTATTTTTTTCCAAGCAAATCTGAATAGGTCATCTAGTGTTATAAATATTTTTGAATTAAGCAATTTTTCTCAATGTTTTTGAATGAAATAAGTGTTTAAAACTGAGATTCTAATTTTTAACTTCTAAATCGGAATCGGTCCACTGTGCGTGTCGTCCGGTTGATATCAACACAAAATAAATGTTCGCCAAATGTGTTCGCCGTGTAGGGGATAACGCAAACGAACAAGTTCGGCGACCATGTTCGGCGTTTAGGGCTAGCTCTACTGAGAATTGAATCTGTTGGTTTTAAACCTTTTCACTTGAAATTAGCCAGTAAGTCCCATCGGGACGATCACGATTTTAACTGTTCTATATGTCTACATCAAAAAGACAACTGCGGCAAATGGCGATAGTACTTAGAACGTTATGAGACAAAAAATAAGACCAGCAAATTTGATTTTTTGTTTTTTGTATATCTAGTATTATTATTTCCGACCAATTTATTTTTTTGAATTTCCTATGCAAATTCAATAATTCAATAAAAAAATCATTCAGATAAGATCATATTTGAGTAAAAGTTTCACATATCGACTTGACACCAGAGTGAAGGTTATTTGCTTCATCGGAGGTTGCGTATTGACATACGGTTTAGTTAAATGTTACCCAAGCTGAAAGAAAAGGATTTTTATGTTTGAAAGGCCAGTCATTTAAACGCTTTCTTTAAAATCGAATTAAAAAATAGTGTAATTCCAACCAAATGTAATTTCTTGTAAACGAGTCATCATAAACTGAAATAACAATTTGCGTTTATACTGCTTCATTCCACTCGATATCTAATTATATTTAATAATAGAAGTACAATATTTTTTTAATAAACTATTACTTAGTAAGAATCAATTTCGAAAAAAATTAAAGTTGTAAAAAAGGTAAGATAAAGTATTTAATAAATCTAAAAACCGTATAAATTATATATTTTTTTAAATAAACAAAAGTATTTGGAATATCTACCTGATAGATTTTACGAAAAAAAATAAAACTTACAAAAAATGAAATTCCCATTAAAATTTAGTTTGGACAATATTTTTTCTTAGGGCATAACTTCTTGATTTTCGGTGTGCACGTTACAAACAAATTACTGGGAATTAACGGACACCTAAATGTATATATACAGGGTGATTTGCATAAGATGCGACTTAAAGCCTAAACGAGTTGGGTAAAGACAAGAAAAAAAATCTTATGAGGGTGGGGGACTATCTCCCTCTGTTTATGCGGGAGGCGCAATTTTATAAAAAAAATTGTTTTAACCACAAACAAAATATTTGAAAATATGCCATCTATATTTTTTGGGAGAGCCAAATGTACGTTCGAGACACCCTTTTTCGTTAACGATATCTCAAGAATGACTAAAGATATCGACTCGAATTAAATTTTATTTAATAGGTTATAACTTCGAAAGATGCTGAAAGGACTTTTATAAAAATTTGTAGAGTCATTTTTTCACCATAGCAGTTTTAAAAGAAGTGAAAATTTTAGTTGGTTCCAAATATCTCAGGAACGGATGATGCTATTGACTTCAAATAAATTTTATTGTGTAGATAACAATTTAATACAGGTTTGGTATAAATTTGGAAATAGTTCAATATACCGTTATTTTTTAAAAAAAGTAAAAACTAAAAAAAAAAAAAATGTTGGAGCGCAAATATACAGTGAAGGAAAAATGATATCATCTTCAAAATAATTTTTTACTATAGAAAATACAGTCCTTAACATCTGGTAAAAAAAATTCAATTGACAGTTTTTTTTTACAAAAAATAAAAAAGTATAAAAAATTCTAAGAAAAGTTGTACAATAAATACAAAATGGGAAGTTATCAGCGTGGGTCGCACCCAGCCTCTTTTTTGTTTTGTTTTTCCACTGTTTAGTGGATAACACAGGGCAACAACAAAATATTTTTTGTTTGTTTCTGTGTTCAAATTGCGATTTTCTCAATCTTTGTATTGAAAAATACTTAATTGTTTTTTGTTTTTTTTTAAACTTTGTTTTTTTCACCCTTTACAATGATAAATAAATATTTGGAGAAAAACGCGTTTAAAGTTTTTCTATTACATTGTATTTATATGGAAACACGAAAACATATTTAGTTTTTTTATGGTGTTAGAATTCGAATATCTTTAAATTATTGTTGGAGGTGATTTTTAAAGGGCTAAAGAAGTGAAAAATGCAAAAAAAAAAAATTTATTTTTTGAAAATTATATCATGTAGTAGTACCATACAAATTTAGTACTACTTTTAAATCCATAATAACAATCTTGTAGCTATAAAAACAAACTTTTTCTGGTAAAAATTTTTTATAATTAATTAGTAATGTAGGAGGAACAAGAAAATCATACCAAGAACCCAGAAACAAAAAGTGTGTTGACCTGTGTAATCGATAAGTCGACCGGTTCCCCAATGGAAGATGTCTACACTATTTACTTTTTGAGAAAGATCATCTGGTGGATCAACACACGTGGAGAAACGGATCTTGGTTTCAAGTAATGTCACTGTTAGCAACTATACTTGGATTGCACCAGACATCTTACGAAAATCACCCTGTATGCATACACTAGTAAAACAAATTCAAGAATCAAATTTTTGGGAAATTTTCAACAGGCCGTAACTTCGATAGAAATGGTTTAAGAAGTAATAAAAAAAGGAAGTTGTTGTATTTATTTTGTTAGCCTACGGACGTGGAAATTGTTATAAAAATGCTTAACTTTCATACGGACCATGTAGAAACGTATTATAGTTATCCGTTACTTTTAAAAATATTTTTCGAATACAAAATTTTAAATTCTAAAAAAATAATTATGTAATATTAAAGGCTATGAAATGGTTATTTTTTTTCTTTGAATTTGATAAAACTTATGTAATTACTAATTGTTTTCCATCGTGGAATAACGAAACACTTTCTCTTTATTTTGATGCAATTAAAATCAAATGGGTAGTCATAGATGTGTAAAGTATAAGTAAAACAAAACGGTTTGGCTTAATTGAAATGACAGGTCGTTTAAAAATACGATTTCTATTATCGTGTAAAGTGGCCTTAAACAGTTTAAGCAAGTATCTCTTTTTAGTTCCCTTACAGACGAGTTATAAAGCTATCGTGTTCTTCTTTATACATATGAACCTATGTATTCTATTGCACAAAAACAAAAGGCTCAATTTTCACATCCCGCTCAAATATATAATATAGGCAAAGTGATGTAACCTTCAAAATAATTTTTTACTTTGTAAAATTACGTTTTTGACATTTAGTAAAATTTTGGAAAAAAATCAATTGTTAGTTTTTTTGTTTTAGTAATTGGTCAAAAGGGTCAGACCATGGGAGGTTTCGTAAAGCGTAACGGAGGAATCTACTTTGCACGGATTCAATTCTAAATGAGTGGGTGGTTTGATAAGGAGACCAAATTGGACTAGCTTACTCCAGAATTGGTCTATCAAATGTGGTGTAGAGTGACTTAGTTGCGTACGGGTTTGAAAATTCCTTAGACCATAAGCTTTTCTCATTATTCTTACCAGGATCACCAGGATTAAATATTTTCCTCTAACAGCTTCTGTGTCTACCCTACCTGCTTTCCAGCTCTAGAACTCGTTGGCCGAGCGGGATAAGGCGGGAGTCTTTTTTGACGAGAGATGACAGATTCGCCAGGCGTGGCTTCAAATCCCATCCATGTCTGAACATTTTTAATTTTTTTATAAAATTGCGATAACTTAAAAAAAATTGATTTTTTGACAATAGATCAAACTAAAAAAATGAAAAATAATTTTTAATATAAGCTAAAAACAATAATGAACGAAAAATACTAGTATTATTATGGCTTTTTTTCTATTTTAAGTAAATTTTGTATAACATAGTGTAAGTTCACAAACGTCAAATTTTGCTGCAGTGATTCGGCATCACTGCTTTTTTGCTGATGCGATGCCGAATAATCACGCTGTCGTAGTGATGCTTTTTTGTTTAGTTTTTGCGCATCAGTTTATGCAAGTTTTCAATAATGAACAGTTGACGAGAAAAATTATGCCAGAATCTGCGTTTGTGAACGTTTGACTTTGAACATTTGGGCATCATTACTGCAGTGATCCCTCGTCCCTCGTAAAAAGAGGATGTAAAACCCCCCTCCCATACGATTTATTCTTGTCTCAACCCAACCTACTCGTTGTAGCTCTTTGATGCATCTTATGCATATAGGACTAACAATATTATAAGAAAAACAACAACAACTCTACCTGCCGTGTTTTATAGTCTAATGCGAGAAACAGATTGACACAGCAACTTCAACAGCGACAGCAAAGAGAACTTCGACAGCAAAAGTCACGTGAAACAGATTACAACGTCAACAGCGATTTTGACAGCAAACAAATCTGAAGAGTATTTAAATAACACACAAAATAATTCAAATATTATAAAAATTATTTTGCCTTAAAATTATATGGGAAAACTGTATGTAGTGCTGACGACATCAACTTTAGGGTTCAGGTCTAACGTTGATGTCGATGTTGATGTGTTAATGTGTTTCTCACATAAGTGGTGTAACGGGGGTTAAGTTCCGTATTTGCGTGTCATCGAACGTGTCCATAAAGCATCCCTACACTTTTGTACTAGCCATTTAAAGTGATCTTTCACAAATTGCATTCTCTCTGTGGTATGTATTTTTTTAGGTTGGCAATAATTTTCCCAAAGAGTTTTGAATACCTTTGTATGTTCTACCATCTTTAAACCACTCCCGCTTCTCAGGTGTACACATTCAAATTTTATTGGTTATTTTAATTTTTCAAAAATTAAAAAAAAATATCAAAAATGAAATTGTCATTCCCGCGATGCAACGGTAACAAGGGATTTTTTTTTACCAATTCGCAGTGTGTGACACATCGAAATTCATATGCTACAGCCATAATTCAGCGCAATTAAAATGGTAGGGATAGTTATAATCTACTCAAAAAAAAAAAAAATACTGTCCAACCAAAATATTTGTTTTGTGTGTAATTTGAATTAAAAAAACTTAAATAAATTTACAATCATAAATTATTTCAGGACCATCAATGACAAATTACTTAAAACTGTATTTAAATCAATTTTCTTCAGCTTTGTTTAAATTCGATGGTTAAAAGTTCCATACAAATATTCTATAATTTTTATTAATCTTAATCTAAGTATATTAATTAAAAATGTAAATGTACATACATATGTATATATGTTTGTTCCTAATCGCTTATATCAGAAAGTTCTTCTCCGATTGCTTTCAAATTTTGACAGAATATACTGAAATATGTATAAAATATAATGCCTTTCAATTAATGACGAGTGTAAGGTATCACATCCAAAACATTTGCAAGTGCATGAAATGATTACAATGGATTATAAGTGTAATGTACATACATACATATGTATCTATGTACATACATACACTCATACAAAAAAAAAAAAAAAAACTGAATTTTTCCATATGGGAAGCTTTGCAAGAGAGCGAGAAAAAAATAGCGGTACTTTTTAAATTATTCTTTCTGATTTGTTTTCTTGACATCATAGGTAAACAGTTAGCATCATCAAATGATACATTAACGCTCAGTTAAGAAAAAATGGACAACATAACTTAGAAAATTTGTGTGCTTATTCAGTTGAAGCGGAGTGTATGTAGATCATACGAATGTCTACAATTCGACCATACCTGACATAAAATCGACTTGATTCTTTTTAACTTTAAGAAAAAGAAACATTTGGAATACTTAATTTTACCAATATGGGGGCGGGCGAGACAAAGTTCGCCAGGTCAGCTAGTTAATTAATACAAAATTAAATGTAGATACAAATTATCATATACGCAGTATATAACTACAGAAAAGTCCTCATTTTAAATACATTATATACATACATGTTTGCAAGGATTTAATTCATTGAGAAACCATTGATTAACTTGCTTATCATAGGTACGCGCACAATTCAATGTACATATGTAGGTACCTGTCAAATATGTATATATGTATAAATATATATTTTTTATTTGGAAATTATGTATACAAGTTTTCTTAGTAAAAACTTAAGGAATATAATGTGAACAATTAAATTTTAAAAAGGGAATGTGGACATATTACGTCATAATTATGTATATGTATTTTGTCCCTGTATACTTACTTTATAAAGTTGAATGAACATCCATTTTTTTATAAAAGCAACAAAACAAATGCTTAAAGAATTGTTTTGTTTTTCATTTTTATTGGGAGCTTATTTTTGCTTTCTTTGTGAAGAAAATGTTTTTAGTGAAATTCGTTCTCATTGCTGAAGGATATCCTCTCTTCAGCTAAAAGAAGTGTTCTAGTTTTGTGTAATGCATTTCAACTTAACAATATATATACATATGTACATACACATATATATATATATGCATAGATGTACATATAAGTACAGTGTACATAAATACACATGTATATGTAATAAGTAGATCATGGTGAAACATGTAAAACATAATATATCTATAAATGCTGTTTAAATTATTTCAAGTCTTTTTCTCTAGATACCACACGGACTAAGTACTAAATCCATTAAGACCGAGAATGGCGAGGCATGGTAGTTTCGATTGTGACATTGCTTGCCAGCGTCAAATCGAAGCTTATGCATTAATTACACATGAGAACAAAATGAGATTTATTTGTTTCATGTATAACTGTATTGTATAACTGTTTTTTTTTTTGTTTATATACTAATTCGTACTCGCTGGTTTAAAATCAATCAAAAAGCTATGGCTAACGGCCATATTTGTGAAGTGTATAACAGGCTGGAATACATACATTAAACATTTGTTTAATTATTGAATTGTATCCTAGATACACTTAAATATTGTAAAGTAAATGTGACGGAGTTTGAACAACCCACCAGTGGCGAGGCGTGAATAATTTTAAAAGGTAAGTCGAAGAAAAAATGGTCCCCAAAATATTAAATTCCAAATGTTTACTTGAAATTATGTCGTGTAATTTGTATCTGAATATCAAGATAGCTGACTCTTAAGAAGTTCCAACTATTCCAGCTCAATTTCGAAATAAAAATATAATGATATAATATAGATACCAATATCTCTGTGATTTGTTGAAAATATTCATTGTTTCAATATATAATTCATTATAATAAATCATGACTGAAATAAAGACAGTAGATTGTAAACCTACATACAAGAATAATTCTTTTAAATTATAAATAAACATTATATCCCGTAATGATATTAGCTTGCAATTCTAAAGGAATATCAAATAGTTATAAAAGTTTTAAATTAAAATTTAAAAGATTTTCTTATATTTAAAATTTTGAAATCAACCTATTCGTTTTAAATAACTTAAAGTCTTATATAATACATACATAAATCAATCAAATTACTAAAATTTTCTAACGAAAAACTTTTCACACTTTAAGTTTCAAGCTTTCAAATCAAAATTTTCAATGTTCAATTTCACAACGAACACAAAATCAATTTAAGTGTTGAACTGCGTTCTGCTTGTAATTTGAATTTTTAAATAAGTATAATCCTGTTTGTAACTTGCTGCATTTATAAGGGCCAATTGTTCCACTTTATGAAAGTTGTTTTCTGGACTTTCTGCCAAAAATAAATTAAAGCTAATATTAATGAAGTTGCAACCTTAACCTTTGAGATATAGGATCCACTCCAGTATAGATACATTCATAAAATAAGTCGGAAAGAAGCGAGTTATTTTATTGCAGAAACATCTTCAACGTCAACCTGCCTGATACATGTTGGTTCATCAGCGCAGTGATTGAGAGATACCCCAGTAGGAAATTTCCAAAAATTCACCTAGTAATCACCAACATTTTCCTCGAGGAATGGAAGCTACACCCGAGGAATTGGAGGTGAATGTATAGGGGAAAATGAACATTGGTTGACATTGGCGTTCACCTAGTGATTTTCTAGGTGAAATTGCAGTAGTGAAATCTCTGAATAGCTAAATGCGGGTAATTCCAAAGTGGATTTTAGTGAATCAAAAGTTGCCTTAATGCACACCAATGATATCAATACTTAAGAGTTCATTAAATACTAGGCCTTTACGCATAAGTGGAAAATGTGTGGAATGTATGGTATACCAAGGAAATCACATTTCAAATCTAAATCGTGTAATCATAAATGTATTTAAGTTCATGAAAAAGAACATGAACATTGACCAGTTATTTCATAAGGTAAAGAAAAGAATATTTATGAGGTCATACCTTCAGATACAAAAATAAAAAAAACAGTTATATATGTTTTATAAATAATAACTTTCTTATAATTACTGAAAAATATAAGCATGTTATTATAGATAAAATAAATGTATAATTAAAAAAATGATGACAGGAATACAGCCGGCTTGTTCTTCCATTCGTCAACAGCTCTCTTGAAGTGCAGTTTTAGGATTTGCTCGCCGCCGCGCCGCACAGTGGGCTCAAATTTAGTTTCGCATCTCAAAAATCTGTAACTTTTTTGTCTCTTGGAATAATTAAGTAAAATTCAGAACATATTATCTTGAATATATACATAATAATTAAATAAATAAAAAAGATTTTTAAATCTACTTCGTTTTTTAGTATTAAAATATTTAAAGTTAAAAAATTCAATTTTCGCCCAACCAAAATATGGATTTTCACTATAAATTTTGTATATATTTAATTTTTTTACTTAGATTATACAAATAAACACTAACCGAGCAATGAAAAAACGTTAATTAAATAAAAATTCATTGCAAAAAACCAAAAAAATTGGTTAAAATTAAATAAAATCTTAATTTTTAAGTAGCTGTTAATCTTCTTCAAAAAGCTCTGATGAGGAAATGATGTCAATGACAAGCAATATGAACATTTTCTATTATGGATCATCTTTATTTTTTATTATCTTGCTAACTTAGATCTTAGGTATCTTCCGATAGCTGACCTAGTGGTAAAACTGAAAAATGCTGTAGCATGACTTGACAGTGAATCAGTATTTTATGCAGAAAACACAACATTTATATTTATGCACATAAATTCGTTTGGGACAGAATTCATATTAGCTTTGTAAATTTGTAAGTACATATGGACGAACCAGGTGAAAGTGTTGGAAGAATACCATAAAACCTCGGTAAAGATTAATTGTACAAAACAAGAAGTAATTTCCGCTCATAATTGTTACTTTGTTCAACATTTAAAAACAATTTATGTTGTATTCATCCAACGATATATGTATGTATAACATTTGTATAGTCCTACCATGGAAGTTTAAAGAAAACTATTAAAGACGTGATTCTTTTCGCCACAAATGTAAGGTTGTGTGAAATGACCACTTCAGGTAGCCATATTCTTAAATCACGCAAAAAAATCCGTTAGATTTGTATTGCAATTTAAAATTTGACCTTTTCTTAATTCATTTGTATAAAAAATTTTGGCTCGCACATTAATTTTGAAAAAAACATTTTTGAGACGCAAAATGCCATTTGCGCCGTGCATCGCTGTCGCGACTGCAAATTCCAACGATTCTATCTTTCACCTTTCTCTGGAAAAAAACACAGGTTACCGCGCATTTCCATCTATCGCAGTTCGTGGAAACGATCTTATTTGCACGAGCAGGATAGAAGAACTGTAATAAAAAACACGAACATCGCATTTCTATTAAGGTGACTCCCCGCATTACTTTACTACTCATCGTTGAGATCCTACATCCCTTTGGAATAGGTAGATAGGGGTAGGTTTTAGAATTTTGATTTTTCCCTTTTTGAAAGGATAAAGAACAACAGAAGACCTAGCTCGATTGACGAATTCATGAATCTATGTATTCCTGGTCATCAGTGGAATCATCGTACGATCCTTCTTCACTGAAAAATATACGGAACAACACTCGATGATTTCAGTTCAACCTTTTAACAAGTAAAAGAAGTGGTAGATTGTATGAGCTGATGAATTCATTGATGTTTTCACCAAAAATTTTCAGTGGTGAGCAAAATTCCTACTGGGACACAGACACAAACCACTACCTCAAGGAACATTGACATGCGCACTGCGCAATACACATGATTCATCAGCTAGACTCTTGAGTCAGGACATCAAAAAGCATGAGGGATGCACACAAATTCACCAAAAAGTAAGTTGATGAAAACTGGGTTATTTTCTTCCATAAGAAAGCATGTATTAAACAGAGAGAGGTGTCAAACGCATTGAATAGTACATGAAAGAAGAGGAAAGAGAACAGATTTGTTCTATCTAGGGATATGTTTTGTAACCCCACATATTTCGGGTTATTTTGTTGCTGGTATAGTTTTGTGTTTGTTAAAAAGTTAGTTGAGAAGCAGACATGTGTATACATTGTGTATAGATAAAAAAATTTAAAGGACAATTAATTTTAAATCTAAAGCTGAGTTCGCAGATTGGGACAAAACAAAATTTATCTCTACAATCTTTATCTCTACAAGAAAATTTGCCCGCGCAAAAGTTTGAAGTTGGAGAAATAAAAAGACCAGTTATTGGCGTACTTTTTTGTTGGTGATTATAAGGCACAACTGTTCTTTTATACCCCTTTATATTTATTAAGAATATTATTTTTGCTAATTAATACATTTTGATTAGTTTTTTATTTATCATGTGATTAGTTCACTTTGGGTACAATCATTTTGAAACGTGTTACTTGATTCATAACAAAACAGAGAAATATCGTTTCAAAGTTTCCTTTCATGTTTTTTTGTTATGTTTATAGTAAACTAGCTTTTGCCCGCGACTTCGCTCGCGTTAAATTCGAAATAACACGTTTCCCCTTTCCTGATTTAGAACACAGAAGAGAACTCGGAACAGAATATTATTTTGATACGCTACTGTAGTATTATATGTCTTTCTATTGGAGGAAGGAACGTAAAGATTCTTGGCATTGGACACAAGCGAACATGCTACATACAATAAATTGTCCATTTCTTAGTTCCGTCATAGCGGAACTATGCTTAAGAGGAAATTGTAGCCTTTTACACTGGAACGATAGATCTGTGGAAATTATTGGTATTCGTGCGATCATTATATTTTCACATTTTCTTACGCCGCCGTCGCCGGTTAAGTTAGTCAAAAACATATCAGCGCCATCTGTCGGAATCCATAATTAACACTTGTTTATGTTTCAAATGTTGATTTTTATCTCAAAAGCTGATTGATTTTAATATTGTTTTATTTAATTTGTTTTAATCAAATTATTTTATTATTCTTTGTATCATAGAACCTGTAGATACTGATTTTGCGGAGAGTCTCACACAAATTTCGAACAGCCATATTAGGGGCTAGGGGAAGATTTCCAAAAAAATAGTGTAGGTATTTTCGTTGGTAACAAAGAGTCTGTGTACCGATTTTTCGATTCCTACTTTGAAAATTGTGAAAAGGCCCATACAAAATTTCACCCCCTCCCCCCTTTCAGGGGTTCGTACAGATTTCCAAATTTTCACAAGGTTTTTTTCTTGGTCACAAATAGTCCGCATACCAATTTTTATCTTTCTGTTTGGAAAATTGCGGAATACTCCATACAAACTTTCACCCACCATTTCAGGGAAGTGAGGGGTTAGAAAGAGACAAAAAGCCCATGTCACTCTCCACCAATTCAATTATCTCCACTTAAAAAATCACGTCAATATGTCGCTCCGTTTTGCCGTTAAAGACGGACACACATTTTTCATATTGTATAATTTTTTTTTTTAATTTTTTTTTTTCCTGGATTCATTCTCCGATTCATTACTTTATATTTATTTTCTAAGTAAACTTTTAAGAAAAATTATAATTTCGAAAAATAATAAATGTCTGTTATCGGGCTCTACTAAGTTGTCATCAAAAATAACTATCCCAGTTGGAATGGGTTTGTGTTTGTGAGAACTGTCAAAATTTGTCTCGTAAAATAATGATTAGAACATTATTATCGCGGAAAAACGAGGTAACTTTTTATGCCAATTTGGCAACTTAAAAAGTTCCGTTAAACTTGGGTGTTTTTTCATCTGGTTTTTGGCAGCAAATTTTGAAAATTACACTTTGCTAAACACACCCCTTGAAAGCCAAACGTCACAATTTTGCGGGCGAACAGCGTACTGCCCGGAAAAAAACCTGGGAGACAAAGTTTTTCCCGATCTGCAAACTAGGCTTAAATTTCATTCAAATTATATATAAAAAAAAATTTTTACTATAGTTTACCAAAAAATGTTTTTGTTTATAATAATATATAATATGTAATATTTTTCTAAATGACAACATTATCACTTAATTACTTATAATTTTCATCTTTAATATGTCATTTGTAGTATCGCAAACTTGTTTCTTGTTTACAAGGTGTGCTTGCTAAAAATTTGTTTCATCTCGTAAACTGCTTCACGATTATGTAAACATATACAGCCTTATTTATTAACTCGTATTATCGGTGGAGTAAAGTTACTCCGACTTTACAACGCCTTTAATACTGAAAAGCTTATTTATAAAAAATAAATAAATCAGTATTAGAGGCGGAGTAAGCTAAAACTGGTTCATAGCAGTTTTAAAGCCGTAGTAAGGCCGTTTTAGTATCTAAGTCATTTTGACATGTCAAAAACGAGTGTAAAAGAATTGTTTTTACATTTTTGAGAAATGCAGAAGTATTTGGATTTTGTGAATGATTAAAATTCTTTTGAGACCTAACTACGAGACGGAGAAGGCATAAGCACTACAAAACTCTGTTTAATCCCATAACAATGAAAGATGGAAATTTCTGGGCTTTTATTTTCAATAATCAAAACTTTTCTTTAATAAACAGTCTGAGAACTATTTATACACGTACAAAATGTATTAATTTTTAGGTGCTGTAATCTGTAAATTATATATGTATGTGTGATCTTTTTCTTTTATTTTTTTATTCATTTCAATTGGCATTTGCTACCAAAAAATTCATTAAATCAATTAAAATGAATATTTGTTGTGTGCGAATCAGCTGTGGTTTGTTTACGTTTTTAATAACCTAAGTTTTAGATTGGTAATTTTTTCTAATTCAAGATTTGACATAAGCAAGGAGTAACTAAAACGGGTAGGAGAATATTTTATAAATAAGGATTCGTTTGACGTGGCGTAAAGAGTGTAAGTGATGCAACTAGTTTTAACTATTCCTAGGTTGAAACAAGTATTAGTGAAATCTAATAAATAAGGCTGATACAGGTTAATTGTTGTTGTTTTTTGTTAGTGGTGTTCTTTGTAGATCATTCATATTTGTGTTGTTTTAATTTTTTAAACAAAATTTAAGTTCACCCAAGAAATTTTACGGAGTTTATAAACAATGTCAACCAAATCCAATCTGTCAAAAAATGTCAATCAATCGGCAATTTGTACAAATATTGCAAAATCGCTTTAAATTATAGATCTAGAATTATGAACGAAGATTTCTGATCAAACAATCCACTTAATCAATCTTAAAGTTTTAATAAAATTAACTTCTTTTTTAAATCCATATACATTATACCTACATATGTACATACATAAATAAATATAAAAGCTTATTAGATTACAATAGTTGTATAATTAATGTTAATTGTCAAACTGGCAGACGGCAAATGCCATGTCATAATGATTTTTTGTGTATATGTAAAAACATGATTTGTAAAATGTATTTATAATACAAAATCTACATATCTATCTATCTATCTATAAACATATAAATATATCGGTTTCATCATATATATTACTTTAAAGAAGAATCCAGGGAAGTGCCCTTGTTGGACAAAAGTGAGGCATTCTTCATAATGGTGTTAGTTCTCACTACCATAAACGCATCCCAACAGGGTCGCAACGAGTTTGAGTGCAACTTACTACGGCGACATAGCAATCATTTTTTATTTTTCAAAAAAAAAAAGTTTCTCATCAGAAGTATATTAAAAAAAAATAAATATAAAGTAACGAAATGTCATATCGGTGACTGAATTCAAGAAAAATATAGCAAAAAGTTATACAAATTTGAAAACATTAGTGAAGAAATAATTCTAAATGTACCAACATATATTCAGTAATAACAGAAAAAAAAACATGTGCAACCTGAAACGACGGACAAATTGATTTTTGTAGAAGTGAGTTTTATTATATTTTTCTTGAAAAGTAATGTGAATTGTACAAACCTATTGTTGTTAACCATCAAACAAGCAACAAGTTTTAAATGATTTTAATGAAATGTTTACAGGACATTTATCTGAAAATAAACATGAAATGCTAACTTGCCTAAAAAACAATCGAAACAAAAATTAAAAAATTGACTTATTAACAAAAATATTTATCTCATATACATACATAAAGGCCTTTAACAAACTGTTACGTCTTATAATCACCAACAAAAGAGTACGTTCCTGTTATAAAGTACCAAAATTTGACATATAGTGCAGTTGTTTCCAAAAAAAAGGTTTGCTAGATATAAAAACACCATTAATGGCAAACGTCAGTTTTTTGCGCGAAAAGCGAACTGACTAGAAAAATTGTATGGGAGCCAAAATTTTTCCCGAAATTAAAAAAGTCGTACTGCTAAATAAACTAAGTTCAAGGTTAGAACAAAATTGAGACCTAATAAATTATTGAACAAAAGTTTATGAAACTTAGAATATAGGACATATACATACTTATGTATGTTAAATTAGTTACATGACAATAAAATCAAAATTCTATAAAAATATATCACATAAAAGGTATTGTGCCAGTAAATCGGACAGATAGTCTAGTTTTGACATAATCTATGGTTCACTTCTTTCAAAAACGACTCGCAGCGTTCCCCATATTCATTCTGCATAAACGGACGAGTTTGGGATATTAGCCAAAACTGGAAGTGGCTCTACAATTCATCTGTGTGGATGCTATATGCGGACGTTAAATCGTTTTTGATGTTACATTATTGGACGACATGTAAATATTTGGTCCACTGTGGATTTTCGTACTCTAAGCCTGCCTGAAAAGGACCAGGATGTTGACGAAGAACTTAAAGTTGTTCGCTTATTATTGATAAGATCTCGTTGCAGTTTCCAGAGTCTCCTTGTTTTGAAATCAGATAGCTTGCTTACACGACTGTATTTTACACTGATAAACGCACGATTCCCATCGATCACCGAAATTAAGCATCAGTGTGCGCGGTTGTCATGTATTCTTTTTTTCTCTCCTGTATTAATGTCTTGTTTTGTATAACTTTATATAGTGTTAGTTGCTTAAGGTGCAAGTGTTTCTACTCCGTACATTTATGTGCTGTGTAGTATGCAATGTTATGTAGATTCGAATAGCTTGGCAGTTAGGCAATCCGCTCCAGCAGCTTTGTAAGAATTTAGCTTTGATATAGCAATTTTCTTATGAAGTAGTAGGTATTTCGAGTAGAAGTTTACTCCACGAAACGTTCGAATATCACTGATGCTCGAAGCTTGTGCCGATCGCATTATGGTCAATCTAGTTACTAAGTTATCAAAACGTTTTGCACAGCAGAAAAATCGATTAATCCTAATCAGTAATCGGGCAAAGAGTTATGTTGTGCAGTTCAAAAAAATGAGAAAAATTAAAAAAAATATTCTATATCTATATCTCGAATAACCAGAGTGATAGCTCGTTCTTTTTAAAAATTTTGTTTGTATTATATAAACTTATTTTATATATCCTTTTCTGTAAAAACCTCGTGCATTTTCAGTGGAGCTCCAATGATGTTTTAATTCTTTAAAAAAAAAATTAAAATGTTTTATATTGTGTATACATACATTTAGAATTTTAGCAACCACAATTCTTTTTTTATTTATTATTCCAGGTTTCAAGCTCCAATAAAAGCATTTGCCTGTCTAACAGCAACAAGGTAAGCATTTGACACTAGGCCTAAGAAATAAACTCACATGAACTGAACTTTTACAATTTAACATTTTTTAAAAACTTGATCAAAAAATTAATTCTTTTATTTTAATTGATTTATTTTTTAATCACGCCCATTTCTGCAATTCCATCAAATGTGAATTGAAATCACTTTTTAATTTTCGTGAAATAACATTGCATGTTCAACATTTCCATGGGATTTAAATTGCTACAAACTTTGAAAACTGAAAGATCACCCATTTGTAAATTTTGATTCTAAAGTGAAACTACTGCTGCTTTGAACAGAAATGCAATATCATTTACAAATTTGTGGATAAAAAGAAGCAGAAAAGGAACAATATTACTTAGCAGATGGAGAAATTTTGCTAAAAAAAATTAAATATAAACAAAATATAAGAGTAAGTTCTTGGATTTTGTTTTAGGTACATGTAAGTTTTAGATTGGTCAAATACACTTTTTCTTATGTTTTCCCTTGAATGAATGAATAATTGAAAGAAAGTTGGGATATGTGCACTTGCGACCTACATAAATGATCTATTGTGCCCCCTTTTAGAATTGAGTGATGTTTTCACTTAAAATTATTCCTGTAATTTAATTTCCTTTAGGAAAATGAGTATTTGGGGTACCTACCGTCACGTCAGAGGGGAAAGTTTTATTTCTTCTACTTGGTAGTGTACCTCCCAAGTGTTTCCTTCTTTGGTGCTTGAGTATTTCACACTGTTACAATGATTGTTACAATACTTGCAGTAGGCGTTGTCTGTTAGGCTCAGGATGTTTTTCACAAGTAAGGCTTTAAGAAATTTATAACAAATATGCACTGCCAACCACTAGGATGAGGCCACAAATTTTGCAATCGATTTTCGCTTTTTATACCTGGTGGAAGTTTTGTGCCCGCAAAGTATAATGCCGGTGAATTATAGGGTTAATTCAAACGAGACCATTGAGAATGTTTCTGTGCATGAGTTTACATGTGAAATCTTTTAAAAACTTTTGAATAAAGTATGTAAGAGAGTGTTGAAAACAACAGTTTTGATTTAATTTGAAACACACATGGGTTTCGGAAAGACTTTGACAGCTACGGAAAGAGCAAAAATAGAAGTTTTCAAGGATTTAGGAGACTTAAAAGCAGCAAGACAGTCAGTTGTAAATAATTATCTTAATGATCCACAAAAAATTCAAAAAAATCAAAAAGGGCGCACCGCAGAAGCAACATCTTTCAGAGAAAAGCGGTTTATTGTACGGCTTGCCTCAAATTCCACTCTACCAGCGACTAAAATAGGGGGGAAAAGCGGAGTATCAGCCAGCATAATAACGATTCGAAGGATAATACAAAATAGTCATACTATCCAGAGAAGAAAACTAAAAAAGAAACCTGTTTACAGGCAAGTACACAAGGTGCATCGGATGAATTTTGCAAGAGTGCATGTTGCTTGGAGCAGTGAATGGAAACGCGTTGTTTTTTCGGATGGGAAAAAGTTTAACCTTGTTTAACCGGTCCCGATGATTAAAACTTTTATTTCCATGATCTGAGAAAGGAAGAGCTTATTCTGGCAAGACATCATAGCCTCACATCAGGTGTAATGGTTTGGGGAGCTATAACCTACTATTGCACAATCGACTTGGAGTTTTTGTACAGAACAATGAACGGGAACAATTATGAATGGAATGGTCATTTCTAAAAATGAAAAACATTTTTGGACCTCTGCCTTGGATTTTCCAACAAGACAATGCTCCCATCCACACTTGTTGTTGAAGTTGTTGAAGAAGTTGGATTCAATCAGAAGTCATGGAACTTTTGCCATGGCCACCATGTTCACCGGACTTAAATATAATTGAAAACGTTTGGTGATGTCTATCTCGTAAAGTTTATAAGGCAGGGAGACAATTTGAAGAAAATGACACCTTAATCGAAGCTATTCGTGTTGCCTGGGCCAAATATCAATATCTAAAAAAAAAACTGTTATTTCCAATAATGGCGGACATACCCATTATTAATATAAAAAAATAATGTTGTAAAACCATAAAATGTAAACATTTCATTCACTTTTTTCATTTTTTCTAAAATGTTGCATGTGTACTGGTTTAAGTAGTTTGTCTTTTTGATCTCGCTCGTTTCCAATTAACCTTTTAATTTTATGAATTAACAGGTAGTAAACTTTTCCAGGTACAAAACTTCCACCAGGTATAAAATCCGAAAATCCATTGCAAAATTTGTGGCCTCATCCTAGTGGTTGGTAGTGTATATTTCATGTACGGGTAAAAGGTTTTAAATTTCTTAAAGCCTTACGGTTGGTAAACGGGATTCAGTTAAATATCACAAAAACGAGTAAATTATACGCACATAATAATGTCATCACCGTATATTTAAGAAGAAAACTACAGTTTTATCTTTAAAATGATATTTCAAACGTGTTGCTATATTCAAAAATTTTTGAAAAATAAAACAAAAACGGTTTGCCCATTTTACGAAGGGGGTAGGAGGGGACTGTGCAGTGCATGTGAAAATTAGGAACTTAATAGTTTTTTTGTGTTTTTCATCATACAATCAAAGTCTAAGGAATGCAAAGTAAAAATCTGCCGAACTGCATTCAAAAATTTCAAAGAATTGTGTAATTGGAGCTGTTCTGTCACAATCCATACATAAAGACAGAAACATATTATCTAGATCACTCAACGAAAGAAAGGCAAGCTTTCAATTGTATAATAAAAATAAAAAAATTCACACAGCAATCGAGAGATTTTAAAAATATTGGAGTTGAAGGCAAAAATAAATTAGTTCAAATAATATATGTACAAACCTGCTCTTTATACGAGCATAATATGTATGGAAGTCAGGAAGATCAAAAAATTTCCTCAGGTTATCTTACACTTAACATCCTAATTCATATTTAAAAATTAAAAATAGTGCTGAATAAGACAATAATGATCAAATTATCTATACAAAAATTTTACTAATCCCCCCATATCTTAAAAATTAAAACAATAGATCTAAATTACACTGTTTTAAATCGTGGAATCTTATGTTAAAAAAAAATATTTAATCGCTCTTTTGTAGAGGACGAAATCACTTTTTTAAATAAAACACAAGATTAATTTTATTTTAACTTTAAATACATATTCATATTCTTTTTTGGTCATATCAGCCTATCAGGAGTTCCGCCCGAACGTCATTCTACAGGAAAAAAAAAATCCCTTTTTCTTTTCTCCTCTTTGAGTTTCCCACGAAAAAAAAATCATGTTCGAAAAATTCCCCCCATCATGAGCATTCAATTCGGGTAAAATGCCACACATTTGGCAGCTTAAAATTTCACCTAAATTTTAGAGGCGAAGAGGACGACAACAACGCTGAAATGTACGTTTTTCGATGGATTTGTTTATTATTAACATAATTTTAAAGGCAATGAGGTGGTTAAGACCTTTAGCAAATATGCCTTATTTACTCTATAGAGCTGTTGAAATCTGAATATTATCTAGATATAATTAGAGATTAAACAAAGTTAAAATGTAATTTAATTCTTACAATAGCTTAGGTAACTGCAACCGATTGGAATGATCTCGTAACTGCATCCGAACAGTTCGACGCAGTGTTGGCTCTTGTTCTTCCTTAAGCAATAGGACATGCATGGCTATGCTTTGTATTTTATTATCATTAAGGTTAATGGTTTTACTTGAAATACAATTTTTTGCAACACTTAAAAATATAAACAAACACAATTTTGTATTCGTCGCTTGACAACTGTCAAAACAAAAATTCAGATAATTTAGTTCGTTCATTCTCTAAACACGAATAATCACCATGCTTAAAAACAGAGAGGGAAATTTCGTATACTAATTCAATTGGAGAGGAATAAAAGTCATCATTTTAACAAGATATTGCAAAATTTTATTTATATTGTAATTTTGTACGTTCAAAAAAAACCATAGGCTCAGATTTCATTCTGTTTCCATAACAGAGATGGGAAAATTTATTGGGTGATGTTTTCCTATATATTTCGAACTGTCACATCGAAACTCCTGATTACTTTTTAAAATCCGGGGAACAAAAATATTACGGGTGAAAGATTTGTCGGGAGAAATGCCTGATTATTTTTTGTTGTCTTCGAAGACTATCTTAAATATATTTGAAGACTATATTGAAAATATATATTTAATCCCCAAATGATTAAATTAGTAAAAAGTTGGAAGTTCTTGTGACGATTGACGTTCATTTAAAAAAAAATCCAATTCCTCATACATCCTACTTCCGTTATACACATTTGGGTACAAAAATACAATCCATTCGCTATCGGAGAAAAACAATGATACTAGTATTTTCTTTGGGAAATAGCAAAGAATCAGCTACCAAAATTAAATTGATTTCAAAAATATACATACTCATAGTTAAAAGAATCTGTTAATATGTTAGTATCAAAGCCCACTCGTTGCGCTCAAACAAAGAAACAAATATTAATCTAATCATATTCCAAGAAATATTAAAGAAAATCAACGAGGACCTACATCGATACATACTCAGAATTAGCATTTGCATATGGCGTAGGGAAAAAAGTCCCAACTTTCGTTTTTGGGACTTAAGTTTCGTCTTTTTGATTTCGATAATGTTTGTATTCGTTTTTATCATTATTATTTACATTTTATATTTTTATTTCGAAAACTTTTTTTTTGTTGATGTTTGTTTTAAATTCGTTTGGTTTTATTATTACTTCGAAATTCTTCTTTTGTTTTTTTGTTCTTTTGTTTTTCCGTTCCAATTATTATTGGTTTTTTCGTCAATGGTTGTTTCACACTTTGCCTTTACGTTTATCTCTAGTTTTGGATTGCGAATATTTTGTTTTCATTAGGTGAGTTTTTGATTGTGAGTCGTTTTGTCTTTTTCGTTAAAAATAAGAAGGAGGTAAAATTATGAAATGTAATTTCATGTGAAGCATATTTACATACATAAACTATTTCTTCTT
This sequence comes from Scaeva pyrastri, assembly GCA_905146935.1. Classification (NCBI taxonomy): domain Eukaryota; kingdom Metazoa; phylum Arthropoda; class Insecta; order Diptera; family Syrphidae; genus Scaeva; species Scaeva pyrastri. The sequence goes on from LR989927.1 coordinate 84,322,692, forward strand.
TTTTATATTGATAAATTTTTTTGGTTATTTCTATTTCAATCATTTCGCCAAAAAATACATTTATACAAACGGTGGCGAAATGATTAAAATAGAAATAACCAAAACTGAGAGTATCGAAAACGAAACAATCAAAGATGAAATAAAGGTAAGACGAAATAATTGAACAACGAAAAGGTCAAAAAAAGAAACAATCAAAGACGAAATGGAACTTAAACTAAATAAATCAAAAACAAAAACAAAAATTGTCGAAAAAAAAGGAACCAAGTACCTACCCAAATAAAAAGTGAAACAATGATTTTCGAAACAACAAAATACGAAACGATATAAACGTAAAAAAATCTTTACCTTCAACTGACTGGTTTTATCGTCGTCAGTTTATTGCAAAAAGTCACTAACTACACTTTTGGTCAATTATAATTAATTAATTTTAATCAAAGCTATCGATTAAAATAATAACTCATCAAAATCATCAGAACAATAGAAATTCTTTTAAATGTTTTAATTTAGCTTGGTTTTTTTTTTTTTTTGTAAGTTCGTCTCAATGTTTAGACCAAACGTAGGGGAAGAAAGTATTTCAGTGTCGTCAGCAAAAATTGCTGCTTCACAAGACGGAAATGAAGGAAAATCAGGGGAATACAAGTTATACAGGGTCCTACCCAAACAGATCCTTAAAAGACACCAAAATCAAAACATACAATTTCTGAAATGCTACTATTTATACATGAACCATAAAACATCCATTTGACAAAAAACTGTACAATTTTACAGAGATAAGGTGGAAAATTAAAGGAGATAATTTTATAAATTATACCATTGTGCCAAATTGAATCAAAAGCTATTTATTAGGTTACATATGTGCATATATACGAAGCACTTGATGAGAAGTACTGTGATGTCTCCTAAAACCAAATTGAACATTTGGATATAAGTAGTTATCGGATATTATCTTATTACTTTGGTATTTATAATTTTTTCATACATTTTGCTAATATTGCTGTCACTCTTTACAGAGTCTTTGCCGGGTTTAAGAATAGGTATTACTTTACCTATTTTCCAAGGAGAAGGAAAATATTGCATTCTTAAGCAAGCATTTGTGATGAATGTAAGGATGCTGATACCGATTTTGGGCAAAATTTTTACATAAAGGTTTTTACTTGATCAAGACCACTGGATTTTCTAGATTTAAGTGCCTGAAGAATTGTAGTTACTTCTTCTTGAGTTTCAAAAACATTTTGTGGTGTTTCAATGGTCATCTGATATTAGTTTTGAACAGTGGTGTCTACCAGACTTTAAGACAAATGGCCAATCAACTGGCTTGATTACCCCCGGGCGGATTGAGATATTATCGTCACTCAAAGTAACAATATTTCCATGAATAGCAAAGCAATATATTTTATTTAATGTTAAATTCTTAACAGAACTGTAAATTAATCCGGTAAACACAAAACTCAAAATCAACAAAAAACAAAAACAACTCCCATGTATGTATCTTTTCTGCAAAAATGTCAAAATTTAACCTTATAGTTGGAAAAACTTGATTTTTGTATTAAATGTTATCTAGCGGGCGCAACACGTATTTTTTCGAAAAAGTTAGACAATAAATTGAAGAAATACAATAATTTCATAAAAAATACTAAGAAACTTTCAAAAGACGTTGAATATAGTGTTGTCTCCAAGACTCAGACACTAGTTTAGCTGACTAATAATAGCCAAAACGCGATGGCAATAGTGAAAAATAGGCGAGAAACACCAGTTAAAGCTTACTTTGGGGGCCATACCGGAAACGGATGCACACCTTATGACAATTGAGATGACAATGGATAATATCTTAACACCAAAAGAAGCTTCAGCAGCAATTTATAACCCCGTTAGTCGGTGGATTGCCAGTACAGCTTTCCACAACAATACCTTTATCGCAGTAGTAAAGAAACCAAAATCTTCAATGTATCTAAAATATGTCAAACCCCTATTGAAGTTCGCTAAAGAACACCAAATTATTTTTCTTCCAGATACCTTTGAAATCAATAAAAAAAAATACTGAAACAATTTTAATTTGGACAATTTCCAACAAAAAGAATAGAATACGCGATCTGCAAATACTTACAGTTTTATCATCGATTGATTTAATTTGTATTGTGCCGTCTATTATATTCTTCTTTTAGTAACCGAAGTGAAGGTTAAAGAGTAAGTAGAACAATTTCGTATTATACATACATAGGTACTTTTCTACTCTTTTGTACATATGTAATCACACCTTTTTTCAATTTTTCAATGACTGTAGTGATGGACTGTGGCAACCATATAAAAGCGTAGAACCTTCGTAATCGAATAATCCAATTTAATAAACAACACTGTTAAGGTTTCTTTCAACAAATACAAAAAGGTAGGTCGAAGGTATATTGACGACCGAGTATATTGTATCCTCTATGAAACCAGTGCCAATCTTTGCTACTTATAGTATGCACTGAAACCTGAATAGTTTTTACTTTAGCGGGGGCTTTTTGTTTTTCACCAAGAAGTTATGAAGAAACATTTTCTCTAATATTTCACTTGTAAATAGAAAGCTTGCATTGATGAAAAATGTACACGGACTAGTTAAATATCAAATAAAAAAACTCATTTTCGAAAACGTTCTTTGAATGGAAAAACAGAGATATTTGAGAACATTTCAGTTTTTCTATACCAATCAACTGCTTAAGCTAGTATTAGACGTTCAACGTAAAGGGTCAATGCGTTGACTCTGTGACGTCACCGAAAAATCAAAACAAATAAAACTTACCTGAATCTATAAAATATTTGGTTGTTTATTAATTTATATAAAATTATACTATAGTTGCAATGACGCGTTGACCCGGTGTGAAATTCTTCCCTGTCAACGTTAGGACACAATCATTGCGATGACCGACAGTCCCAAAAATGCGTCAACGTGCCCTAATAGCATTGACTGAGATATAACTATACACGGTCACAAAAAATTGGCAACGTTGACCCTTTGCGTTGACCGTCTAATATACTAGCTTTATAACTTATGAATTAAATCAATTAGGAAAATAATTTTAATGTCAAATGAATGGGAATTTTTTAGATTATTTAATCATAAATATTTTAATACATTTTTGCTCTTTCTTTAGAAGCATGTTTTACCTTTATATTAAAAAATGCATGAATCTATGAAATTTAAAGATAAATATATTTTCATATTGTACCCACACGACAATTTTAGATACCTAACGTTTAACTTGAATTTCTCAATGAATACCTAAACTAAATTAAACTGTATTATAAAAGATATTGCAGTGCTTTTAACATTAACCATATTTTGTTATGTTTTTGTTAGTTTAATTTTTAAGCTTATGGTTGTCATTATTCAATGCAGTGTATTTAAACACAAATTATTATAGTAAAAGTGTTGAAAAGAGTTGAAATCATCATTGTTTTTGGGTCGTCTTTTTTTTATGAAAATTTGCAATGCTCCATGTCACCCAATTGTATCTGTTATGCTATCCCTATCGATTACCATAAATAAAGAACAAAAACGTTACATTGCGTTTTTTCACACATATAATGTACATGTACATTTGTACATACTACATACTTTTCCGTAGGGCCTTTTTCTCGAAAAACGTTAAGACCGTCGTAGTTATTTTCAAAACCCATTAGTACTCAGAATTATGTGGAAACATTGAAAAATCGTCCAATACAGAAGATTTTTGAAAAAACTGCGATTTGATTCAGAGGGATGATGTTTTTCTCTTAAATTTAAATGACATGTATGTAGTGTACCCAATTAGACAACACCTTTACTTACCTACACTCTAGAATGCACACTACTTCTTAGTTTCTTCCCCTTTGTAGTAGTGTTTATTGTTTTCCTTTCATAACACTTCTGAAACCAACTTGAGGTGGCAGTATTATTCATTTACAGCCTATGTAAATCGTTGAGTGTCATTCTCGATTCCTTGTTCTTAGCGCATTTGTCAAATAACTTTTAATTATAGTGATATTATATTATTAAACAGGAAAACAAACAAAATAAAAATTTAAAAACTGGATGTATTACTTTAAAAAATTATCTAAACTTATTCCGTTGAATATATTATATTGAATATAATATTTGCAAGGTTTTTTTTTTAAATAAATAGTGATCGTGAAATATTTATTAACTAAACTGTAAGTGCTTATATTAAGATTTTTTTCCAACAATTTTTTCCGCTTAAATTACATATTTTATAGACATTTCTAATTTGGATATTTGTTTTATTCAGTTTGTGTTAGCGACCAAATCCCTTCCTATTTGTTTTAGTAATGACATACGAAAGTGAAAATGGCTGAAATATATATTCTTAGTTTTTTAACACATGCTCGATCTAAAAACAGTTTTTTTTAGCACGCTTTTCATTTAACAACGTAGGTAATGTTTCTTGTTACAAGCTCCGTATTTAGTTTCGAATATTTTTTTTCAAGTTGTCTAATAGTTTCTGAAACGAAAAATTTGGATGTTGTTAGTTTTTGTAGTGGTTTTGCTTACCCTTACTATATAATGAACACAATGCCAGCGATGAACATTGGTTTTGAATGTCAGAATATCATTAACATTACCACTTTAATGGAATTGAGTTTCATCCGACATTAAAACATTTATAATAATAAAACAGTGCTCGACTGATAAAATCTAGAGGCTGTAAGTTCAAAACAAAGAAAAACTATGTATGTAAGGATGTGGGTATTAATATCATTACATAAACTACATTATCCAGATGCAACATAATACGCATCAAGCTGTAGATGTGATATAGAAATATTACTGATGTGTTGGGTGGTTTTATGAGCTTGAGAACTTTAAAATAACCCCATTAAGTAATCCAAGTGATTTAAGTCGCACGAGAGGTCCAGTTAACAGGACAAATTTTGGACTTAAAGTTGTCACCGAATCGATTTTGCAATAAATGGATTATAAATTGGTCAAGCGCGGTATATGACCAGTTCGACCGTGTTGTTGGAACCAATTTATTAAGTTTTCTAAACAAAAAATCAGTCGATAGCGCTTGCTATTTATCTTACCTGATAAGAAAAAAGGACCAGAACTTTATTCGTTGTGCGTTCAAATAAATAAAACCGATTAATTATGTAATAATACATTTACGTTATTTTGTGAGATATTAAGCTAACCTAAGTTAAAAAAGTATATGTAGGTATAACATATTTGGAACAAATAATAAAATTTGTAAATGCTCTTACTTGATTAGTCTTATGACATTAAAAGTCCTTATTTAAACAAAATCAGCTTTTTGTTTAAATTACTGCTTGAAACTCAATTAAATAATAATTATTTCAATGGTTTTTTTTTTTTCATTTAAATGGTGGCTAAGAAGTGTTTAGTATTTTTAACACTGTTTATCATATTTAAATTAATTATATTAACACTATTTATCTCCTTCTTCATTTAAGCTTTAATTTTCAAATAGTAGACTTTAATAATATAATATTATATCTGGAGCGAGTGAGATTCTTTATCTACGAAGCTTTGTACTCAATGTTAACTTGATGTTTACATGTGAAACTAAAAGTACATTCGAAGCTAGAAATCCTTGGTTTCACCACAATCTTTTTAGCCTCTTTTTCACAATCACGTGGTATAACGTTAAGCAAAACTCGAAATTGATTGATAAAGTCTAATATTATTCAAACTGTTAGTTTTAGTGTTTCCAACAATTTGCTTTGGCGTTTCAAATAAAGACGCCGCCTTTGAGACGTTCCCGAAATTGAGATTGCAGCATTTATTTATTGTTGCCGCAGGTTTTTTTCTATTAGTGTCTTTAATTACGACTTCTTGGGGATCTTCAATGAATCTTTCGAGTAGCTTGCTTCTTGATGTAACCATAATGTGTTGTCTTTTTCGAATTTTTCGACACTTCGTCTTTGTGGTGCTATTTAAAGGTATACACAGGTTTTTACCTATTTTTGTTTTTGTCATGTTATTACTGAACTTTTTACTTTACTTACTATCATTATTTTTGATTAAAGTTCCGCTAGACTGGCAAAATTGCACACTGTGACCATCTTAACATTACGTTAAACGAATCCTTGGCCCTCATCACGTAAGGATGCTGATATCGTTTTCGATATCGTTTAAACGATACCGATTTTGCTATCGTTTTTGTTAGTTTTTTGTCTCGTTTGTCATTACATATTCCTTAAATTCCAATAACCGGTTTTTCTATTGCATTTTCTATTCTTGATGCAAAAAGGAAGAAACAGCCAGATATATGTAAACCAACAACAAAAATATTTGGCTGGGCATTGTTTCTTTTCCAATAGAAAAACATTCTCTTGAAGCGAATTAAAACACTTGTTTCTTACTTTTAAAATTAAACAATATTTATTTGGAACTATGTCCTTTATTATTGAAATACTTTTTACTAATTCTAAAAGGAGCTTAAGGCTACTATGTAGTTACAATAAGACTATTGATAAATTCATCATACAGTCGTATTTATATACTTTTCTTATCTATCTACAAGGAGACCCAAGCGTACAATCGTCTTGCTTGATAATGAAGAAGAGATAATATTCCAACATTGTATACAAACGATATTATCTCTTTTACATATGTTATCATTGTAGCGTTGTGTGCAAGACTGTACTAGAGACTAAAGATATCATTGAATACAAATAATGTTATCTTTTTTCTCAATATGTTTTGCTATGGATACTTAACTCCCCCCCTTGTTAAACGAAATCGTCTCGATTTTTCGACGCTATTTTTAACATTTCTCTTTCATAAGTTTTGTTATATGCGTCAATCTTTTTTTGTTTTTGACGATCTGTTATACATTGTATAGTTTTTATCATTACGTACGTAAATGCTAGAATAACAATCAGTGTTACAATTGTGTATATAGTTGATAATATCGGTTTTTCTTCAAAAGGAATAATTAGTTTTTTTAAAGTATCTATGTTATCGAATTTGTACATTGTATCTTCTTTAATTATTTGGTCGATGTAAGACTCTGAATTATGATTTCTTAATATAACTTCTTTAATTTGCTTATGCATGTTTTTGTATATTTTATCGTCTAGATTTATAGTATTTTCATAAGTAACTAAGTTTATACCATTAATTGTTTGATTATTTAACTTATGCTTACCGCTTAATAACATAACACCGGATTCAATTTCTAAGTCGTAATCGTATTCTTGTTTAATGTTGCATTTTGAAGTTATATTCTTTAAAAGTGGAATAAGACAATTTTCTTCTTCAAAGTTAATTTCACAAATGTTTTTACTTAGATGATTTTGACAATTTCTTGTTCTTAAATAAGTTTGGTTACATAAGGCAATTGTTTTATCTGTAATGATTTTTCCATGTTTTGAATTTAAAGGTGTTACTTTATACAATTTACATGATTTAATTAGAACTGGATATTTATATATTGTGATGAAGAATTCATCAGTTCTAGCTAATAATATTTTAGAGTACTGAAGTATATTTATTATGGGTACTTGAATTATTTCATGTTGAATAATATTTTTAATGTCATCTAAGTCTAGGCTTTCTGATAAATATTCATTATTTTTTGCTGCATTAATTGTTCTGGTCAATAATAATAATTGTTCGTACACTTGTTCTATTACTAAATGTTCTTTAAGGCTCTGACCTTCGAATTGTTGCAAAATTTGTTCAAATCTAGAATTTATAGTTTTTTGTTTATTATTGTTTTCTATGAGATTATTTATACTCGTTTCTATGTTAACTAAGTCATAATGGTCAGGATTACCAAACACATATTTGAAAGCTGTTCCTAAAAAGTTAATTGATCTAGTATGCCTAGTATGTTCTTGTAATTGGTCTGCTAAATTCTTAATTTTACTTAACCAAATTTTTTCTTCTTGTGTAGGTTGATATTTACTAGTTACGATATTTACGTAAGGTTGAAATATCGAAGTCAGGTTGGTGGCATGTAACAAATAAGTTTGTTCTTTGAATAAATACACGTCATCTGTTTGCGTAAGTATAAACTTCTTGTTTAGTAACTCAGTTATTTGAACGTTTCCTTGCCCTTCTTGACTCTGTACAATTCCTAGTAATGTTAGGAATATTAATATTTTCGTCATCTGAAAAATGATAATTCTTTATGTTATCCTTGTGAATTTTTATTCCTTCTTTAGAGATTACAGTGTCTCCTTTATCTTCTTCTACTATTCTTGTTATGTATCTGGCGTTAGATTTCTTTCTAAGACCTGTGATTCTTACCATTATCTTATCTCCTTTTTTATACTCTCTGTGTCGAGTTCCTTTATTTAGACGTTCGATCACTTTTTTGGATGCTGAGTTTAGTTTATTTATTATAATTTCACTATTGCTATATTTATTTTGATTAAAGAAAATGTCTCTAGGTTTCAAACCGGTAACTGAGTGTATAGAATTATTTAATTCACGCACTGTTCTAAATATTTCTTCGATAAGTCTTGTTTTATTCTGAATTGTGAATATTCTAGACAGTTCAGTTATTGTACCGTTTACACGTTCTACCTGACCGTTCGCTGTCGATCTGTATACTGGAGTTTCTACTTTAGTTATGTTGTATTTCAAACACATTTGGTTCACCATTTCTGTTTTGAATCCCTTCTCGTTATCTGTCATGAGTCGTTCACATTTTGGGAAATAATTAGATAAGACCTCTTCCATAACGTCGTACAGTCTGTTTCGAGTTTCGATTTCCCGAAGGATTGTATATTTAGAATACTTATCTACTGTTACAAGGAAAGTATACTTGTCGTTGAAGTATATGTCCATATGAATGTGTGTTCCCACATGTGTTGGTATTTCTGAATTATTCAGAGGTTCTCTGATAGGTTTTCTTTCATATTTTCCAAATAGACATGCTATGCATTTTTTGTTGAAACTCTTTGCTTGTTTATTTAGATCGGGCCAGTAATATTTCTCTGAGATTTCTTGTATATTGTTACGTAACCCTCGGTGTGCTCTTTCGTGAGTTACCCTTACAAGTTTTAGTTGTTCCTCCAAATTTGTCACGTCTTGAAGTTTTCTTGGTGTGAATATAAATCTTACTAGTGGGAATTCTTTTTTTATGTTTTCACCATATTTGTATATGTTTTCAAATTTCGTATGCAAAGCTACAATCTTTTGGGGTTGTATAACTTCTTTCATCTGCCTTAGTAAAGAGTCTTTGTCCTTAAACTTTATTATGAGTCTTATTTTGTTACTAAAATAGATTTGTGTTTCGATATTATTTGTTATATCTTCAATAAGTTCGAACTGTGCAGCGTATGCATTAAAAGGCTGATTCACAGTTTTTATTATATCATTAGAAGAACTTTCAGCTGAATGTGCTGTTTCTATGGTAGAAGTATTTATGCGTTGACGTGATAATGCGTCAGCTACAAGATTTAGGTTTCCTGGTTTATAAACTAATTTTGCTCCAAAGTCTTCAATGATTCCCTTCCAACGTTTCAGCTTTGTGTTGGGATTTTTTTCTGATACAGAATATATAAGGCTCTGGTGATCGGTATATATGGTTAAGTCTGCTATACCATATATGTAGTTTCTGAGTTTTTGTAAGGACCATATGATCGCTAATAGCTCTTTCTCGTTTGTGCTATAGTTCTCTTCTGTCTTACTCAGTGTTCTTGACAAGAAGTGTATAGGTTGCTTATTCTGACTTAGTACGGCTCCAATAGCTATGTTGGATGCATCAGTAGTAAGCTCGAATGGTTTACTATAATCCGGTTGAAAAAGTTCGACTTGTTCTTTCAAATAATTTTTTAAAATTCTAATCGCTTCTAATGCTGAATCATTCAGATTTAACTTAATATTTTTACTTTGTTTTTTGTTTACTTTACCGTTATCTCCTCGTAAATATAATGTCAGGGGCTTGGCTATGCTTGCGTATCCTTTTATAAACTTACGATAGTAACCTGTAAGACCTAAAAATCCTCTCAAATCCTTTACCGTTTGTGGGACTGGAAAATTTTCTATAGCTGCTATTTTCTCAGGGTTCGTAGTGATTCTACCATGTCTGATTATGTGACCTAAGTATTCTACTTCTTCTTGAAAAAACTTACTTTTCTCATCAGATATTTTTAATGTGGCTTTATTGAGTACGTCGAATACTTGACTTATGTGCTGTATATGTTCTTCCTCAGATGAAGAATATATCAATACGTCATCAATGTAAACGTGTACGAATTTACCTACAAAGTCTCTCAAAATGTCGTCCACGCATCTCTGAAATATGCTTGGTGCATTTTTGAGCCCGAAAGGCATTCGTTTAAAATGATATTTTGCGCCATTTATAGCAAAAGCTGTTTTTTCTTTATCATCTGTTTTGATTTTAATTTGGTGGAAACCTGACTCCAAATCTAACGTTGTAAAGTACTTGGCTTTACCTAAATTTTGAATTGTCATGTTGACATCCGGAATGGGGTATCTGTCTGTTACAGTGTGAGCGTTAAGTTTTTGGAAATCAACAACCATGCGCCGTTTTGGTTTTCCTTTTTCGTCCAAACCTTTTTTAGGTACTGTCCATATGGGACTGTTATAAGGACTATGGCTTTTTTCTATTATATCGTCATGTAAGAGTTTCTGTATTTCTTTGTTTACGAATTCGTTATCTGCTATGGGATATGGATATTGTTTAACATAAACCGGATTATCATTGGTCGTCCTAATGCTTGCTTCTATAGTATCTGTAAAGGGTAACGGTCCTATGCTGTTATTAATCTTCATCAGTCTATCTATGTCTGCTTTATAAATATTATTTTCCCCAATTATGTAATTAATTTTCTGAATAGATTCGACACTGCTTATGGTAGTTAGAGTCATATTACTGAAATTTATTTCCGCGTTTAGAACTTTAAGTCCTTCATATCCTAATATCATATCAAAAGACTGAATATCCTCTAATTCAAAAAATGTTATATTTTTCTTTAATATCCTAACTACTTTCTTTGTATCTACCATAGAATAACCATGCATTGTTTTTATTTTTATAGGTTTAATTTTAATTTTTTCGCTAGAATCGCATTTTCTATTAATGTAATTATGGGTTGCACCAGTATCAATAAGAATTTTATGAATTTTCTTAGAAATAGTACTAGTTAAATTTAAGCAGGGCAACCCGTCTACTAGTTTAAATGATCTATTCTTATGTTATTATTTACCATACATTCCGTTTCATCTGCTTCTGCATATGTACTGCTGACATCGTCTCTGCGTTGTTGTCGGGAGTTATTTACTCTCTGCTGCTTGAAGTTCTGCTGATAAGATCGTTGCGGTCTGTTGTGTGTGTTGAAACTCCCGCTGTGTTCACGTTTCGCTGGTGGATTATATACATCGGGTTTGTATTGATTCCAATTTTGTCGCTGTGCATGTACAATTTGTCTCGAGTTTATCTCCATCGGCTGTGGTCCGTCATTTCTCTTGAAAGGGTTTAGGCGTGGTCCTTGATTGTGTTGCTGCATATTATCGTATTGCTTCTGGGGTTGATAATTCGTTGTTTGGCTCGAATAATTTGGTCTTCTTTCGTTTCTGCGTTCATGTGGCATATTTTTGTGGTGCTTATCTTGAGTGAGATGTAAATGCCTGTGCACATTATCATGTTCTATTCTGCGAGCAATTGCGAATGCGTGTTCTAGATCATTTATTGTAGCTGAATATAATGATCCTCTTGTAAAGTTGTCACTCATACCATCAATGAATATACGAACTGCGTCGTCGTTAGCATTTTTAATTAGTCTGTCGATTATATTCGGCGGATCACCTGACATAGTGATTTTTGATATTATTAAATTGAGATTTTTATTTATCTCGTCGTGGTATTCAGACAGTGTGCTTCTTTTTTGCGTGATGGCTTTCATCATGTCTTGTAGCACGTATAGAGGTTCTTGATTAGAGTACGTATAATCTAATCTGTTACGTATCGCCTCAAAATTAAAAATTGTGTTATAATTAGTTAACACATTCGCGGCTGCACCCTGTATTTTACTTTTCACTATAGTCAATGCTGCTGCGTACTTACTGTGTGTTTTGAAGTTTTTAATGCTGTCCATTAATCTGGATGCTTCTTCGCGCCACGACCGATAATTTGATTGATCGCCGTTGAAAATAGGTAGGCTTTTAAATGCGTCTAACTGTATTTCACTACCATCTGTATATGTGGTTCTTATTTCCTCTAGCACAGGTATGTTTGGTACTATGCCTAATCCAGATTTTACTTCATTTAGTTTTGTTTCTAAATTAGTGTTTATTTGATTTTGGTTAGTTATTATTGCTGCTAACCTTGCATTCTCTGTGCGTGTGTGCTCTAGGGTTTGTGTTACTGTGTTGCACCTGGTTTCTAAAGCTTCTAATCTTGCCATTAATACTGCGAGTTGTTCCATTTTGAACTCGTGTCTGTTGTCGTCGAATTTGTGTGTTTTTTTCCTCCACATATACACTTTCACTGAATTGCTTTGCTGCTTCGTACGAAGAAGCTATATTTGTACCTGCTATGCTAGGTAATTCTTGTAACCGGTAACGCGAGTGTTCTGTTTATACTAGATTTCACTACTTGTTCCCGAGGTCCGCTCGATTGAAGTTAAAAAGTATATTTAACCTCCTGGCAGGATCGCCAATTAAAACACTTGTTTCTTACTTTTAAAATTAAACAATATTTATTTGGAACTATGTCCTTTATTATTGAAATACTTTTTACTAATTCTAAAAGGAGCTTAAGGCTACTATGTAGTTACAATAAGACTATTGATAAATTCATCATACAGTCGTATTTATATACTTTTCTTATCTATCTACAAGGAGACCCAAGCGTACAATCGTCTTGCTTGATAATGAAGAAGAGATAATATTCCAACATTGTATACAAACGATATTATCTCTTTTACATATGTTATCATTGTAGCGTTGTGTGCAAGACTGTACTAGAGACTAAAGATATCATTGAATACAAATAATGTTATCTTTTTTCTCAATATGTTTTGCTATGGATACTTAACTAGCGCTAATATCGCAGTGGAATTACTCGGAACTGAAACTTATATGTGTGCGTGTAAAAAGCAAATTTCAAAGGGAAACACACCAAATTAGACACTTTTTCAAAAATTTATTTAAAAAAACCATCACCGCAATTAAAATTTTTGAATTGGAAAACTATAGAAAGAATACTATAAAAAAATTAGAACAATATGCACAATCATTATTTTCTCTGGAAAACTAATTATTATTTGGGCTTTTTTAATGAACATTTAAAGTGTTAATAATTTGTTTTTCCAAAAAGTCCATCCGTCACTCCCAAGGTAATTAACTAAGCTATTCAATAAAATAAAGAAAGAAAAAGTAGTTCAAAAGGCTAAATGAAGAATGAGGGATATTTAAAAGTCCCCCAAAAAAACGTATTTTGCGTTTTTTTAGGTTTTTTAATTTTTTTAAACTTTAAAAGTGAATTATTTAAAAAAAAATTTACTCGTAATAAAAATACAATACTTTTAGTTTCGACGAAATATGTTGTAGATAAGATTGGACTAATTTTTTGCCCTTAAAAAAAATTAAATAAATTAAAGTCAATCCGTCACTCCCTTAATTAACTTAATCTGCTTTGAAAACACCACAAAAAATTAAATAAAAACCTTAGCTATACCAAAAATAAATGGTGCATTTTAAACGACTATAAAAATAAAAATAACACGACAAAATTGTATTTTGTTTCACTCTCAGAATAACTATATTATACATTTAAAAATATTAATTATGCAGTGTAGTAGCCCTGTTTATTTAGAATGCATAATTTTTTATTTCAATCAATTAGCATTCGAAATGTAAAAGTTATCGCTTTATTTGTAGCCAGCCGTTTTTTGGCTGGCCACCCAGCCTTAATCTGTTCGCGAAATTGAAAGCAAGCAAATCGTGCATTATCGATCGTTTTAGCATTAATTTTACTATTCTCTATTCAAAATAATCAATTTATTAACGAAGAGGATCACTAGTGATGAAGCTCATTTCTGGCTTGTTGGATTCGTCAATTAGGAAATTTGTAAAGACAATTCCAAGCCATTAACGAATCTACATTAAAAAGACAGTCTGGTGCGGTTTACACGCTGCAAGCGCGCCGCCGCGGTGTAAGTACTTCGACTCGTATTAACTATTCCGAGGTTGGAAAGAGTACACATTATTTATTTATTCACATCAATTAGAGTTTACAAAATACTCAAATAGACTAATGAATAACACAAGTTTTTTTTTTTAATTTAAATTATATACTTAGTATGGAAGTTAAAAAGAATAGACTGAGCATATATGTATTTGAATGCATTTCTATTAATATAAAAATTGAAGTCAATATAATTTGATAAGTTATTAATTTCTCGAACACATGAGTTAATGGTTCGTTGAAAGCATAGTTCACTCTATGAGCGTTTTCACGAAACCAGAAACGTTTTCTCAAATCACGTGAAGGAGCGTATAGATCTATGGGAGCTAATAAAATTGGACAGTCTATTGATTTCATTTTGCAAGAGAATTTGATAGATTTGAATCAATATGTACATACTGACAACGATTAGATAAATATGTTTTTAACCAGTTAAGTATATTAGAATGAAACCCGATTTTTTTAAGTTTAATCAACAGAATATGGTGATGCACCCTGTCAAATGCCTTAGCGAAATCTACTTGGTGACCCTGGTGAAGAAGTGGGTCTACCAGATAAGAAACGAGATATTATTTCTTTGAGCAAAAATTTTAGTTTTCCGCAAACAATTTTTTCAAATAACTTCGGTATTACACATAGTTTACCGATAGTTACAAACGTCTTGTTTGGAACCATTTTTATGAATTGGTATTATATAGGATGTTTTCCATTCAGGATGAAGTGAGTTATTAAATAAAATTAATAATATTTTGCAACAAGCGGAGGCACACTTATTCAAAAGAATAGTGGAAATTCCATCAGGGCCAACTATTATCTTCGTTCAATTCATTGAACTTCTGGTAAAGTTAAAATTAAAGTTTTTATTTGAATGTATGTTCATTTATATTAGATTTTCTTTTATTTTTTTATTATAAAGGTGTAAAACTATTTGCTATTGGATTTAAGTTTAGATTCAATTTCATTAATATAATTATTTTTATATAGGAATTTATTAAGAACATTAAAATTCTTCTACAAATTTAAGTAATCTGTACGCAGATTGGTATTACTTGGAAATTTCCGTGAAAGTTTGTACATATGCTTTATTTTTTTTATTATTTAATTAATAAGCTGTCTGTTATACCAAGGTGGCGTTGAAACATTTAATTTTAGACACGTATAGATCGCTACCCACTCTCAGGTAGTTTAAGAAATTTGTATAGGTTTCTGATAAATTTTGACATTCAATCGCGTCCGTTGGCAACGAAATTTTGTTTATATAACTCGAAAAGTTATTGAAATCAGTTTTCGAAAAATTGTATTTAATTCGATCTTGATTCGGTTTCAAAAAGTTAATAACATTACATTCAAAAGTAAAAACAACATGGTGAATTGAATTTGAAAAAAATAGGAAAAAGGCTATTATTGATTGATACACAAAGGTCTTTATCTACAAATAACAAATCGAGTGTTCTTTCAAGACTGTTTTTATATTTGTTAATTTGAACGAGAATATCTCTCCTTATGAAATACTGAGTATACATATGTATGTATGTATATACATTTTTTGTTTGATTTTTAATCCGTTCCTCTAATTAATTCTTAATCGAAAACTGAAAACTATATGACTTAATGTCTAATAGTTTTGTGAAAATTGAAAATTACCAAAATAAATATTTTAATTTTATTACTTTTATTGATGAAAATATATAAAGCTTACTTAAATACAAAAAAAAGTAGTATGCAAGCGGGGGGGCAGCATTCTCCCTCCCCTTACATACCCCACTGTTTATACGCCATAATTCTGGGAGCTAACACTTATCTATTTTCAAATTTCAAGTAGGTATTTATGCACATACGTAAGTTCAGCAACAAAATAAAAATCTCATGGACATGTTGAAAAATTATCCTTCTAACTTTTTTAAGCATTGTTTTGGACAAATTTTGGCTTTATAATTAATATTTTTTCTAAAAATATGAAATTTTTTCACTTGATTGAATTGAAACAGGCTTATAGAATAGAGTACAAGCTTGAAAAAAATGTATAGATAATACTTAATTTTAAGTATAACCGTTATTTTTTGACAAATAGTTTTTAAGCATTTATTGAACCGCTCTTCAAAAAAAGATAATTGTTTATTACTCTAATGTTGTTGGTTTAACCTTTAACGTAAACATTAGTTCAATATTTGTCGACATTTTACCACTTGATACAAATAATTTTATTCATAAATTTGATTTCAAAGTGTTTCAATATTTTTCTTTAAAATAACTTCGTATTTTTTTTTTTTTTCAAAAATCGCCTTATGACGTTATAATCAGCCCTATCGGCAATACTTATTGAATGGAAACATTTTTGGGTCTGGAAATGAACTTGCCAAAATGTCCAACAATAAAACAAACGTGGACTTATTTGTACGATAATATTTTTTGAATCTTAAAAAACACACATTATTATTTAAGTTAAAAAACAGTCTTATTTAATAGAATCCGCTAAAAAGTTATGCAGTTTATAAGGATTTATGTAGGCTCTATTCAACTTTGCGCAAATTTTCCAAAAATTATAGTTATGCAGTGCTTATGTCAAAAAAATATCAAAATGGGAATGGAATCGATAGCGAAGAGAATGCGCTCGGCAAATTGGGATTCGTCCGATGAGGTATCGTATTGCAGCCATAATTGAAGATCTACGGGGATGCGGCCTCCTCGATTATCTGTGCTGAGGTCCCAACGGACAATTTCAATTATTTGTTTCATATTTTCTTTCGAAAATCTGTATTTATTTTAAATTCTCCATCGCTTAGTTCCGTTGGATAAAATCTTTTTTATATAATTTTATTCCATCTCGGAGGTCAGGATTTAGGATAACTCAATTTAAATTATTTAAAAAGGAAGAAAAGTGAAAAGGAATTTTCAATGAAATAATATTCGAAGTTTTTTTTTTTTTTTGAAAGTTAGTTGTATTTCTTTCCCGAAAACGAAATTCCGAAGAAGATTAACGATAAAGAGAAAGATTTTGGGGAAAGAGAATCTACTCCCAGGGAAGTTTTTCAGACAAAAAGTCAGATAAAATTGCAAAAAAACAAACTTAAATTCAAAAAATTGCTCTTCACTAAAATACTTTTACTGATTATTTGTTGTTGTTGTTGTTGTTTCCCTTGTTATGTATAGCGTATTAACTAACCAAATAACTATGTAGGTTCTTTATTCGCTTCATAATTTATTTGAATTGAAACCAGGTGTCTTTGATATCATCAACATCAAAACTGTTAAATTTTAATTGATTGTGACAGATAACTCAGACTACTTGTAAATTTGTCCGCCCGGGTTATATTGGTTTTGAAAGTTATTGTTAAAATTTTTACATCTTTGAATTTTAACTTTTACTTTTTAGAACTGGCATACAAATTTGAAATTATCAAACTTTTCTTTAATTAACACAATTTTTTTTGCTTTTGTGCTTTTATTAAATACTTCCTTTACTTTTTAAGTTAACAGTTGGTCTTAAGTTTATCTATTTTATTAAAAAAAAAAACAACCTTTTGAAACTTTTTTTTCAGGTATGTAATTCCAAAATGAATATGGATCCAATGGCTTATACATTGGCTTGGTAAGATAAAATTTGTTATTAATTTTAAGTAATATAATTAAGTTTATGACTGCGAAAGCAGCAAGACGTCTAGGAGTTTATTGTATAGTTTTTTTTTAGCTCAAAGAACATGTATTAAAATTAATGCGGACGGGATAAGTGCAAGTAAAGTTACTATTGATTTTTTTTTTTTGTTCTAGTTTGTGAGGGAAATAGATTAATGGAAATGAGTGTTAAAATGTTATGAGGCTTATCACACATTAAAAATTTAATTTTAATTTTCAGGGCAAAAATATTAGAAATACATATGTATAATGTATGTATGTATGTGAGTAACAATTTAGGGACAAGGCGTATTATTTTATTCTAAAAACCTAACATTTATTATTAAAAAATAATTTTTTGTGTGTTCGAGTCAATGTTTGCTAACGAAAAATAGTCTAACCATCCACAAATGTTATTTGTTTAAAAAATATTTACTAGCTATTTAGTTTTTACAATTCGGTATAACATTATAATTGGCAAGTTTACTTTTTTGTAAAATACAAAGCTCATTTAAATTCTGTCTGGAGAATTCTTTTTTACTTTTATTTACTTAATTCAAAATTTTCTGAAATATTAGTAATGTCTAAAACAGATATGCACGAAGCGATGCATGCAGAGCCAGATAGCTATTACATAGACATTAGCCGTGTTTTATTGGTAATTGAAAATACTAGCTAGTACAATTTTACATGGAAAACAACAACACCTCATTAGTGAACAAAAATAAACTAGTATTTATCCAAAGTATTTTAGTGAAGATAGAGTTTCATCAGGTTAAATGTAGGAGGAAAGCAAGAAGTGCAAAAAATACAAATGTTGGTTAACATGAGGTTGTGTTCGGTAATAAATAGGTACACTTCTTTTACACTTCGCCTGCATTTTTTTTGGTTGATATTATTAAACCAAAATTGTTTCGTAAGTAAACTTACTAAAATCAATTCTTCACAAAATTGATAAGGCTTTTAAGATCAATTCCTATAAGATAAAATAATTTTCTTTGGGATTAGTGTATTTAACCAATACAAAGCTGAGAAAAGGTGCTTACCTTTGATAAATGCAAATGTTAAATGTCCGATTTTCATAAAAGCAAAACTCAAATATTTGTAGCGCAAATGTGAAACCATAAAAACTGACATGCAAAAATATTTTCTTTGACTTTAATATGATCGCAATTGATCGCATATAAACAAAGCATGCATTTATGAAAACACCCAAAGTAATATGAATTTGGTATTTAGTAGAATAAGTTGGTAATTATGACTGCAGGCAACTGCAGGTAACTTCTCGAAATTTGTATTCAGTATTTCTTTATAATTTCATGTTGAATTTTGTCGTGTAATATCTTATTTATTGAATAAAAGAATGTTTACTTTCCAAATAAGTGGTCTGTATAATAAATTCTATAATAATTCAAAGATTATTCAACTGGTCTTTAAAGTTGTCGGAAACTTAGTTCCATAGTTTTCGATCTTCCATATAAGCCAATCAAATTGAACAGGGAGTTGCTAAGGTATATTACATATATATAATATATATACATATATATATTCTATTTTCAAGTGCATATCTACTTACTTACTTACTTAGGTCCTCAGACCTACGAAGTCCGTTGGTGTTCCCTAGCGGGACATAGGGCCTCAACTACTCCTACGCGCCATCGTGTGCGGTTTCCAGCGATTTATTTTAGCTCCCTCCAGCTCTTTCCCAATCTCGCAGATTCCTCCTTGACTGTTTTTCTCCACGTGCTTCTCGGTCTACCAACTCTTCTTCCTTCTTGTGTGAGTGGGTTCCACTGCATTGCTTGGCCTGCAGCGCTTTTCGAAGCGTAAGTCCAATCCACTGCCACTTGCGCCTTCGTATGATGGTGTCTATGGGTTCCTGACCTGTCGATGTAGGTTATAGTTGGAGATATGATTAGGCCAGAAAACCCGTAAGATGTTTCGAAGACACCTATTAACGAAGGTTTGCAATTTCCTGGTTATTATAGTTGTTATTTTCCAGGTGCTGCAACCGTATAACAGAACTGATTCGACTTTAGAGTTAAACAGTCGTAGCTTTGTTTTCAAGCTGAGAGATTTGTTCTTCCAAACATTGGAAAACATTCCGAACGCAGCCTTTGCTTTTCCGATGCGTCTGGCGGTGTCTAGTTCGGTTCCTCCTTCAGTAAAAACGATAGTTCCAAGATATTGAAAACTCTCTACTTTTTCTACTGTTTGTTGAGCAATGTTCATCGGAGCAGTTGATTGCGAGCTCTCGAGGCTGAACATCTTTGTTTTTCCCGTATTGATTTTCAGCCCCACGATTGCTGTTTCTCTCCACCCTTGTTGCCATTTGATGGAGATCCATGATCTTATGGGAAAGCAAGCAAACATCGTCAGCGTAGTCGAGATGTTTAAGGTAAGTTGTCAGAGTCCATCTTATTCCTCCGCTTCCTGTCAAAGCCATCCGCAGTACATCACTTATCACCAATAAAAACAGGATTGGTCACAGTATGCAGCACTGCCTGACCCCTCTTTGGACTTCAAATTCTTCAGACAACCTACCTCCGTGTAAGACGTGACATTTGGACCCATCATAAGTCGCTTAAATAATAGCAATGAGTTTCTCCGGTATACCACTCCTCCGCAAAGCAAGCCAGATAACTCCCTGTTGAAGCTGTCGAAAGCCTTCTTGAAATCAATGAACAGCAGGTGGAGTGGGGATCGATATTCGACGCACTGTTCAATGATGATCCTCAAGGTGTTAATGTGATCAATACAGAGCGTCGAGCGATGCTTCGCGGTGTTCTTTGATGCAATCTAAAACAATATTATTTTGGCGACTGCAGGCAAAACGCAGATACCCCTCCAGTTTTCGCACTTCATTAAGTCTTAAGTGCATATCTGCCTTTTTTATTTGTCCATGACAAAAGATTTAAAAATGTTAACATCAATAATTTGACAAATAATGTAGGGATACCAACTTTAAGAAGACAAATTAAAAGTGAATTAGCGTTTTATTTGTACTCGAATACTATGTTAGGGATAAAACACGGCTATTTTTGTTTTGCATTTGTGGCAGCAAATTTAGGATAGAGACATCGTGCAGCGCTGCGCTGCATGCAGAATTTCATTGATTCTGCTCCGAAACGAACGAAGCGATGATTACCTATCCTATTGTAAAACAGAAAATCCTATATGGTTATTTCGGTAGATTGGAGGTCAGTTATAAAGAATCCGTTGGTCGGACAAACTTACCACTCAGTATTACCGACGTTACCGACATAAAACATTTTTCTTACGACCACTTTCACAAAATAAATATAAATACAGTAGAAAACTGTTTTCGATTTGGTGAAGACTTTATGCTTATAAACGCAAAGAAAATGGAAACGACAATTACATTAGCATTGTTTTGTATGTAATTTGAAAATATATTTTTTCTGAGTATCCTTTTTTATTCCGTTTACTATACTCATTGTACTTTGTACATACTACATATACAGGGTGATTTGCATACAATGTATCAAAGAAGCTGAAGCTAGGTTGGGTTAAGGCCAGAAAAAAATGGTATAATTCTACCGTTTAGGCGGTAGGGGCAATATTTCTAAAAAATGAATCCAAAAAAAATATTTATGGATAACGGTAATAATAAGTATAACCCCTACAATCCCATGTTATACCTTTTTGTAAAGTCAGGAATCTGTTCTTTAGTTCTCATTTTAAATTAAGTTGGATTTGTGAATATTTTTTGAAAAATTAATTTTAAAACTACAGAAACTTAGAAAATAAAAAAAAAATAATCTAAGCTATTTTTTTTATTTAAAGTATGCAATTAAGTATGATTTTTTGTTTCAAATTTGTACTTTAAGTTAAGAGTCCTGATTGAAAAACATGGATTCTGGCAATACTCTGTTTTGATAACTCGGAACAAAAACACTTGCAACTGAAAATATTCCCTTCTTCTCAATGCTAGGATACATATTAGATCACGTAAATTATTCCAGAAAAATATTAAAATCTTGAAGCGCTGTTGTAATACATGAAAAAAGCTGATATCAGTGATCAATTCTTGATTATTGTAGTGTGGTTTGGAATCCATGTTATTTAACTTATTCAGTAGGAATGGAGAGGGAGAAAATTTACTCTATTTGTTGTAAAAACACTTGATTGGAATTAAGAAGTTATTCCTAATTACAATACAAGATGTCAGCTACAAATTTTAAACTCTTGCAAACATTTTTTCATTATAAAGCGCTTTTGACAGCATAAAAACATATCTAAAAAGAGGCTGGGTGTGACCCACACTGATAACTTCCCATTATATTTTCGAAACTGGGCATTCCTGATATTAATCGATTTACTTTTGATGTTGATTAAAAAAAAAAAATAATCAGACTTAAAATATTTATCGAGATATTGTAACGGAAAAATAATATCATTTGGAACTTAGTATTTTTTTTATTTATTGTAAAAAAAAATAAAATACATTTGACTTTTTTTTAATTGTGCTATTCTGTTAATAATGTTATGAATTTCCATACAAAAATTTGAGTTGTCAAAAAGTTTTATGAATTTTAATTTTGGTATTCAGTATACTAAATCTGCTATAAAATCTTTTAGAAACTGTCTAGATTTCGAATATGTCAACAAATCTTTTACAAATATTATTTTTCGTATTCGGGGGAGGCAAAATCTTTTATGAATTTGTTGACTTTCTGAAATTGTCGAGTTTTAAGTTTGACCTTATTTATCATCAACTACTGATGCCTGTACATACCATAAAATAACAGGTATACTAAGTTACATTCCATGTTACAGGAAATACCATAAGAAATACATAATAACAAAACAGGTAAATTTTGATAACAGATTTTAGTTCTGTTTGCTTATTCATTTCGTTTTCGAATATTCATAACAGACTTATAAACTTCGAACTCCTCAATACAAATTATAAAAGATCTTTTATGATGAGAACCTTTTACGAATCATAACAGAAAATTCATAGCAGAATAACATTTGGCAGAATAGGTCCATTGTTATAGCTAAAATTCAAGTCAAGAAACAACTTTTGACATTTTTTGGTAAATTAAATAAGTTGTTTAAGTTTTTTGGTTTTCGTAAAAAACTGTCAATTCGATATTTCTCAAAATTTTACCGTTTGGTAAATATGAGGTCAATATCGTTGCCCGCTCTCGAGATATTCGAGTGCAAAAACATTTTTTTACCAAGTTTTTGTACTTTTTTATTTTTTCCAAATTGTTTTAAAGACAATATCATTTTCCCTTCATTGTATATTTGAGCGGCATTTTTTTTTTAGCTTTTCTATTTAAAAAAAAAAAACGTTAAGAATACGAGTGTTCGAATGTATGTACATCACACGCACACACAGACATCTCTCTAGAAATGACGGATTTAAATTTAAAGAACCTAAGAACGTCTAGATTTGTTCCTATTTGAAGTTAAAAAGTATATACATTACAAACAAATAAATTGCCATGGTTAAAAAAGTTGCAAAATGACTTTGCGTAAACCATTTTAGAAGATCAGTTTTCAGTTCAGTTGTCGGTTCTATTAAAATGAAATTCAGTTCGGTGTTCAGTTCATCAGTTTAACTGAACTGAAAACTGAAGGAAATTCCATCAGTTTCTGTTAATCGCTTCAGTTTTTTAGACATCAAATTTACTGAAAGCTTAACAGATAGCTGAAACGAAAGTGGCTCTAACGAAAAAAAAAGGTTGTCACATTTCTTTATAAACCTGAAACCTTCTCCTTTATGTTGTCTGCATAATTTTGAGTCTAACGGTGATATAGACGTTGGTGTGTTGTATTTATATCCATTTAAAACCACTGGCTCAAAAATGAGTGATGTGGTTGTCAAAGTTGCTGTCAATCTGTTTCTCGTAACCGTGACTTTTTCTTTTAGAACGCAGTGCATGTTTAGCCATACATAAAAGCGAGACAGGAAGAAAAAATAAAATAGATATAGCCCTTTCCCGACATGCACGAGTAGAATATCCCTGGAATATTGTAAACGTTTCTCTTTATCCTTCTCCGTTATTCTTCAAATTATTTTAATTTTATTTTTGTTAAAGAATCAAGCAATGCAAAACCACGGAGAATGAGCGTCTTTCGTGTTTATACATATGTATTAATATCGTGATAACACATAACCGAACGAAAGTTTAAAAGAAAATATCCGAGCACTGCGCATTTAATACATGCGCGTGGCCAGTCTTATAAATTCTGCAATCTTCCCTTGTCGTCCTTTGCTTTGAATTCTCAACATTTGTAAGTCTTCCATCTGAAAATAAAATTTCCATCAAACCAACAACGACAAATAACTAGATGTCGCCATAATCGACTACCACTATGATAGTACTTCTGTTTTTATATATTAAGTTACTACAGTTTTCATATGCAAACATTATAACGAGAAAGCTTACCACTATTAAAAAATTTTCCTACCATGGTTTGTGAATTGGCTTAAATTAAATTCGTATTCAGTAGGTAAACGTCAATGGTTTATAGAAAACTCCTTCGTTCAAGCTTATCGAGCTTTTTAAAAGTGTTTTGCCTAGAAAATTAGTTACATGATGTAATGTAGGCCAGTCATAGCAGACAGGGTGTTCGAATAAAAGTCTTCGTTTCGATCTTGTTCACTTGATAATTTATTAGAAAAACAACGGGCTGAAAAAGCAATCAAGAGCTTTATTTATTTGAATTAAAATATCGTGAGGATCGTACGATAAGAGAAAACAAATTGCCCAAATAACAATTAGTTTTCCAGAGAAAATAATGCTTGTGCATATTTTTCTTATTTTTTTAAATTTTTTTTTCAGTATTCTTTCTATCGTTTACCAATTCAAAAATTTTAATTGCGGTGATGGTTTTTTTAAATAAATTTTTGAAAAAGTGTCTAATTTGGTGTTTTTCCCTTTCAAATTTCCTTTTTACACTCACACGTAGAAGTTTCAGTTCCCAAAAATTCCACAGCGAAATTATCGCTTCGAGAGAATGTTTTTTTATTGGAAACAAATTATGCCCAGCCCATCCGCTCTCAAATATTTTTGTTGTTGGTTTACATATTGCTGGCTGTTTCTTCCTTTTTGCAACAAGAACAGAAAATGCAATAGAAAAACCGGTTATTGGAATTTGAAGAATATGTAATGACAAACCAGTTTTTAGGCAATGCGTTGACTAGAGCAAGTGTACGTCCAATTCGCGTGGTAGGAAGTATGCAGAACAATATTGTGTGTAGTTTATCTACCTACTTCTTGTTCCCTTTAGTTTGATGACGTAGCAGAAGTCAGGATCGTTTTTTTTATATTTGATCTTTATGTTTTTTTGTGGCAAAAGAGAGGGGATTTCTTGTTGTTTGGCAAAAACAAAAACACAATGCAAATGAGATCAGAACCTGTTTTCGAGAAAATATATTGAAATGGAAAGGAAACGTATACATCTACAGCACATAATGTTTTTTCTTTGGTTATTATTGTTGGTTTTTCTTTACTTTTCCCGCTTTAGAGTGTTGTTATTGATGTTATATATATTAATTTTTTCTCCGACTCTATTCTTGTTCAAAAAGAGCGTAGAGTGAGAGCAAAGAAAAAAAAAACAAAATTCGAGACTATATTTTAGCGATGCGATGAAATTCATGACAAAAAAAGGTCACTAACACAAATGAAGTCTGAGACACCTAACAGGCCGACTCCACAGGACATAATTTATGTCATGCGGTCCGATCATGACATGAAATCTCCAATGGAGTCGCGATATCTCATCTTATGACATGATGTCAGCGATCTATGTCAGCGGTTTTGTCTTGATATAGATGTCTGACATGAATTTGACAGATGTTTTGTTTTTGTTGCTTTTTTGTGTGCAGCTGACATTTCATCTCATTATTTTTTGATTCTCATGCCGGCAGGTTTTGTTTGGAGCCAAAACAATTTTTTTTCGAGTACGAAATAAAAAAAAATTTCAACTTTTTTAATAACCCAGAGGAGATAAAGGTAAAAAAACAAAATTTATTCATAAAATTAATTTCTAATTTTTCATAACATAAACAAACAATTCAAAATACGATATTCTCAAAAAAGCTTGACGAAGAAGTATCTACTATTGGACGTTTGCCAGAGATACTTCCAAGTCAGAGTCTTTTGCATGAATGAAATGTCAAGACATAAACTGCCCAGCAAAGAGAGAAGACATTTCACAGATATAGATGTCAGAGATTTAGTTGGCGATACAGATATCTAGTGGAGTCGGCCTGTAAGGGCTAACCATAATAAATCATAATAGACTTAACCTAAGCGAGCCAACACACTTTTTTGTAATATATCAATATCACTAACCATAATAGACTTCTACTCAGTTTCGTTAAATTTCGCTAACTTTCGCGAAAAATGTCTGTCCCTTGTCAGTTTTTCTTGTGACGTTAACTATAATTATCAAACAAAATTTAAATGTTACGAAAAAGAATCTATGTATTTGTCTTCCGCGATTTACAGAATGAACACCACAAGATCTTTCGTGCTTCTTTTTTTCACTTGATTCTATGATTTGCTTTAATAAAACTAGTGACTTAAATGCAAAAAGCATAATTTTCAACTTTCTAAGCATTTCCAATTTTGTGTTAAACCTCATTTTTAAAAATCAAAATAACTTATGACATTCACAAAAAAACAATGTTTGTTTCAAGAAAATTGAATTGTGACTTTGGCATTTGCCAGTAGCCAGAATCCATTATGGTTACTTTATGTTTTAACTATAACTTTCGGAAACTTTTCGTTCGGTTTTGACATTAGCTTAAGCTCAGTTAAGTCTATTATAGTTGGCCCTGACATCTTGATTGATTAGGAATGTTCAATATATGCATCGAATTCGATACATCGCAATGCTTGCAACTCGTTCTGATTTGTTTTGTTAACTCTAGTTTATTTGCGATCAGTTTGTGATTTTGCAAGAGTGCGATGCAAATTTTTAAATCTTTGTTTTTCTTTTGGTCTTACGAGAAAAGTCATTTGAAAATATTCTAATATTTGCTTGACTTTAAAACTGATCAGAAATCCCATACGTTTCTATTTGATCGCAGATCTTCCTTCGATAGCAATTTCCGGTTCCGTTAGTTAGGTTTCGAACTGGTTTTATATATGTATATATGATACACATAGAATTATACATATTCTTATTGAAAAAAAATGAACATAATTGAAACATTATGTTTTCTTTTTAGATATTCTATAGTGGGGTACAAATGGATTTTTTCCAGACTAAAATCGCAAAAATTCTGCAAAATGTCAGTGATCATAAACACACAAAAAATAAATTTAAAATTGAACTTTGTTTACTGGGTAGATAATAATAAAAGCAAAAGAAAGTATAAAATAAATTTTAATTATATTTTCGTATTTTATTAGATATACTTCAAAAGAACTCTTGAAATTTATACTTGCAATTAAGTACAAGGCGAAAATATAAAAACACGTAAATATTTTAAAATGTTCAAATATCAAAACACTGCAGAGAAAAAGAATATCTGAATTACATAACATACATTTTGACATTTTGCAAAAAATGTTACCAGAACTAACTTAGACAACTTACCAGTAAATAGAATTACCATTTTTTTCTGTAAAAATCATAAAATAATAATAGAATATAATACACATAATGGTCATGTGCGATCCCCTGTTCCATTTACCATTATATACACGTATTGATATACTCGTACATATATCACGCGAAATTTAAATCCATCCCTTAGTATCACTGTTAGTTGAGTCTGCTAATTGATTCTATGAAATTCCTTTTCGTTCCCCAATATGTTTTTTTTTTTATCTTATAATTTTTTGGATTTCAGGAGTGTTTAAAACTTTATTGATTCTAAAGGAATATAATATGTCGTCTTATACTGCGGAAAAACTTATCTTAATATATAGCAAAATGTATGTGAGTGAGAAAATTATTTAAGAAAAGTTAAGTTATATTCCATTGATTCATTCATTTGTAATTCAAAAGAAAGGTTTTTTTTTTTACTAAAGGGTAGGTCTTCGGAAGTCACGCGTCTCACTATTGATTATATCCGGAGAGAAAAAAATAGGTACTTCCAACAAACGATGGTAGTTTTTTTGTTTGGAAAGTGCAAAAGGAGTGCAATAGAGAAGGATATTATTTTCCTTGAAAGACCTTAAAACTATGTATCGTCAAGAAAGGGTGGTGTTGAACTGGAACAAAGAGATTATTTGTACAGTCAATTTAAGGGAGTGGCATTTTGCGTTTTGCAATTCCTCATATTTGTTTTTAATGAGTTAAAGCTTGTCTATTATGTGAATATTATCATGAAATAATATGAATCGGTCTGATTTTAAAGATTAATTATTCATTAAAAAAATCTAACAATCACTAGAAGTTTTCTTTATAAGTTACTTTTGAAATAAAATACAAGCTTTTGTGAAAAGCTTTCTCGAAATGAATCAAAAAATGAACTTGTTGAAACTTGAATAATTTTTTTGTGTCTATGTTGCACGGTTATTTTTTTTATTTAATGATTCTCTGTGAATAGTAGAAAATCGATTTTTTATTTTGTGCTCAAAACAAAGTTAAGTCTACCATTTTGTGTGTAACCGTATTGCAAGTAAGGGTTCACTTTTACATAACTTCTTTTTTATATATAATTAAAAACGATTATGTTGAGATTCAAGCAAAGACTTTACTTTTCTCAGTTGATTGAAATACATATGTATATCCAAAAAACGTGTTTTAGTTTCAAATTATATTCCATATTGTTCCTCAGAACTTCCATCTACCTACTGCCATATAAATTTATAGTTTAAATTCGATTTTTTTAAACAAAATTGGGCTCCAAGAAAAATTATTTAATTATATTTTTTTTATCGTCAATCCACAAAGTGTTTTTTCAAATTGTTCATCAATTGCCCCTTTTGAAGGAGAACTGTTGTACATTTGTGTAATTGCAAACATTTGTATTTTTTATCAATTGCCGAACTTAATTTTTTAGATATCCTTGTTTGTTGATTATGATTTGTAAAAAGACAATGTTAATGTCCCGGTACAACAGTAAACTTTTAAATTCGTACTGCTGTGACAGGACAATATCACTGGCTTTCTATCTTGAAAATATTTGTAATCCGTCGATTTAACGGTGCTATAAGATTTGTTTTTTGTAGATTAAATAATTATATAGCACGTTTTTAAATAAAATATATTCTTTGATTCGTATCCGAAAAAATATTAGTATGTATACCGTTTGCAGGAGGATTTTTTTAGTCGAAATCAGTAAAACCTCTTATATACTATGAATTCTAAAAGCTGACTGAAAGAACCCATCTGCAGTTAATGTGAGGGTAGACATTTTCTTATCGAAAACCAGACCAGGATTTTCGTTTTCTGTTCCTTCGTTAAAAACTTAACTCAAGTACACATACACAAGTGTATTAGTGTATACCACCTTGCAAACACTATGATCTATGAATATTCAGGGTGTTCCCCTTATTTTATGTTTCTGGGTGGTAAAAGTAATACTCTTGGGTATTGATGTAGGGGAAGTAACTTTTTCAGCGACTATAATCATTCGGAGTTTTGATTACTATATTTTCTCTCTTCAAGGTTTGAAACTAGATATCTTAGGGTTAGGCACACTGGTTTGAACTATTGAACTATTTGTTATACCAAATACGCTTTTCTATTCGTAAAGGGTAGTTGTCATTTTTAGGTGAAAAAAAAGAAGATAGAAATAGAGGGTGAAAATTCATGAATGTGTGTATGCGGATACAAAACAAAATATTAATAAAGGCTATACACATATAAGCATGAAGAAGAATAGGGAGCGGTTATTTCTCTTCACAATCAGAGAATCGGGGTTGAATTTGGCTGATATAGATAGATGTAACTCACTTTTTTTCTCTACTTAATTTCAAACCAGATTAAAAAAAAAAAAAAAATAATAATAATAATAGCTGGGAATTCATAGGTGTAAATGGGAAGTGTGTTAAGAATTTCTTATAAATTTTATGAAAGCTATTATAAAATAAATGAAAATAGATACCAAAAAACTTTAAAAACCTCTCTGTAAATCTTTATTTAACGTACTTAATTAACGTTTACACAGTCATGTGTGTGAACGCCAAGTTTAAAGATTTTTCGGGCCGATCCGTGTGTTTCTGCTTTACATGACTCATTGACCTCAGATGTTGAATTTTTATGCTGCCGGCTAGGTCTCCATCGCTGTACTGTACTCGCAGCCGTCTATGCGTATATGACTATTGTGTGATACTTTTTTGTACGACGCAGAGGTAGACTCGGCGGTATTCAGGTCCAGGGTTGTTCCCAAAGAAAGCAAAGAACTTGGGCTTAGAATTTTCAAAATCTGTTTTTAAACAACTTTATTTTTTCTAATTCTAATCACGGCTGTTAATTCTTACACAAGATATTTTCATATATGTATGTACATAATATGGTTATCTTAACCCTAAATCTTATTACACTACTTTTACACTATACATATATATTTTCAAATATGAAAACGAAATATTTCATATAACTACTTTATTGCTCAAAATTAAAACACTGGTTTCAGGCATCGGGTAAACCTAAGGAATAGTAAATGAGGTACTGATCTCGATGCCAGGGTTGTCCGTGGTACTATTAGATATTAGAAAAAAGTAGCCACGGATTATCGCGATGCCAGTGTTGTCCGTGGATCTATTAGAAGAAGCTAGCCACGGAATAACGTGTTAGGATTGCGTTTTCTGTCTCTAGCCAGCAAACTAAAGAATAATAGGTTCGGCTTAAGCGGAATTTTGAGACGGGCCCTTTACTAGGGGTACTAGCTTCTCTCTTTGCTAACAACTAATGTCAGTTAGGCTTCTAACTTCATTTTACAGTGGATCTATACTAAACAACGGATAAGGGCTGAAGAAGAATAATATACTTATACTAGGTTGAAATTAAAGTGAATCATAAAATATCCTTGGCATCTTTTGTTTCATGTGGTGATAAAATAAATATATAACAATTGTACGAGTTCGGTGCTGTAGAGGAGTGTAACTAGTCGTTGCAATAGTTCACACGAACAACTTTTTTGTCGATACAACTCAAAGGGCTTCTATATCGTATTTGCATAAGATGCGACAAAGAGCTTCAATGAGTAGGTTGAGCTAAGACAATAGACAAGAAAAAATTAAAGTGGATGGGGAGGTCTATTTCCTTCTATTTAGTCGGGAGACGCAATTAAAAAAATGATCTAAAACAAAAAAAATTATTTAAAAATAATGGTAAAACGTACAATGCCTGTTAAACCTTTTTGGAAAACCAGAAATCTCTTCTTTTATTCTCATTTAAATTAAGTTGGGTTTGGAAATAGTTTTCATTTTGGTTTGTGCATTAACGAACACTGTACAATTTCAACAAATATTACATATGTACATATGTATAGAATCAATGTTTTGTCCTTCAATGTTTTCGATCACATTGTTTTTGAAATTAAAAGCCGAAAGGTGTCGAAACTTCGGCACTTAGCGATACTTGTTAATATAAATTGATCTTGTATGTGAAGGACAAGTTGTTCAATACAATTAAATTTTAATTGCATTTAGTACTGAACTAATTATTGTCATGGAAGAGGAAGTCCTTTTCTATACATAAATCTTAAAGATTAAACAGTACACGATGACCATCAGAACCAATAAATTCTCAATATTAGCTTAAACCTCCATATATTTTAATTTTATCACAAGTGGACCACTATCTCATTACTGGTATCAATTCAAATGCGCAGTTCCAATTCAAATAAAATGGTGAAATGTTTGTATGCAGATGAAGAAAATTTTCTTTTTTTAAATGGTATTTCACTTGTATATTATTCTTAACCATTTTCCACCTGATGGTGGTTATGTAATGAAACCACGTATAAAAACCTTATCCTCTAACGTACCTACCAGTATTTTTTTTTTTGCAAAACCATCTTATGTAAGATTTATAACATCGATTTATAAAAAAACGGAATTTTTCTATTTCTTACAAGAAGATTAATTTTTGTGAGATTCAAATTGAGTTCTTTGTCAGTTGTGCAAGGTGTGAAAATGATCTTACATGAAATATTAATTATTTTTTATATTGAACAAAAATGTCGAGTTAGTTTTTTAGTATACTGAATCTTGTGCATAATATTTATGTGTTTCTTATAGTTTTGTGATAAAATTCATTTTTGTATTGCTTTTGTGTATATTTTTGTGGGTGGTTTCTGTGCGTTAGTAAAGTAATTCTAGAAGTATATTTTTGTTAAAATTTTTATTTTTAAGTTAAAACAAACTCAATTTATATTAATAAAGAAAGTTCTATCATCATTTTTTGTAAAATCAAAAAATTTAAAAATTCGGGCACAAAGGGTTAAACTTTGTTTATAAAAAGAATTATTTTGCAAACCTAACCAAAAAAAACACTAAAAACCATTGTATTACATTTGTTTGCATTATATTGCCAATATTTTTATGCATGATGGTTGGCAAATTGAAATACATCTAAACGTTTTCTGTCCTTACTCTCCAAATAATCAATTGTAAAAAAAATTCATATAAATCAAGCTCTTCACCAAAATTTATCTTTGTACAGATTTTTTCGAAGTTTATGTCCAATTTTTCTGGCATAAGGAGATTAAAATTTATATAACAAATAAGGAAATAGACCTTAAAAAAATAGAAAATAAATAAGGAAACTACAAAAATATTTTTCTTAATGGAATCAATGAGATAATTTATTTTATGTTCTATTCTTATACTCATAAAGTTTTTAATTTTTAAAAAGATTTTCTATTAAAGTAGTATAGAGAAATCGATTTTTTTCTCAGTGCGTCCTTTTATTTATTTTTTATTTTATTTGTTACCTCAACTCGGCTGAGCAACAGCCTAGAATAAGAGCTTGTTTATGATAACTTTAAAGTGACAAAGGCTTTTAGACAAGGCAAGTTTATTGCCCAAAGAAAATTTTTTTAATTGATTGCATGTCAATATGTATTTTATGTGTCACTTTTTGTCCTACATTAGCAAGAATTTAATTGAAAAAAGCTAAAAAAAGTCACCAATTTTATATGCCTATATTGAATAATGATAGAAATTTTTTTGAAGACGACAAGTTATAGATGATTATAATCTTCAGTCCATTTGATTTTTCAAAATTTAATAAAAAACGTTAACGTCTTTTTATTGAAACAGAATCTTAAGAGCAAATCTGACTTTGATTGGACACACTCTTGCAGTAAGCATATTTTAATATTCTGTTAAATGCAATTAAGACTGTGGACAAATGTAATCAATTGATACATTTTTAATGGGGGTCTTGTAATAAAAGAGCTAATTAATAAAAAATTTTAAGCAAGTGCGAAGAAAAATGTCGTCTTAATTTGACTTTGTAATCAAATTCTAATTCACATCTTTATTCTTTTTTTGTACCTAAAGTTAAAGAAGCTAGGAGTACATACAAAAGTACGTAAACCCTTATTCTTCAAAGACATTTGTGTGACACAGTTGCACACACCCTGAATACCTACAAAAGGAATTAACATTACTTTTAAAAAAATTGATCCTATCTATTATTGCTCGAGATTTAAATATAATATTTTACAAACAACTAGTTTAATTCTTAAATTTCAAAAACTGGCCTTTCTACAAACAAACATAGGTACCTATTATGAAAAGTAAAAAATATTCCGAAAGCAACAGAAACAAATCGATTGGAAATTATTTTCGTTATGTTTTCTCCTCGAAATATAAGGTATGCATACATATTTTCCATCGGGCCTGCGCACTTATATTTAACGAAGAAAATTTTATTTTCACATTTATACAACCCTTAAATTTCTATTCATGATGTTCCTCACATTGGTATTGGTGTGCGATGTTCTCAACTTGACGTTCCAAGCTGTAGCACAGTTGCAATGTAAAAATAAAGCACCTAAAGAATAAACTACAGAATTAACCTTAAATACATAAAATAAGTATGTACAGAATACTACGCGTGTAAGAAACTTAATAGTGCAAATTTGTAATTAGTTCTATGTTTCTTATTATTATCGACTTTCGAACTTAACTCACGACCAAACACTCTCCTTTTTTTTCTTTTCTTTCTTACTATTCGCCTGAATTGGCTACAAAAGTTGCTAATTTATAAACACTCTGTAGGTGGCCGCATAATATGATCGATTTAAATTTTAATTCATTTTTTAACTTTGACCCTTAGAAAATCATATTATGCTTCGAGACATACAAAGAACCTGAATTTATGATGGTTTCTTTAATTTTATGTTCAATAATTCAATTTTGTTTAAATTCATTAACAAGTGTATATATATATATAAGTAAAGCAACAAAGTTCAGTACATTACATACTATTAAATGTATTGCTCAGTATTATCGATAATGTAGCTCCAAATAACAACCCTCGGAGGATATTTGACCTTCAGTGTTACAAATCATTCTGAATATCGTTCATCCTTTCTTCGGCAAACAATTTACATGTTGAAGATAACCCAAGCCGACACTCTTCGTTACATAATGATCTTCAATTGAAATTTGATCATTATAAATAAAAGAATAAATTGACTTGAAAAAAGAGACACATTTATATGCAATTATTCGTACTGAAAAAGCATGGCAAAATTCCACATCGTTAACTTTAAGTTTATTCTTATTTACCTTATTTATTTTGTAAATTAGATCTCAACATCGCTATGAGACAACTTAAAACTCCCCACTGCAAACCAACTGACAAACTGTGGAATGATCAACATCTTTCTATTATTTATAGTGTTCAATATAAAATAAAATGACTAAAATGCGTAACACCTCATTATTATCTTCTTTTCTTACAATTTCGAAATACCCTTATACACCAAGTAAACTGAAAGAACACAGCATCACTCACAATCACAATATTGATAAAATATTCAAACTAAATATGTATGTACTACATGCCTGGAATGCACACTAGCTATACTCTGTTGAATTTGAATATATGCAGTACAGGCCTTATGGGCGAAGCTTTTTCGGAGCAGTGGCGTCTGGTCTGGTTAATGGAATTAAGACATTTCCTTAGTTCACATACTTAAAGCAAAGCATACTGATCGCTTGCTTATTTCTATTCTAATTTCATTCCAACAGAGTTACCTTTGCTTATTGAAAACAGAACTAAAGATCTTTTTTCAAAGACCTTCATCAAAGAGCTTTCTATTTTAGGAGTTTTGAGAACAACAAGGAATTTTAAGTATTTTCGATTATTTTGTGTTTTTTTTTTTTTTTTTTCATTAAATAGCAGTAAAATTTCGTTCGCTTTTGATCCTTTATAAATAATAATTTATGCTCAGTATGGCAATAAGACTAAAGATGTTCGAGGAAATATCTTATTGAAAGCTATACTTGTAAGGGTGAAAAACATTTATCCTATCTTTCCTGTACTGCATATTCAAATTGATTTTGAGTTCCTAACCTTTTGCCTAATTTGTGAGTAAAAGCATTACGAGAATGCCATGAAAAAAAGGAGATAGAGATAAAACAAACATGTATCTATTTACACTCTGTCCTATCACTTTGTGCAGAACAGGCCTTTTAGAAGAGCTTTCCTCTGCATAAGTCTGCTTGTGTATACAAAAATAACTCAAATCCAAATATAAATTCAACCACTGTATACATGTGCATAGTACTATTTTTTATCCAGCGAACGTACATCCCCCCATAACCTGCCTTTCGCACTGCTGTCCGAGCAACGAGCCATACTTAACTAATCGTATAGCTCGCTTAAAATGACAATCCTCTTTTTTAACAAATCAGAGTTACCTTTTGTAATAGCAATGCATAGAAATTTATATTTTTGTTCCTAATTTTCAAGGGAGCTTTCAAGAATAGAAGCTTTTTTAAAGCTTTTAAGAATACTTGAAAACATGTTGGCTTTTTGCTTTATTTCACAAATTTTATTCTTTTTTTGGGGCTTACAAAAAAATTTTAAATACGTTAAAAACGTATTTATCTGATTGAAACATAATTTTTTTATGTTAATTTGGTAATTTTTTTCTTCCACTCAAGTCAATTAGATTGCTATGCTATTAGAGCATTTAAGTTTATTTTGTTTTTATTGAACTTTAATTTTTTTTATTTCCGTTTAAAAGAAATATCCAATAATGTAATTTTATTAATCCATTTATTCTAACTTTTTATCTTTGTTTTGTTTGTTTTTGTAAACAGAGTTCATATTCTGTCAATCTGACCGATTCATCGCGATGGTTTTTTAAAACTAGGTCATAAAACACTTGTAATCATTTACTGTATAACTGATTTTTTTTTATATACATAAATGAAGTCATTTCAATTATAGGTAATCTATCCTTAACATAGTATTCGAGTACCAATAAAACGCTATATTCACTTTTAATTTGTTTTCTTAAAGTTGGTGTCCCTACATTTTAGTTAAATTATTCAATTTGAGTTTGAAAACAAAAAAACAACAGCTATTCTACATGAGGTGTGTTCGAAGAATGTGTAATTATGTAAATTGTTCGGCCGAGTTGGAAAAAGCATGAAAATGCTAGTTGAGTTGAAGTTCGCATGGAAATGGACACCTCGTTGGTTTAGAATATTTGTTACTTATATTTGCAGTAAAACTTTAAAAAAAAAAATTATTTTGTTGTTAGATTTACAGCCAACAGCTTAAAGCTGACCACCTTAGCAACTCCCTGTTCAATTTCATTAGCTTATCGAAAACTTTGGAACTAAGTTTCCGGCAACTTTAAAGACCAGTTGAATAATCGTGGTTCACTATTTTCTTTAAATTATTATCCAATTTATTATAAAGACCATTTATTTGGATAGTAAACATTCTTTTATTCAATAAATAAGATATTAGACGACAAAATTCAACATGAAATTATAAAGAAATACTGAATACAAATTTCGAGAAGTTACTTTAAGTTGCCTGCAGTTATAATTACCAACTTATTCTACTTAATACCAAATTCATATTACTTTGGGTATTTTCATATATGCATGCTTTGTTTACATGCGATCATATTAAAGTCAAAGAAAATATGTTTGCATGTCAGTTTTTGTTTTAATTTTTTTGAACATGTTTTTCAACATTTATATATTTGACTGCCTCCTACATTTATCTAGATGAAACTCTATCTTCACTAAAATACTGTGGATAAATACTACCTTATTTTTGTTCACTAAGGAGTGTTGTTGTTTTCAATGTAAAATGTTACTAGCTAGTATTTTCAATTACCAATAAAACACGGCTAAAGTTACGAAATGTTATATCGGTGACTGAATTCAAGAACAATATTGTTAAAAGTACTCGTAAAACAAGTTTGAAAACATTGATGAAGAATAAGTTATCTGAAAAAAATGTATGTAACAGAAAAAAATACCATGAAGTGCAACTTGAAACGACAGTTATTTTCTTAGTAGTCTGCTGAGCCAAACGCTGCAGCCGAACGCTAAAATTAAACCAAAAGAAAAAATTGTAAATGCAAATAAAGTTTTAACAAATATGGCCCAGTTTCAAAGGCTTTTTTAAATGCTGCAAGAAAAGCCTAAAATCGGCCAAGGATATTCCAAAATCTCAAAAGAGGAAGTGAACTCCTTCTGGGAGCAAGTTAAAATAGAATTAAACAGCGCTGGTCCGCCTTCTAAGGACGCAACTAGCTATAGAAAGATGAATTAATATTAAATAGTTTTGTTTTTAATATGTACCTATATTACACTGTTTTTAAATAAATTCTTTGGTGTGGTTGGATTGGAAGGCGTATATTAAAAGAAAAATGACCGAAAATAAAAGAGAATCAAAAGCTACAAGTGGTGGACCAAATAGAATGCATAGCTTTACGAGCCTGGAAGAAGGGATAATCAAATTGACTGGACTTGAGATGTCGACTGGGGGGATAAAAGGAGGAATCTCTTTTGGAGGAGCAAGTTCCTCCGAGCCTATAACTTCTAATACAAATTTTGGAGAGGACCAACTCGCGGATGTGTCAATGACATCCGTTGTGGTTGATTTAGGAAGAAGTGTTCCTCAGTGTCGATCAACCACTTCACATCAATCAACGATATCACGAGCTATTTGAAAGAGCAAATAAGGCTTCAGAAGGTATTCTAAACGAAAAGTGAAGAATTTTGGAAGAACGTAGTAAAGAATACTGAAGGAATCTCAAGCAGCTTGCGCCGAATAAACGGAGCAGTAGAAAAACTCTGTGACATTGAGAAAAAGCTAATGAAAGAAACGAAGCAACACAATAAAATAAAAGCCGAACTTTCGCAGCTGAAAATCAAAATGCAAATGGTTTAAATTGAACAATCCAGGCGAATAGTGTAATTGAAGTGCTGCCAATAAACACCGTGATCGATTTTTATGACTCCAATTACTCTCTAAAGGTGCTATGAAAACTCCTAGGCTCAGGACAGCGAGTTATGAGCCAGGGTTTAAGAGAGTATCCGGCATCACCTTAAACAAATTATTATAATTATTCAATAATTTTTTTTAAATGATAACAATTTAAGTTATTAATATTAATAAATAAATAAACATAAACAAACAAACTATATAAACATTAATAAACGATTTATTCAAATTCTGCTGGCTCAATCTCTGGTTCTGTTAAAAGCTGAAGTACTTCGGATGGAAGATGTGGTTTTGTTTTTGGAAAAAGTTTTAGTTGCTGATTAATATAATTAATATATTTAAATTCTCTTAAAGTAATTTCAGTTGTCTCGTGTATGAATTGAATTCGTATTGATCTAAAGAATCGTGTAAGGACGGGGATTTTGCCACAAAATTATTTTACTGTGTTATTCTGGATCACCTGATACTAATTGAATAGAGAAAAAAGATGTTAGAAAAATATTAGCAGCTGTAATATTTGGATCGGTGAATCTTTGTTTGTATTGGCTCATTCCCGAGCTTCCATCACAACCCCATTTTGAAAGAAGGTGAATATTACATTTTTCACTCTCGTGAAGGTTTCGATAACATCTTTCATTCCTACAAACAAGTGGTGGACTGAGTGATCGAGTAAGCTTTGAAGAGGTGCTTCCGTCACAGACTCTGTTATTACTAAGTTTTCAGGATACAATCTTTTTTTGCTTCTAAAACCGCTGCATGGTTTGGATACATGTGATTATTATGTTTTATAGCTGAATCCCTTATAAGATTATATTGAAATTTGGTTAGTTTTGCTTCAACAATAATGGAAAGAGCTTCTTCGGTTGTATATGGAATAATTTCCTGCTCCATTTTTTTAAAGCCTTTTGATATTTTTCAGCTCTTGCAGGGGATTAAAAAACAATATATTTTGTAACATTTGAAGAGTCAACTTTTCCTTGTTCCCGAAGTTGCATCTGTACAGCATAACTTAGTTCTGCGGTTGTATAATTAGAACGCAAGTCTTCTGTTTTTCTTCTCTTTGATCTTTCGCTTAAATTTGGAAAATCAACTTGTGGTCGCCCAATACAGCCATGACCTAGACAAAAACGAAATTTCAACTTGAAGCCATTCTGAATGTTTCCGTAAAAAGTTTTCATAATTTCTAGAGGCACTCAACCACCTCCTTTTGTGGTCGAGAGCAAAACTATATAAAATTTTACAAGTTTCCTCTGTTAACACAATATTTGCTTCATTTTTTACTTTTACTTAATTTTTTTTTTATTTTTTCAGCTAAGTCAAGAGGTGTGCAACTTCTTAAATAATCAAAAAGCTGCTTTCTTGAAACATAAAATGAAAATAGATTGCGATTCTGTGTAAAAATTAAAAGGCTCAAATTAAAACAAAAAAAAAATGCCTTTTCTTAATATCTTTAAGAGCAATTATTTAAAAAAGTCGAAAAAAGTCGCAAACCATTTTAACTGTGTCTCATCGAGGAAGTTGAAACCTGCATTTTAAGACTAATTTCACTGCTTTGCGACCAAAATGAATCAAACTTTTATATTGCTAAAGATTACTTTTCGTTTTTTTTTTTTTGTACTAATCAAATACACATTTGAATTTAGGTACATACCACTAGCAACAGAATCCATAATAAATTTTTTAACAAAGCGCCAAAACAAAATTTAGAAAAATAAAACAAAACAACCTCTTATCACAGATCAAATTTACTTGTCAACAAAAAAACCGTTACAATGTGTGTTGTATGATTAATGAGGTTTGAAGCTAACATATATTGGTAACAATTATGCATCAAAAAATATTTTCAAATTGCAATTTTTTTTGATGTTTTGGCCATGTTTTTGGGAAAATTTACGCGACGTCGCGCCGTGTTGGTAGCCTCCCTCCGCAATGAATCTCAAAACCGTAGCCTGCTGATCGGTGAGATTGAAAAAGAAAACACACACGGATCGAGTTCTTGGTCCATCTCCTCAGGCAGTGCTATTTTGATTTCGTTCGGGGTTCATGATCTGAATTTATTCGTATTCGTAGCGTAGCAATCCGTTGGGAACTTTTTTTTGAATAAAATGTTTTCGGAAGACGTAGATTTCTTTGTCTTTGAAGACTGTGCAGAAAAAATAGTAATGAATCTGTGTTCGTTCATGTGTATTACAATTAATCTTATTGGATTGCATAGATTGTAAAGTTTACGGTTGGGACAATTCCAACTAATAGGTCCGTTTTAGAATGTTTGCTTTGTTTATTTTCATGAACTGTCACAATTTGGACATGTTCGGATGCCCGTTTTTTAATAGAAGGGAGTTAGCAATGTACTAATTAGCAAAAGGTTTAAAATTTTGAGATTACTAGTAAATTGTTAAATATTTAGCAAATTGCTAGTAAGTAAAATATTAAGCCCCTAACAATAGTTTGTTTAAAATTTTGCGCCATCTTTGTTAACTACTATCAAACAAGCAACACGTTTTAAATGATTTCAATGAAATGTTTACAGGACATTTATCTGAAAATAAACATGAACAACTAACTTGCCTACAAAACAATTGAAACAAAATTAAAAAATGGACTTATTAACAAAAATATTTATCTCATATACATACATAAAGGGCTTTAACAAACTGTTACGTCTTATAATCACCAACAAAAGAGTACGTTCCTGTTACAAAGCACCAAAATTTGACATATTGTGCATTGCAGTTGTTTTTATTTATTTGTTTTATATTATTTACTCGTAGAGTGTAAATTGTGTTGCT
Source organism: Scaeva pyrastri (assembly GCA_905146935.1). Classification (NCBI taxonomy): domain Eukaryota; kingdom Metazoa; phylum Arthropoda; class Insecta; order Diptera; family Syrphidae; genus Scaeva; species Scaeva pyrastri. The sequence continues at coordinate 84,363,643 of LR989927.1, forward strand.
TATGATTATTTATTGAATTGTTTAAATAAAATTAATTTACATCACTTTCTTTGACCAAAACCATAATAAAACTTGCCTGTGAAAAGAAATGCTTTTATCCGCCTCTCCCGTCTTATTTTCATCTAATTTTACACTGCACTTAATAATTTTTATTGTTTCTACCAAATATGAAAATTTTGTATATAAATAGCTCATCATAATTATTATTTCGATTTATAAACAATGTTTAATTGATAATTTATTTTCGATTTGTTTTTGTTAATCAAATTTAAGATTTGACATTTGAGACCCCTCACTTAGTGCCTCACTCACTGTATATGTGAGAATTTACACTTCCTTGTATTCTTTTTCTGAGTCATATTAGCCGTGTTTTATTGGTTATCTATGTATCTCTAACATAGATAGATTACCAATAAGAGATTGACGTTCCCAAAGGGAGCAACTCCTTGTTAAATTTCATTACTTATATGGGAGAGCAAAAAATAGGCAACTAAGTTTCCAGCAACTTTAAGGACCAGTTAATTAATCGTGGTTCGCTATTTTCCCATTTATTAAAAAAAAAAACATTTATTTGGATAGTAAGATAAGATATTAAAAGACAAAAGTCAGCACGAAATTATGAAGAAACACTAAGTAAAAATATCAAGAAGTTACTTTAAGTTGCCTACCAACTTATTCTAATCAATACCATATTCATATTACTTTGGGTGTTTTCATAAATGCAAATATTTGCGTTTTGGTTTTATGAAAATCTGACATTTAACATTTGAAAGTAAGGCATTCGTCAGACTTTCGCAACCATGTATTTATGGAATCACCCTTTGTCAGCTTTGTAATGACTAATGAGAATAAGCATATTTCAATCATGTTTTCATAATATATTATGGTTAAATACACTAATACTAAACAAAATTGAATATGAATAAATCCTATAAGTCTTACTAATTTTGTGAAAAATTGATGTTAGTAAGTTCACTTACGAAATAATTTTGTGTTGATAACTTTGACCAAAAAATGTTTAGTTTAAAATTTGTGGAACGCTTGCACTTTGTAATCCAGGCGAAGTGTGAAAAAAAATCCATCACCGAACACACCCTCCTGTTTGCCAACATTTATATATTTCTTGCACCACTTTACTGCCTTCTACATTTAACTAGTCGAAACTGTATCTTCATTAAAATGCTTTTAGTGATTACTAGCTCATTTTGTTATCCTGGTAAAATTTTTCTAGGTAGCATAAGCGTACTCACTTAACAATAAAACACGGCTATTATATAACATTTAACCCTTAATAAAAGTAATAGTGTATGGAAAGAGAAGTAAGGCCAATGTGAGTAGCGTATGCAGTCCAAGGTCATATTTTTTAATTTAATTTAAGACAAAGCTATTTCCTATCCAAATCTGTTTTTTCGTATAATAAATAAAGAAAACCATTCAAAGTTTTAAGTTTAGCCGAGTCAAAGCATTTAAGTGATACTAAATCTTTGTATATAAAATCTATAGTAATCTCATGGAACACAATTTTGTGTTTCCGGGGAGGTTGCATTGGGGGCGCTAGTTGTACGAAAATTACTCACTTTAAGAGAACGAGAAGAGGCAAACTTAATATAAAAAAAAACTATTGTAGGAATGAAAGGAGTATTTTATTTTCAGTCATAAGAAATAGGGTGTATGAGAGAGTTGGGTGTTTCCCGCCAAAAAAAGAAGGCAAAAAAAACGTAAACATAAACAAAAAATTGACGTTTCTTTATGTCTGAGCATTATTCCCATATGATTGAATATACATGTATTCAAACTTGCATACAACGATTGCTTTCAGATTTTGTTTGTGGCTACCTAGCGACGGAGTTGTGTATGCTATTTATTTGGCTACAGCCAATTTTTCAATTTTTGAAAACTGATTCGTTGTTGCCAAGTTTGTAGTCTGGTGCATTGAAGTATTTGTTGTTTTTAATTATTTTGCAAATTGTTCGTGTAGTGGAGTAGGTGGTTAAGTAAAAGTAGCTTTGCAGGTAGGTGTTGGTACTTGATATTTAAGTTATGAGAAATAGGTATAATAAAACAAAACATATTCTCGACAAAAATAATGTTTTAATATTTCAAAGGAATATTTTGTTGAAGCAAAAATCTTGATAGGTAGATTTTAACTTAATTTAATGAAAAAATAGCAACATCACAACCGAAATTATAATTTTCACGTAAGAATAAAGTTGTATGGTTCAAGTGAACTAAGAAAAAGTTCGCATTGTTTTCAGGTGTAATGAATAAAATTCCAGTAGGTATTACATTTAAAATTGTGTGTACAAATGTAGTTTACCTAATAGCATTTTGACGTTAATGTATGTGAATTGGAATAAAGTTTTAATACCTACTTTCATGTAAAAGAGCCTTTTTGTTTTCAAGAATTGTTTAAACATAACATTTAAATTGAATTTTGTTCAAAGTTTTAAAATTAACATCTAATATCTTTTGCTTGATTGACAATTATTTATTACAACACTTAAACTTCAACAAGTAACATTTAAATGTTCTACAAATTTGACTTAAACTTGATATTTAATGTACTACGTCTTCAAAAGCAAATACCTATTTTGAATTTCTAATGAAGTTCTCAAAACTATTTCATCAACTTATCAAAAATAATTTAATTTACTTTTTGAAAATTATTTACATTATTTGAAAATATTTTTCTCATTGGGAAATGATTCTTTAAATTGGCAACTACATTTTCATTTTACCTCCTCTTGACGTTTTTCTTTTTTGCTTTATTGTTATTTTTTTAATCTTTCCTCCATTTTAACTCTACATTCGTTTCAATTTTTTTGCCTTGACATTTAAATTTTCAAATTATTTTTTTAGTTTTCTCTCATTTTCTTCTCGTCGGCGCCACATCTCTTAAATATGCAATATGCATTAATATTCATTCCGAGGATGTTGGTCAGAGGTCGCATCGTGCGTTCCTTTCCCTGATTGTACTATTCTATTTTATATACAAAGACTAAAAGGAAATAAAAAAAAAAATCTTAGTATATACTACTACTTCAATCAAAGATCTGTTTTATACAGTTATAATGCTGGATAAGACTGCTATTACACGTTGACTCATCTTCGAATTCCCTTTGAAATTTCATCCTTTGAGTCGAACACTATTACACCTTGACTCTTAAGTCATGACTCTAATTTGACAACTTTTTTTAATTCAAATTTCGTTGTTTGAGATATCATACATTCTGTCTCGCCCTTTCAACTATAAAGATATACATACATGTGAACTCGAACACGACGAATTTAAACAAAGAGGGAAAGCAAAATAACGAATGAGTGAAAAAGAAATGTCAAAAATGAGTCGTGGAAAATTTGCCCGCGACTCTTGTATCTCTCTTGCACCAACGTAGTTCGAAAAGAGTCACGACTCATGAGTCATCGTGTAATAGCAGTGTTATAGCTAAATCACAATACAGCGTTAGGTCGGTCGGGCTTTGACATTTTAAATAGAAACTATGTACTCTTATGAAGCAATCCGAAATATTACCTCAGGCGTTGCTATGACCTTATATCGTAATATCGTAGACGCCCGAGCAAAGCAAAAGTAGATCTATTTTCTATTCGGTCGGGCGTTTGACAGCTGAAAAGCAATTTGTTGTGAGCTTTGAATTTTACAAATTAAATTTTTGTTATCTTTTTGTACATAAAATAAAAGAAAATCTAGTAAAAGTACCAATTTCAAATACGTTTTTCTTTAGTTGTCGATATTTCTCAGCCAAAATTTGGTTGTTTATTTTTAAAATAGTGTTATTTACTGAAATGTCAGTGAACGCTTGAGGTTTAATTTCGCGCTTTTTTAAGTACAAAATCTTAAAAACGATCAAACGCTCGTCAACGCCGGACCGACCTTACGCGATATTGTGATTTAGCTATAATTCCTTGTATGTTTACCGCACGATAATATTTAATTTATTACTCTCATTGATAGTACTATAGATCTTAATACAAAGGTACTACAATCTCGAAAACTTAAAAGACAGCTCTGACTTCTTGTCAAACAGAACAGCTTGTTACGAAAAAACTCGAAATATACTTCATACTTCTACAGCTAGGAGTAAGAAAAGAATAAGAAACAAACGACGCCTTAGTTCTTATATTTAGGTCGTGTCGTAAATACGGGAGTTATTTTTTTTGCGTTGCCGATTTTTTTTATAAATAACTGTTTCTATAAGAATTTAAAAAATGTTCAGTTCGGAATTGAGTTTTGTTTTTAATTAAGTACCATTCATTATCAAAACATGAATTATAAATAAAATCCAGAGTCAAGAGACTTGCGCGATATCAACAACATCACTCTTAGCTTTTGCTAAGGCAACATTATTATTTATTTCTAATTACCTTGTTTTTGTAATCGATTTGAAAAACTGACAACCGTAACTATAGGCGGACATAATAGGAGAAGTTTTAATCAAAATAATAAGAAATAATTCGAAATATTTTTCCGTTAAGTTCAGTTAAAATATAATCGTTCAAAAATCAACTTAAGAACATACTTAATAGCTGAAATGTTGCAACACCATAATATAAAGGATGAATCTTCCTTTTTTTATCCCTACAGTAACCCGATCGAGAATTCGGGACTAATTGATCAGCATAGTCGGGAACTTCATAGTGCATTAGTGGCTACAATAAGTAATGGTTCTATCACTCCAGGAGCAATTACGAATTCACAGTTACAAGCTAAAAATGTGAGTTGCATAGTACAGCAATCTCAAGCTCAACAACAACAACATCAGCAACAAAATACTCTTAATGGGGCCATAAATATCAATAGCTCTGCGAAATCGACATCATCCGGTAGATCAACACCGAACAACAATGGCACAGATCCAGCACCTGGAAAACTTTTTGTTGGTGGCCTCAGCTGGCAAACATCTTCAGAGAAGTTAAAGGAATACTTCAATATGTTTGGAACAGTCACAGATGTTCTTATTATGAAGGATCCTGTTACACAGGTAAGAATAAAATTTGCTTTTGTTCTTTACATACATACATAGGTATATATATCTGGTTATATTTTCTACGTTACGTACCTACCTACCTTTTATATTTATTTACTTGATTCATTTTGGGTCTCGGCAGGTTAAATAACTAGTACATAAGATTTTATCTTAATTCAAGCAGATCAGTTAGCGCGCAATACAATTGCAAACATGTTTTCGTATAAAAAATTCAATGTATGTAAGTACGCACGTATTACTTTTATAAAAGGATATCACTTCCGTTCATACATAATCAGTAATGGCCTTAGCGAATGATATACAAATTTGTCATTTGGTAGATCATTTATAAAACAATTTAATAGATTATTTACATACATGTCAATTAAGAATTAAGAGTCTTTTGCAAAAAAAAACGATATGTTTCGTGTTTTTTTTTATAAGTTTAAAAAAAAAAATTGAATTTGGTGGAAGAAAGTTATAAACCGCATTGAACCCAAATGAAATGCAAAATGTGTTCGTTTCTATGTTTTCGATCTTATATCGATGCACTGTTTTGATGTTCGTTCTTAAAAGCAAAATAATTTTAAATGGAAAGATAACCACAATCCCCATACAAACATAACTTTAAATATTCCGGTCTTTAAAACAAATGATAAAGGTCTCGGAAATCATAGAAATACAAACTATTCAAATAGATATCTGCACAAATAAGGTAAAAGAAAAGGGTAATCTTTCCTTTACTTATAAAAGTGGATGAGTTTATAAGTATAGAAAATACCTATAATTCATAGCAGTTATTGGACGAGGAAATTTAATTATTTCATATTTATGAATAATACAGAAAAATATTCTTTCTGTTGACATTATTTTTTAAATTTGTTCTTCAGCTATACATAGCAATCTAGTGTTTTATTAAAATAAAATTTTCCCAATTTGATCATTTTATTTTTGTAGATCTATTTCTTTCTTAAGTTTATTTTTTTTAATAAGATCATTCATGTAAATCAGCTTTTTTCTTAAAATATAATCAAATTATTTTGGTCTTTAATTCATTAGATATGCAAGATAATAAATATTTTGATACCCTTACAAAATATTTTGTGCTCTGTTTGATGAAAAATCTAAAATCGTTTTGGTTTCCAAATTGTATGGTTTTAGCATCGAATGTATATTTGTTTAAAAAAATTGCAACACATTTATAATTATTCTTTGTTTAAAAGTTAACTATTTTAGAATAATTTGTATAGGAGTTAAAATATTGAACATCAATATTACTATTAATTTTAGGCATCTATATATATATGCTCATAGACATATTGGCGTCCATAACATTTATATGTAATCTTATTATTAAATTTTATTAACTATAAATTAAAATTTTAATGTTAATAGGTATTGTTAAGAGAGGCTTCGGACCCCTAAGGAATAAGAAAAGATGAATGTATTCTTTGTGTAAATGTGACGAATGTTTGATGGTGTATTTTATATTATTTAAATTTTAAAATTGTTTATGTGTTTTGGGCATGTTTTTTGGATCGAAGTTTCCTAGGATATCTGCGGCTGGCGAGTTTGTGTTGGATAAGCTATTGTTTGATGTTTTGTTTTCCTGCTTCTATTCTCGGGATGTGTTTAACATTCAGAACTGCATGGTAGGCAACACAAATTGGCTTTCTTTTTTTGAAGGTGTTGGTGTTGGTGCGTGTGCCCTAGTCGCCCATTGGGAAATTTTAAAAAATTCACCCAGGAATCACCAACTTTTTTCTCGAGGACTGAATGCAAACCAGTGATATCAGTAGTTAATTAGAGTTGCTCAAATACTAGGTCTGCCAGGGTTAGAACCTCAGTAGTAAAATTTCGGAGCAGATTTGTAAAAATAGTGGAGTGATTCGAAAAATTTTCGGAGTAGATTTGAAGACAAGAGAAAAACTCAAGTTTTCAATAACTTCTGTATTTAACAAAAGATGTAACAAGATCTTGCTGATCCATGTTGCTCATATGATTATAGTGAAAAAAGGAGTAGATCTGGAGTGGTGGAGTAGGTTTATTTTGTTTCTCATGATCGAACCTCATGACATAAATTATGTCCCGTGGAGTCGGCCTGTAAAGGATTTTGTGTAATTACACCAACCGCACTCGGCGGACGTCGTCGCCGTCTTCGCCAAAATAGGGGAAAATTTAATGGTTTTATCTTTTCTCTTTCTCGACAAAAAAAATGCTACCAATAGGCCTTTTTCGTTTTAAGTTCAGAGTGCAGCCTGAAATGCCGAAACAAAAAAATTTGTTTCTTTTTCGTTCTGAACGAACGAAATTGAGAACAAATCTCAAATAATAATAATTAAAATTGATTGTAATTAGTTTTTCCTTAAATCGTATTTCTTCTTTCTGTAAAAGAAAATGATAAGTAAACAGATAAAATTGCAAATAGTGACAGCTAAGTTTTCAGTCGTGTTTTAAAAATAATTCTTAGCGCTCAGAATAAAACGTGTTCAGATGATGTTCAAAGCATTCTTGATATGCACGGACCATCTATCGTAGTTCATGGAAGTGATCTTATTTACAGAAGCAGGATAGAAGAACTGCAATAAAAGAAAAAACACGAACATCGGAATTCTACTTAGGTTAGGTGACTCCCTACATTACTACCTATCGTTGAAATTCTATATTCCTACGGATTGTATGAATTTTATGATCCGATGAAAAAGGCGATGCCTTTTCTTAAGGGAACCACTGCATGCTGTTACCCAATGACTGGATTAGATGAATTCGCTGATGTTTTCCTCTGAATTTTACATGAATGAGCAAATTTCTTACTGGGTTTCTGACCAGAGTAGTATTCAATATTCATCTGTTTTGAAGTTGAGATTGGGTAGAGGTGGTAATTTATCGATGTTGATGTAACTATAGAAGTGTTATTAATTGTGCAAGTCATTAAATTTGTGTGCCTTAACTTTACGATTAACTTCAAGTAATAGGTCAAGTGATAGCCCAGAGTGGGTTGTGAAAAGGTGAGCGGGAATTTGCTGCTTTATCAGCACTTTATTTTCAAAAATAATCCGGCATGAGTCAGAATCAACATAAGTTTTAAGTTTTTGGCACATTTAATAAGGTGATCCCTTATTTTGCTTACAATGACGGTACTGTTGTTGAAATTTTGTATCGCATGTATAGAACAGACAGTGTGTCACCAAAAAACACAGTTTCCAATTTCGTTATTTTTATTATTCAGGATTCCTATGGACAGAAAGGCGCCATTTTCACAACTCGATGCATATAATGTGATGTGCTGGATTTTTGAACCGTCTGTGAAGATCATTTTCCAACCTTTGGATCTTATTCTATCAGTTATATCCTGGAATATTTATAGATAGATCTTGGAAGAAGTGTGAGGCTTATGCTCTGCCATGTCCAAATACAGCAGGAATTATTAATAAACCACAGTGGGCGTACTGGGTGATATTTCTCATTAAAACAAGAAGATCCAAAGATTTAGCGACTGTTAAAGCAGTCGAAATTGCAGAAGGAATACGCTTATGATATAGATTTATTGAGAGCTTTCACATCCTCATGAATAACTTAGTCTTTTCTGAAGGCTAGTTTAACTTACTCGTACATTATAGTATTGCTCTGATTTCAGCTTCCGCCATTATGTTACGCATCTGCTTGCAGCTTGGTGATAATGAATTTTGATGTTGTTGATTGTAGACTTAAGAGAGTTATTTTATATTAATAGACCATATTTTATCTTACTTAGGACTTAAAGATCTTATTTTTTTTTTGTTTATGTGAGAGTGCTCTTCCTCATCCATACAGCTTCTACAGAAATCGTTTGCCAGAGCTCCAAGTCGTAAGGCATGTCTGCCTATTAAACAGTGGGGGTAAGAACAACTACAACGGAGCTAATGGGCTGTCTTCCAATCGAGATGAGTTGCTTTGAGCGTTTAGCATCAAGCTTTGGCCAAATTAATTTTGTTGCCAGACAAGTGGATGTGTTAGACCACCTGTGGTTCATCCTCTGTATGGTATCTTGCTTAAGCATGAGTTTACATGTAGCTAATGGTATACCAATAAGATTTGTTATCTAATAGTGGTAGAAGTGTTCCATTTTTTGCAAGTTCGTCTGCTTTGCAATTACCTGGAATGTCTCGATGGCCCCGCAACCAGATTAGGTGAATGTTGAATTGATCGGCCATCTCCACCAGAGATGATCTACAATTTTAGGCTATTATTGAATAAGTGGAGACTGATTCTAAGGATTTTATGGCAGATTGACTATCCGAGAAGATGCGTATATCAATTGACGATATCACGTTTTCCTTGAGCAAAGGACTTCTTTGATGGCAAGAAGTTCTGCCTGAAACACACTACAGTGTTTGGGTAAACGAAAGGAGAAACTTAAATTTAGTCTGTCGGAGCATACGCCGCCTCCAATTCTCTCATCTGTTTTGGATCCATTAGTGTAGAAGTTGATGGCCACGGTGGCTCTATCTCCCATGACGATCTAGAGGGAATGGAAACATTGAAGTTTTTATCAAAATGAAGAAGAGGTGATAGAGCATCAACTCCTACGCGCCACCGTGTGCGGTTTCCAGCAATGTATTTTAGCTCCCTCCAATCTCGAAGATTCCTCCTCAACCGTTCTCTTTGTCTGGTCCGCAAAGTCATAACTTTTTCGAAGCTAGTGTCCAATCCACTGCCACTTGCGCCTTCGTATAATGGTATCGACGGGTTCCTGACCTGTTCGCCTCTATAAGTCCTCGTTAGAGATATTATTAGGCCAGATGTTTCGAAGGCACCTATTAACAAAGGTTTGCAGTTTCCCAAACGCAGCCTTTGCTTTTCCGATTCGGCTGGCGATGTCTCCTTCGGTTACTCTTTCAGTAGAGATGATACTTTCAAGGTATTGGAAGCTCTTGATTTTCAGTAACACAATTGTTGTTTCTCTCTCCACCCTTGTTGCCATTTGACGGAGGTCCATGACCCTATGGGGAAGCAATCATACATCGTCTGCGATGTCAAGATGTTTAAGGTAAGTTGTCAGAGTCCATCTTATTCCTCCGCTTCCTGTCAAAGCGATCGACGGGATTGGTGACAGTATGCAGTCCTGTCTGACCCCGCTTTGGACTTTTAATTCTTCTGACAACCTACCTCCGTTGAAGACGTGACATTTGGACTCATCATAAGTTGCTTTTATAATAGCAATGAGTTTCTCCGGTAAAAGTTTGTTGAGTTGAAAATGAGTAAGGAAGCCATCATTTATAATTATTAGGTTAGAATTAGTTAAAAACACATCCTAGATTGCGCCTCTAGCATTAGTTTTGGGAGAGCCATACAAAACACTCCAGGAATTAACGTCATCTGCTAAAATAACTGTTGTATTTATTTGATTAACTATATTTTCAAGGTAGTTGGTGGAAAATGATTGATCGGAATGATATAATGTAGATACTTAAGTTAATTTAATACATCGTTTTACTTCGATTGTAAGAGTCAAATTGTTTATTTATGTGAGATACTATAAGTACATTTTCTTTAAATATACATATATGTATATATATGAGGTTAGATAGCGCTCTTTTTCTTTGTAAGCAGGACAAATTTTTGAAGAAGATATATGAGCTAGTACACAATTTGTTTCTTCCTTAAAATTTATTAAGTTCCACCAACAAAATTATCATATATTGTTTTTGAAATTTGTTTTTTGTTTTGAAACACTAGAGCTATCCCTATCCTATATGCTAAACTCGGACAAACGTTACTTCCTTCATTTATCTACTTGACGAAGGTGCTCGAATTAGAAGGATATATATCTGGTCGGAAATAGATATTAGTTTAAAATTGTTTGTGATGTTCCTTAATATTTTGGTTGTGTTGGTGATTCTTGCATTCGAACGTCTACATTGGATTTTTTTTCGGTAATTGTGTTATAATAAACATAATGGCTGAAACGATTGAGTATCAATGGACATGAACTTCCATGATTTCATGCTTTTGTTTAATATGAGTTTGTACCCCAAATCCCAATTGAGATTGAGTTTTCTACGAACTCGATATATTTTTTGAATAGAAAACATTACAGGTTCTGACAGCGTCACAAATGTTCAATGGATTTAATGGCTCTCTTAATTCTTCTATGGAAAACTATCACGACTACGAATTCGTTGTTCTCAGGTTACAATTAATTCAAATTGTTTGATTTTAGCATCACACATGTCTAAGAAACTCAGCATTTCCAAAAAATAATTTAGTTTACAATTATGCCTTCTCCACTGCGGTCCATGTCCACTGGTTAAAGTAAATCAATGCGATAAGAATAAGAAGATAGATTTCAGTGTGGTGATTGATATTTGTATAACTCGACAATATACTTGTAGAAAATTTAAGCAGCAATTCAATATAATTTTACTTTACTATGGTAAATTATATCTATGTCTTTTTTAAAAAACCAATACATTGTTAAAGAATTTAAAATCCCAATCTTAAAAATGCTATGTATTCGATTTATTTTTTAGTTAACATTTTCCACAAACTTTATTACAGTTTATAATTGTACTTATTATAAAAAATTGTAATAGAGTCGACTTACTTAAGTTACAAACCCATTCTTGGCATTTTATCTTAACTGAAGTGCAAAAAACAGTTTTACTTAAAAGTAACGGTTGTTTTTACTATTGTTTTTGGCTTCAGATTAATGTATAAGTGCTTCTTTTAGAACCAATGTTTACCTTAATTTATTTCTTTTAGTTGGATTGTAATATTATACGGTTTCTTCAATTAAATCCTGGTTACACAAAAGAGTTTTTTAAAAGAAGCCTATTGAACTAAAAAAACCACTTAAATCACTGAATCTAAACTGGGCTTATCAAATACTAAACAGTTAGGTAATACATATCGTCGGTGACGCGTGCAAAGTGTGTTACTCCAAATTTTCCGAAAATGAGATTTTGATGCCATCTGTTAGATTTAAAACTTCTTAAACCGGGAATACCCATTTTATTCATAATAACTGTTAAAATTACGCGTTAGATAAAAATGTAACTCCGTGACCTATCAATTTAGTGAAGAAAAAAGTGTATCTCCACAATTTCTAGGTGTAAAAGGTTATGAATGACATCGTGTTTTGAAAAAAATCAAATATTCGTGAATGTTTTTTTACTCTCCTGTAAAACTTGGTTCTATGGAGTTACACACTTTACACGCTTCACCGACGATATGTACATGCTTTATTGTATACCTAATAATGGTTTGTTAAGCTCAAGTATAATAAAATATTGTACAAATATAAATGCTTCTTCATTGGATTTTCGTTTTTTTTCCTCAATAAATGTTTGTCCAATTTATCTTTATCGTCTTAAATGAACTCCATAGACACAAATGCAACTGCAAAAACAAATATGTTTTCATTCTTGCCATGAAAAGTTCGTCTCATATTATTTCCTTATTTTCAAATATAAATTCACATCGGAAATTCTAACTTAATTTTTTAAAGGTTGACTTAAGTAATAAGTTCGTTAGTTAGTGAAAGGTACATTTAAGTTAATAAGGGATATTCTTTGTATGTGCTTATAAACTTCTTGTTACAAAAAAAAACTGAATCATTCTTCTTTTTATATCATGCTTGAACTGTACGACAATTTCAACGATCTACTTTCTTTAATCTTGGGATTGAGAAAAAAATTGGGTCCATTCATTGAACTGATTTGCAATATTACAAAACTTAATTCTATTATGGCTTTGTTGTGGAAAATAAGATCTTCTGGATTTGCGGAATTCTTTTAAAATTTACTTGCGCAGTAAAATTTACTAATTACAATCTCTTATATTTAAAATATTAAAAAGTTTATTACTACCTTATGGAAAAAAAAATCATTAGAGCAATATTTCTGTCTTATATTATTATTTAAAGTTCTCAAGCTATCAAAAAACATCCGAAATCGTGATTATATGTCTATAATCTAAAATAAATCAATAATAAATAGGTATTTGACTAACGTTTGTTAATAATTTCAATTTAATATGTAATGTTTGCCTTAAATATTTTTGTATTTTTACCTTAAGCAAATTCTGAAAATTAGGAGCCAATATCATGGTTTAATACTGCATTAATTTTATAAGCCAATATTTTTTTTTTATTATGTTGTAATACTAGGATAAGAATTATCATGATACAATTTTCTTTTCTTAGTCGTATTTTCATATAAAAAACGTATAGTATGATGCATAAATATAAGTTTTTTTTATGTATTGAATGTTTTAATGTACATAATAGTCATAAATGGGAATGTCCTAAAAATTGTAATTTAATAATTTACGGAAACCGTATCTCACTTTGTATTTTTTTCTCTCTTTGCATATTTAAAGCGTTCCTGCAAAAAGTACATATACACAAACGTATCAAATCTTCGGTGAATATCTTAATGTTGCACCAAAAAAATGGTTGTATGTTTTCAACAGGAATCGACTGTGAATTTTAAAATTGAGCTAAATAAAATTTTTCCTGGACCCATTTATTCAGCGTTGGTGGATTCTACGTCGAACGAGATAGGTACAATTAAAATAAAGGTCGATTAGGCCTTGAACAACCTTCTCTCTTTGTACTTAAATATAGTATCCTCATACATTTTCCCCAGATTTATTTGGCACTAATGGTATTATCGTTTAGCTTATTTTTGTGGTCGTAATGATTTAATATTTATAATGTTGTTTTTGCTTCGTAGTAATGTAGATGCGGTATATAAAAGGATCTTACCGTTATTTAAATATTATATATTAGTTAATCATGTTAATACGAGATTATATTAGATATTTTTTCCTTGTTATTTCATTCCTAGAATAATTTGGTAAGAGTTATTTATTGTATTTTATAATAAATTTCTGTGATTATAGAAATACAGAAAAAAAATAGCTGGCTTCTTAAAACTAATCTTCTATGTATTTGCAGAAACTAGAAACGTAATAAAATTAAGGGTGTCTAATTTTAATATGTATATTTAAGTGAAAATCCCTAACATAACATAAGTAAAGTAAAACATAGATAGGTGTTTCAATAGGTTTATATACTCTTTATTTTTTGTACCTAATTTTGCCGATGACTTAAAAAAAATGAATGCATACTAATTGAACTTATCACTCTTGGTAAGAAACTTATGAAGGTCAATCTGCTAACACCTGGCTGAATTGTTTCGTATCCTAATGAAAATGCGATAAGTTTATAAACTCTTCTTCTTCAGAATCTTATCTTGAACTTTAACGGTCTTAATGCCTCCTGTTATAATGCTTCCTCAGTAGTTTCTTATTATTATTATTCTCCTGTGAGAATTTACTTTATTATTAAAAATTTTCGAAAAGGAAACAATCTATCAAAGAAAACTCTTAGTTTGATTCGAATTGTAAATAGTGTAATTGTGTCCCGCTAAAAAAATAATTTCAAAATAAATTAGAGGGCTCTAAAGGAAGAAAACATTATATGTAGGTAATTTGTAAAAAGAAACCAGTTTTTTTTGCAATTCCTGCTGTTGCAAGAGTACTGAAAAATGTTTATACAAATTTTGTGCTGCCCCTCCTGTTTTCTTATCATTTTGCTACTTGTAGTCCGATGCCCTGGTACGACAGTTGGGCTCATTAGTTATATGCTGCTGTATCTTTCTTAGACGAACTCATAGCTTTCAACGAATTATGAAATTCAAAACATTCATATCCTGTAGATACTTGGTTAAATTCAACCACCACCAAATGAATAACTATTTTAATAATAGTCGTTTGTTTGTTGTTGTTGTTCTGCTCCGTATTTTAGTCTAATTCGTTCCGCCAAAGTATAACAGTTTAGTTCATCAGTTAAATGGTGCCGTACCTTCACACAGGGTATTTTAAAATTGGTTTTAGAACGTCTGGTTGCTATCGGTGTCGTCAGGAATGACTTCTATTGAAATTGATTTACCGACCGTGCAAAATAAATGTATATACATACAAATTTTGACAGTTTGACATATTTACGATGATTTTTTTTTAAATTGCACATCTGCTATATTTTTTTTTAAACTTTCGACATGAAGTTTATTTTTATCAAGCAATGTGAAAAGTGAACGGCTCGTCTCCAATATCTTCCAAATAAATACACCTATGGACTTCTTATTAATTTTATTCAGGACACTATGGTGATATATATAAATTTTGATATGGATTTGCCACAAATTACTACTGTAATTTTTTTATTTAGTTAATTACTGAAAAATATTTTATGAAAACTTGTATTGACTTCAAAACAATTTTATAATGCGTAAAATGAAAATTAACATTTTTTTTACGAAAAATAAAAAACTGCAAAAAATATTTTAAAAAACTATTATTTTGAACTCTAATATCTTGAGAACGGAAATTGGCTTCAGTCGCCTTCCAACTCCAACCAAGTTTTTTTTATATTCACGATGTTCATGCCGAAGTAATGTTGTCAAAGTCTTTTGATTTAAAAATACATTTTGGTTACATATTTGATTTTTTTTCTTTTACGCTTACATATATGTACATATATAACTTTATAATACAATGTCTTTATTCAAATTATCATCTTTCATACAAAGATGATTTTCTTGTTGCGTGTCAAAATGTAAAATTCTTTGTGAATGAGTCCCCTTTTCTAATTTCGTTGGTATTAAACCCCATATAGTTTTTAGAAAAGGTATAAAACATGATAGTTTGTAACACTTTTTTGTAATTAAGTAAAGCTATTCTACTTTGTATTATTATCCAAAAAAAAATATTTTTGTCATTCAGAATTGCATGACGAAAATGGTGTATATTGCAATAGTCCATAAGCAACTTTAAATAAAAATAACTTATTGTATCTTGTTTCATTTTCTAACTTGCAACCAGTTATATCTTGCATTAAAACCACTCTAAAAAATATTATTTAAATTTTTTCCATGTAACCTCAGTATTGTATTTTTTTCAAAAAGTTCAATAAAATATAAGCTTTCTTAACCACTTCAACTCCACGACCAGAAATAAATGGTTCTACTATTTTGTTTTATTTTATAAAGAAAAGTCAACATAACAGTAGTTAATGTATTTTGTATGATATATTTATAATGTAATGAATTTATGCTGTCAACCGCTATAAAAAGATCTCTTTTTAATTCCTTCCCATTAAAAAGGGAAGCACTATACATGCTTCTGTCTTCATTACTAACTAATCAAATTCGATATTAATTTTCCGAGGTAAGTTTTTAACATTAGTGCAAACAAAATATTTTGATATACATATTAACATTCGTATATTAGGGTAATCCAAAAATAAAACAAAAACAACATTACGACTTTCAAAGCAACCTTCCTCGTTAGAGTTAAGTAAAATAATAATTTGCCTAAATTTAAGTCCATTAGATTAAAATTTAAAGGTTATTTATTGTATTTTTCTATTATGCTAAGAAATCATATTGGGATATTTATGATTCAATATTTTATAATTTTTAGAATAACACAACAAACATTTAAGGAAGGTTTTTAATTTTTTTATAATTAATTTCTTAAACTTTTTTAAATATGTACTAAAATCCCGAACTCATTTTTATGTTTACGTATTAATCAAGTACTTTTGGTTGATAAGAAAATTGACGTGTATCTATTTTGTCGATATCCCTAATTTGATGTCTATCAAAAAAATCATTCACAATAATGATGAAATCTAATAAAATTCACAGTCGTTAAAAAAAATTGATAATTGATAGTCTGTTGTAGCTTATTGAAATAGATCTTGAATTTTAGACCAATAGAAAATAATACACCAAACGATTTGAGGATCACAATCCAAACTTTTATTATCCTATCTTAAAAAGAGGAAGAAAAAGAAGCTTTCAATAAGAAAGAGATAAACAAAATGAAGAGTTACAATATATATACAATTAACAATTAAGGTTAGATATAACATAGTCATAATACACTGCCAATCACTAGGATGAGGCCACATATTTTTCAACCGATTTTCGGTCTGTATACCTGTTGGAATTTGTTGATACAATTATAGGGTTAATAAGAAAAGACCGTTGGAATTTCCCGACTTTAAGGAATGAGCTACCTAAAAAGGATATAAAAAAGTGCGTCACTAGGATGGGGCCATTGCGGATATTTCGTTGTAGAAGTTCACATCAGCAATTTTTTTCAAAATTTTTGTTGCAATATTTAAGAACGTTTTACAAATAACTCTTTTTATTAAATTTCAATTATAAATGGGTTCCGGAAAGACGTTGGCAGTGGCAGAAAGAGGACAAATCGATGCTTTCAAGGAAATGGGACTCTCAAGCCGAGAAATAGCAAGGAAGCTGAACAGAAGTAAGACAGTTGTAAACAACTATCTTGCTAATCCTCAAAACTATGGAAAAAACCAAAAAGGACGCACAGCCCAAGCAACAACATCCCGAGAAAAGCGGTTAATTTTACGTATTGCTTCAAATTCTACTCAATCAGCTACTAAAATAAGGTCCAAAAGCGGAGTATCAGCCAGTATTTCGACAGTCCGAAGGATAATAAGAAAAGATGGTACTATCCAGAGAAGAAAACTCAAAAAGAAATCTGTTCTAAAGCAAGTACACAAGTAGCTGCGAATGAACTTTGCAACAGAACATGTCTCTTGGAGCAGTCAATGGAAAAGCGTTGTCTTTTCGGATGAAAAAAGTTTAACCTTGACGGCCCCGATGATGGTTACAACTTTTATTTCCATGATTTAAGAAAAGAGGAACTAATTTTGGGAAGACATCACAGCCGTACATCAGGTGTTATGGTGTGGGGAGCTATCACCTATTATGGCAAAATCGAGTTGGAGTTTCTTTCTACAACAATGAACGGAAACAGCTACAAATGCTTGTTGGAACGGTCATTTCCGAAGATGAAACATTTCTTTCATTTTTTTGATATTTTATAAGATTTTTCATGTGGCCTCATCCAAGTGACGCACTTTTTTCATGCTGTTTTTAAGTAGCTTTTTAATTAATATAGGGAAATTCCAACAGTCTTTTCTATTTAACCCCTTAAAGAAAATATCAACCTACTCAAATGTAGTAAATTTGTATGGGTACGAAATTTCCAGCAGGTATAAAGAACAAAAATCGATTAGTAAATATGTGGCCTCATCCTAGTGATTGTCAGGGTATCAAGTTATTCTATCAAATATCTTGTTGATAGTTGATAGCTATAATAGGAAGTGAGGTACTACTAAAAAAAAATGTAATTATCATAGCAACTGGTTAAATAGTTTTTATATACAACAAATATGGAAATATTTATATTGAAAGACAAAATATAATATGCATGGTTTTGCATTTAATAATAACTTTGTTTATAAATTATTATAAAAATGACATTCTCACTTAATTTCATCAACATGATAATAATAATATGAATTTTTTAAATAAGTTTTAAGATTATAATTTAGAATAATCCATTTTGTAAAAAAAGCTATTCTAATTATGTTAACTCAATTTTTAATTTTTTAGAAAAAAAGGATATATATTATTATTATTATTATTATAGATTCTTTATTAAAGTTCTCGATATTTAACAATTTTTATATATATATATCTAAGAATAAAAGCATGGCAAAATTTGCCGTCTGCCTCGATTGACTTTGGATATATATTTATGGAATTTTTTTCCTTGGAGTTAGCAGACAAGTGTAGATGTGGTGATCAGAAATATTTATGCATGTAAATACATATGTATATACTAACATACATGCATATTTCTCAGTATAAGATAGCAAGGGTAGAACTATACAAAGCCATGAGAATTCGGCATCAAAAATAAATTGGCAAGACCGAAATAACCAAGCCAAGTTCAAATTGCTATCTAGAGTCTAGACCAATCAACAGCCTGCTCTTTAACCTTACGTTGAAGAAAACAATCTGTGACTCGCACACCAAGAAGGAAGATCATCGTCACCAGGTCAAGTCAGATAATGGCTTACGTAAACGATATTGATCTCATCGCTAAAACCGAGCTGCACGTTAGTGAGGGAAAAAGCTCGGAAATTCTTTTATAGTTGGTAGCCCATGTTTACTCTGGGGAGAGGTCTTGGCTCTTGGGGTGCGTAAGTGGATATTGTCTGCTCACTAGCAGGATAAATGAAGAGAATTGTTATAAATGAGGCCATGATATTGATAAAATAATAACAAAGTGCACTTCTCCACAAAAAAACAAGCAAGTGACGGATGAATCTAAGTTTAATGTTTTTATCTCTGAAAGGATGTCCTACGTTTGGCGAAAACCACATACAAAATATGGTATGTCAGCTTCAAGAGTGGTAAATTTAGAGTTCTTTGAGGAGACTATGGACAAAACATAAGTTACTTTTAGTTATTTATTTATTAAGTGTGATCATCGTGTATTAAATAAGCAAAACGTTTTTTGGACTTTTTAGAAAATGTTTGGCATTACAAAAAAGAATAGCCATTGCAATATATACATACACTGGAATCATCCGCTGAATACAAGATTGTAAACCAATTTTTTTTTTAAATAACTAAAGATTTTATGTGCACACTAAACAAACACAACGCCATTTTTTTTTTAATATATATATAGTGTTAAATAATAAACATTGAAATTCATATATAATGTAGACTATAATATGCACTTACATATGTATTTTGTTCTGAGATTGTGCTTTTTCATTTTGATTTGTTCTGAAGTGTATTGGATCAGTCCCCCTTCAAATGCGGCAGAGTTCTGGAAATAAAAGAAAACATAATTCCTATTGAAATTAATCTGTATAAAATATATTACTTACCACGGCTAAATTGATTTAAAAAGTAAAATATTACTTTTGATAGCAGCTATCAGCAGTTTTGTTTACATTTAATTGACGCTGAATGTTTCGAAAGATTTGTTTGATTAGTTCAACTTTTTATGTAAAACCTGTAGTTTACGAAAACTTGTGGCTTACAAACAATGTATGGAAAACTTGAGTTTTAGACCAAAACCGATAATTACGCGATTTTGGGTTTGGTGTGAAAAGGTTATTATTAAAACGTGAAACTAGAATTTGAAATTGATTTTCTATAAATGTGTTTTTGAATAGACCTTTAAAACGCTGGGAGTAGATTTTTAATTTTGTTTATAAACTTTTTGAATAATTCGGTCTTATTAAAAGTTCATAAATTGTCCCACATTCTAATGTTTTTTTTTTTTTTAAACCTTTAGTTACATCACTACATAGTATAAAACAAAGTCGCTTCCCGCTGTCTGTCCCTTTGTATGCTTAAATCTACAAAAATACGCAACAGGTTTCGATGCGGTTTTTTTTTTAAAATAGATATAGAGTGATTCAAGAAGATTTATTTGTATAAATATATAAAGTGTGTTCAATTTAAAAATTAGTTTTTAAAATTTTCTTCTAGACTGCGTTTGATTCCATACTTCATTCACTCCTTAAAGCTGCAATACATTTTCATTATTTTCGAAATCAACTTTAAGTGAAATTCCGTGTTCTTCATTTCGATTTTGACGATTTTAAAGTGATTTGAATTCGACTAGGAGTAGTCGGTTTGAAATTGTAAAAAGAAGAATGCTTTTAATTATTTATTATATTTTGAATTTATTTATATAAAATATCTTATTTAAATAGCTGTTAGTATAAGAATTGTTCACAGAAAAATAAATAACTCAACAGTCAAGAACTACAGCAGAAATGGAATTATACTTTGTCCAATCAGTTTGTGCAGTACGGGCTTTATGGGAGGGCTTTCTTCCGCAAAAAGGTGCCATAAAAAGGGCCTATTACTGCTTTGTATGTAGAAACTAATTTCTTCGTTTTGAACTAAAGTAGTAGGTTATAGATGTCAGCCCTTTTCATTTTGATCAGTATTTTTTATAGTACATATATGCAATACGGAAGCCCTGGATAATTATTATTTGTTTCACACAACTAAATAGGACTTCCTGAGATGCACACGTTCTATCTTCTCTGTAGTGCACAAACTGATTTCGATTTAATTTCACTCGCTTTCAGGAACATAGCTGTTTATACGATAGTTTAGATTTGCATATGTAAAGAGTGGTTAAATTTTAACGGCCGATGTTGATTTTAAATAAAACACAAGTTATTTAAGAAATTATTGTCACTACTTTTTATCATAATATTGGTATGGTACAATTATTTATGGAACAAAATATCGGCCAAATGAGCGCCGCGGCACACCTCCATCTGATGGTCCAAATTTTCGATGACGCTGATGCCCGATGATGCCGCCAGTCCATAAACCGCACCAGTCACTCTTTTTGGGTGCATTGGTTTTTCGACAATCACTCTTGGATTATCATTGGCCCAAATGGCAATTCTGCTTTTTGACGAATCCACTGAGGTGAAAATGTGCCTCATCACTGAAGATGATTTTCTTCGAAAGTGCACGATATGCATTTTGTTTTGAACGCCAATTTTCATAATAAGCCTTAATAACTTTAACGCGTTGCATGGTCCAAATTGAGTTAGTCTGAAATTGAGAAATGTCAAATGAAATGAAGAAAAAAACCGTGACGTTTAGGTGTGGTTCACATTCAACATCGGCCCTTAAAATTTAAGCATCCTTTACAATGTTTGTACTGTATAAAGTATACTTCAATAGTATACTTCAGTAGTAGTCTAAAATTTATTTTTAAATATGTATAGTAAACTTCAAGAGTGATTTTAGTTTTGAAATGTTAAATGTCTAGGGAAGGTTAAAAAGTGAGAAAATACTAAAAAAAATTGCGAGAAAGCCAGTACAAAAATAACTTTATTTTCCCATACAATTTGTTCTACCTGCAAAAACAATATTTTTGATTGTGATTTGTCAATTTTTACCTTTAAGTCATCTGTCCCGTTAACGAAAAGTTTTTAAGTTGCCTGTCATTCTGTCACCATTATAAATTATTAAAATCTTTTATCATCAGTTTGAAAAGACGAACTTTCAATTCCAATTCAAATAACTTTATTATACATAGATAAATTTTAGTACTCAATTAGGGCGAGACAAAATTCGCAGGATCCTCTAGTTATATATAAATAACTTCCAATATGACATAATCTTTTCTTCAATTGATTGAAAAAAAAGGATCATTTTTTGAGAGCCTTTTCAAAAGAAACTTGAAACCAAAAAGTATAGAAGGAGTTTAAGAAGTGATTGGGTGTGTTTTGCATACCAAGTTATAGGATTCTTAAAATGAAGGTCAACAGTCTCAGAATTTAAGCATCGAATTTGGTTGTTGATAGAACGTCTGTGGCCTGTTAGATCAATTTCATTGAACGAAAAGTGCAAGAAGCATATTTGGCATGTACTCGTACATTGTACAAGCAGCCAGTGTGACCTTTATTTAAAGGAATAGAAATGTTTGGAAAGTTCTCGTCCTTTCATAATGACTGGCTATTTTTAGAAACTGGTAGACACTCGAACTCCACGAGGAATGAAAATCAAAGGAAATTTAATAAAAATATATCTAGTATGTATTTAAATGAGGTAGTTTATTAATTTTTTGTTATATTTATTTGTGTATATAGTATAGGTACTAGCGGCCCGCTCAGGCTTTGCACGGCAATTTTTTTTTCTTATTGAGGTACACATAAAGACGCTTACAGCAACGGCATTCGAAGTATTTTTTTAATATAAAAGAACAATTAGTGTGACGTTCCTTTAACAGTTAGACATATGTTTGTATGTTGTCCCGAAACTTTTTGAAGATAATTATACATACGTTCGTAGTGCATTAACATTATTGTAACCATATAACAATTTGTTTCTTCACATTATTGGAGTTTTAGTAAAAATCCCTACGTTTTTTGAACGTATAATTTGGCCTATTTGGGGACATCTCCCAATGGACAAAGAATTTTTCAAATCGAATGAGAATCAGGTTACTTTTCTATTATTTTTCATAATTTTCAGAAAAGTATACTGCATCGGTATTTAAGTTTTAAATGAAGGGTGTCCAGTGGAATTTGTTCAACTTTAAAATTTGATATAAAAAATATGTAGGTACATCGATTTATTTATTTTTATTTCAATTAAATGCAGAGTAGAAATGCGAATTTTATTTTTTTTTTAATGATATCATCCAAATGATGCCCGTTTTTTTTCAATGCATTGATTTGTCCGGAAATTGTTATTGTAAACGCTTGATTTGAGGTATAACCATAAAAAGAAATCGGTGGAGCTTTAATTTTTATTCTTGTGGAGGCTGAAATCTTCCTTTCGATTTACGTGGATTTCTAATAATTTAATTTCGAACTTGAGACACATGTTCTGGCGTTGTTTGCTGACTTTGATAGTCCAGGACTAGGTCTATCGACCATTGTGCCATCTTTGTACCCACGACCAGTACTCGGCCCATCACTAAGTCGTCGAATATTAAAATGAGTACAAAAAGTCCGACGACGACGTACCAATGATTCACCCTTCTTCAAATATTGTTCCACCGCAAACGCGTGGTGCGATCAGTGACACATGGCGACTAACAATTCCACAAATCCTGAATGATACCCATATTGCTTACCTCAACCCACTATAGTAGCAATTTAAAATTAAAAAATTCCCACTTGATATCCTACGTTTTACGAAACTAAGACCGGATTTAGACTGTCGTACTATAGTAATGAAATCTAAACTATCACAACTGTTTTAATTAGTTTTAAATGCTAAAGTGTTTTTTTTTATATACAAAATTTTACTGTTTGATTTTAATATACGTATGGGATGTAGATACTTAAAAATAAAATAAAACAACAAAGATACATAAACATAAAATTTTAATCTGTTAAACAAATTACACACGAGATTGTATTATTTTTGTTAATTTTATATTTTAGTTCTTGGAACTAGCTAGATGATTCATTCCCCAAACCATATTATTAATTCGAAACATAAATACCATTCTTCTTATTCTTATTAATCATTAAAAAGTCTTGTGATATTTAGTTTAACAGAAGATATGATTTTCTTTCTAAGAACTAAAGTAATAAATTTAGTTTTTTTCTTTCCCTTACTTATTCAATAACCTAAATACTTATCGGGATGGTAGTTTTAAGGTTTGCTGTATGTAATATACAACTTAGTGTATACTTTTTTTTAGTTTTTTTTTAAGTTATGTTGAAAAATCGAAATAGTAATAATAATTATAATAAGTATAATAATAATAATAATAATAATAATAATAATAATAATAATAATAATAATAATAATAATAATAATAATAATAATAATAATAATAATAATAATAATAATAATAATAAAATAGCAATTAATTATAGTTAATAATCTTATAAATGTAATACAATTTACGGATTAATATTTTGCTATACTTATTGAACTAACTCGTTTTTAATATAACTCTAAACTTGCAGAGAAGTCGTGGATTTGGTTTTATAACATTTCAAGAACCAAACAGCGTTGATAAAGTTCTCAAGGTGCCAATTCATACACTTGATGGCAAGAAAATTGATCCAAAACACGCAACTCCGAAAAATCGACCAAGACAAGCCAACAAAACTAAAAAAATATTTGTCGGTGGTGTTTCACAAGAAACTTCTGCTGAAGAAGTAAAAGCATATTTCAGCCAATTTGGTACTGTTGAAGAAACAGTTATGTTAATGGATCAACAAACTAAACGTCATCGTGGATTTGGATTTGTTACATTCGAAAATGAAGATGTCGTTGATCGTGTTTGCGAAATTCATTTTCATACAATCAAAAATAAGAAAGTTGAGTGTAAGAAGGCTCAACCAAAAGAAGCAGTTACGCCAGCAGCACAATTGTTGCAAAAACGTTTAATGTTTAGTACATTAGGTGTCCGATTACCATCTGCACCTGGACAATTAGTTGGAGGGCCAGGTGCTGCACAATCTGTTACAGCAGTTAATCCACTGGCTTTGTTACAATCACAACAAGCAGCTCAAGCGCATGCCGCACAAGCAGCTATGATGCATAACCCTTTTTCGGTACAAAACGCAGCTGCTAATCCGGGTTATGGAAAACTGTTGGCAACATACCCTCAAGCAGCACTTCACAGTATTAGGTAAGTTCATTAAAATATAAAGAAAAAAATAGTATAATATTATTTGCGAATATTGCAAATAATTCATTAGTTTTAAACTCCACCCATAAAAAAAAAACAATAGACTAAGACTAAGGAGCAAGTTATAGCTATAATTGGTTTTTATCATTGGAATTTTTTTGACGAATTGGTTATATCCGTTCAAAATATCTACATATCATTGAAATGAAAATACTCTGTTTGGAAAAAATGATCAAATTAAAATCGGAACCATATTAGTAACAGATTTATAAAATTTTATTAAAAACGCTACGTTAAACTACGCACAAAATAAAAAATACATAAAATATTCAAGCATTTCAGGTTAGAGTTGATCAAAGATAAACTCACGGGTGGGAATACAAAGAATATGGAATGATTTAATTGTTTTTGTTTCGAATCATAAAATTAAGAATCAGCTGTTCATTAAAAACAATTTCATCATTTAAAAAGTAAAATTGACTTACAGAAAAATTCCGGGTTAAAAAATGTATTTTCTTTCAAACAAATTCTCCAAATCATTAGCTTCATTTTAATACCAAAAATGGCAAAATTAACTTTATCTATCGCTTTTAAACTTCCACACAAAATTTTCAATGATGAAAACCAATGATAGTTATATACATATAACTGGCTCCTAAATACTTCACATTGAAATAGATACCAAATGCTAACTTATCATAAGCCGGTTTTGGAACTTGTCTCCATATCCATACAATGAATTATGTACAAAATACTGCATACTATTCCGTTCAAACAGGCCTATTTATGAACTTAAACACTTGAAAATTTTGATAGGTGCACCATCACACAAATTGTTCATCTTGAATAATAAATTTTTTTTCAATAATAAAACTTTAATGCTTGACAAAATTTTAAATCTTTGAATTATATATATTAATACCTCTTAGGGGCCTGAAAAAAGTAAAATTTAATTTATTTAAGACTAAATAATATTTTTAAAATTAAGTTCATTATAATTAAAATTTGGTGACCCAGTCCAAATATGTGACAGAATTATGCCAGTCGGTGTTCCGACAGAGAAGCATTTGAAAAGAGCGCTAAAGAAAGGATCCTGAGAGAAAAAAGTCGTTACGTTAAGAAAAGTAAAAATTGGTTTGTTTTTCGTTTTTTTTTTTCAAAAAGTTTTGTTTTATAGATATTTTACATGCGTTTATAAAACTGTAGATAGTTTTTATAATTTTTAAAAACAAAAACATAAACATATTTAATTTATAAAAAAAAGCACATAGCGAAGAGATTAAAGCAGCTGTAGCTGAAAGTGTACACCAAGACCCTAACGAATCGGCTTGTCGTATTCCGACAACTTTTCGTTTTTTACGTAAGGATATCGTCCTAAGGCGACTATAATACTTCGTATTTCCAGTGAATGGGTTGTCGAAAAACCCTATAATCGGTGTTTTATCGTGAAAATTTATTCAGTGAATGCCATTTCTAGCAAAACGAAGAATATTAATCATCCTTTACATAAGGGAAAAAGTCGGTGCGATCCTACCATGGGTCCATTTGTACCCTTAAGTGTTTTCAATAAATTTGTTTTCATATTATTTCAGTTTTAATTTTGTCTACTTGTTTATGAATGATTTTCACACATTTATCGGTCAATGGTATCCGTTATCACGCCGTATTAACGGACTCTGTGCTTTCTGAAATTCAAGCCCATCGTATCGATGAGCTCTGGTTTTAACAAGAAGGCTCTACGAGACATACGCGCGTAAAACAATGAACGTGTTCAGAAATCATTTTTGGTAAATTATTTTCTTTGGTAAATTAGCCACTTGCGATATTACACCTCCGGAAATTTTGTTTGGGGATATAAGATTCAAAGGAACAAGCCAGCTAATATTGATGTTTTGGAAGCCTATATGTTTCGAATGTCTTGTTTTTCGCTATGCTCTATGCTCGAAGTAGCCGCCTACATTTACATGATATCATTTTCAAAAAGTAAATGCCACGAATTGTTCTTTTAACATAATAGATAAAATCTAATCATTGTGCAACCTATTCAAGCATACATTTAAATTGCATGTACAGAGTGTATTATTTTATATATCCATATATATATATATATATATATATATATATATATATATATATATATATATATATATATATATATATATATATATATATGAATTTCTTAAAATGACATTGCTTTAAAAAAAATTGACATTTAAATGTCTTACTTTTAATTAAAAGGGTATAATGTTTAGGTTTCGGTTAATGTGAAAGATGTAAAAAATGATTACCTGGAAGTTGTAAAATAACAAAAATTAAAAAAGTTTATATTATATGTCGAAAACACATTATTTATGTATTACTTGTTTTGTTGAAATAACGTTGCCAAGTAGACGTGAATTTTTTAAAGATGACAACCTTATCAATTTAGTCATTATAAAATCTCGTAATTTGACGGTCGGCTCTTTTATTTTACTTAGAAAATTTTCAAGTATGATTCCACTATATGTATATATCTGACGACTTATTGAATTTTAAAATCAAGTTATATATTGCTTAATTTACTTTTTTTATTCAAATCAACTTCCACTTTATTCCGAGTAGTAGTAACTCTGCTTTTGATTTAGAAAACTTCACAAAATTGAGTCCAACGTGTTAAAATCAAACGACTTTGACAGTGTTCACAGAACGCTGTGCATATTCATCTAAATTGATAAACATACATTTTACTTAGCATGAATTCAAATGCAAAGTTTTATTAAACAAAAATGTAATGTTCAAAAAATAAAGTATTAATTATTTATTATAAAATTATGTATTAATTATTTATGTATTTTTTCTTATATCAAACCAATTTTAAAAACAATAGTCACATTAAATGTAATTTTAATTTTTAGATACGCTCCATATCCCATTCCTGCTGGCGCTGCTGCAGCTGTTGCAGCTGCCCAGCAACATCAACAACATCATCACCATCAACAACAACAGAATGCAGTCAGTCAGCATTCGGCTGCTAACCAAGCATCGAGTCACGCGGCCGTAGCCGCAAGTACTGCGGCACACGCAGCAAATTCAGCAGCGCATGTTGCAGCTGTACAACAAGCTGCTCTTGTTGCATCAAATCCAATTAATGCGCATGCAGCAGCTACTGGAAATCCATATCAAACCTATACTTTGGCCAATGTCGATATGTCGAGCTTCCAGGGTGTTGATTGGGGATCAATGTATGGTATGGGAATGTATGTTTAGGGGTAGAGAGCTGCTGGTTAAAACATGGTGTTTTAAATGTAGTTTGTATGCAAATTATAATTTATAATAATTATGTTTTTATTTTTCGTTTTACTTGCCTGAATTCAAAGTATTTTTTCGACAAATAAAAATGTTAAACTCATTATATTGTAAAAGCGACTAAGTTTCAAATTAAAACCACAGAAAATTGGTGATTATGGGAGACTTTAAAGATTTAATTGTATAAGTAATCGTAATATTACTACATACTCAAACATTTCTATAATTAAGTAAAACAAAATTAAGTTAGAACTTAAATATTTTTAAAATCATTATATAACAAGCAAAAACAAAAATCTCAAAACCACCGATTGTGATTGCGATTGATTTCACTATGAAAAAATTTAAAATTAATTGGAAATATAATACGTTGATTTAAGTGAATACAAAAATTGTGTTCACTTTTTTTCTTAAACATAAATAATCACTATTCAAAGTACTTAATAAGAAGACATAGACAACATTGAATATTAACTGTATAAACTATATCTTTCAGACTGACTGATTAACAATTGATTTCAGGCTTAGAATAAGAATTTTAATTTGTTTATTTTGATGTCGTGTTTTTGAAAAGTTGTTAAGAGTTTATAAAAATATTTCTATACCAAACAAGAAATAGTAAGTATAACCGATTCAATTTTCTGAACTTATTTAACCTCTTAATAAAGACCTAGTTTAAGAAACATTTATATCATGACATGAATTAAGGACAATACAAACATAAATAATTAAAACATTTTACTACTTTCAAACAATTTATCACATTTAATTATATACATTTCCAATAACAGTATTTCTTGGATTATTTGTAGTGAAACATGGTTAATTTTTAATGCATTGTTTAAATTTGATTTTAAAATCTTTCTGCTAAAAAGAACTATACAAACAAGTATTTTAATTTACATAATAATATTTTTTGATTTGCCTAAATCAGTTAATTTATTAAATGTGGGCTTAAGTTTAAAAGATTTGAAATATATCTAAATATAAATATTTTCAGCTTCTTTATTATATAATCTATATATTGTAAATACTTTCTAGAAATAAAATGTATTTAAAATTGTATCATTTTAGAACGCATTTCTTAACTTTTATTTTGAAGAAACTTGTATTTTTACATGGAAAAATTCTTTTTTGCAACATAATTTTTTTTATTTAATCCTGTTCTTAACCATGACAGATTGTTATAAGTAAAAACTGCTTCTTTTAAATTATATGATTATGATTAGTTAAGTATTTTTCTTGAGTTATTGCATTAATACATTTATCTTTATAAAATAATGAGTCGTTTAAATTCAACAAAACAAAAATATTGTATAACTATTTTAGTAAACGATTATGCATTAATAAGCTTACATACATCATCGGTTTTTTTAATCATCAGGAATTGCGTTAGAAGAAAGGATAGTAAATCGAAATTATATGTTAGTAAATTTCTATTTTCATAAACTGTTAAAAGGGGAATTACTTATACGTGTTAATATTTTTTTATTCCACATCATTTAACCATTGAAGAACCTTAACTTAAATAATTATCTCAAACATTCCTGCAACAAGTCCAAATCACGTTTTAGTTGTTTGTATAAAGTCCTTTCAGGCTATTCAATTCTGTAATATCACATATCAAATTGAAAGCGTGAAGGAATTTCACCATCGCGTTAAATTCTCAAGTTTAACGGACTGGTAAAATATTAGAACCAATTTCATGCCGTTTATATACTGTTAAACATGATAGTATGGAAGAGGCAATAAAAGCCAGACAGAAGTTCATATAAATTTTTCTTTTGATTATCAAATTAAGTTCAAGTAAGAAAAATGAAGACTTATAAGAGATACATACAAATGTTTTACGGACCAAAAAATTATAACTAAAACTAAAATGCATGGATCTTTAACAATATCATACTCAATTACATAATAGTATACTATGTAATGTATGTATCTTTGTACATAGTACGAAAAATTAAATGCAGGTGAATATTTTTCAGCATCCATCTAGTTCATCTTTTGGAACAAATTTCGTTCGTCTTTCTTAATAAGAAAAAAGTAATTTTTTCCCAAATTTTAAAATTGAAGTAAAGAATAATTGATGCAACTAATGTTGCGTATTAATAAGAATCTGTTAGGTTATTTGAATTTTGTTTTACAATATTTAAAAATATTCTGTCCTTTACTTTAATATTAAATTTCCACTAAACCATGGAATAAAATCAGATTTGAAAAGTATTATTAGACATTAAAAATCTTTATATTTTTGTTGCTCCACAAACTTTTTATATTAAGTTTTCATAATAGAATTAATTTGATTATAATTTGTAGCATTTCACTTACCTACGTACTTTCATATTTTTTTTTTCAAAAACAAACAATTATTTTGAAATTGTTAGTACAAGTAAACAAATAATTTAGATTCATTATGTATTTATTTATGTCATCAAAATTTCAAATATATACATATTAGTATTTTTAGTTGGTAGTTTTTGACACACAAAAATGAATACAAAAAATGCATGTGTAAATAAAGTTACAAATGTATTTGTTGATGCAACAAAAATGTTTAAATTGTTTTTTATTTATGTTATGTAACATTCTTCGTATTATTGTGTTTTATATTTTTTCGTAATTGATTGTGTTTGTTAGTGGATCTATTGATTTGAAAGGTAAGCATTTATTAAAGCGGTACAAAGTGTGGACGTTGATACTTTCTCTTATGTCCCTGTTATTTTTTGTAATTCTAAAATCTTACAGATATACAATTATCTAAAAAGAAAAAACTTAATCAGTGCCATTTTACCATAATTTTTGTCTCGCTTTAACTATTAGTTAATTAATATTCACTTAAACAATTGCTTGTAGGAATTGTAGCCTTTGATTGCAAAACGAAGAAAAAATAATGTTGTTTTCCTTTATTAACTTTAAAAAAAAATATTTGTTCTTGATAGAGTTGTACAGGATAAACTAATTTAATAATAATTATATTTGTTTTCTCAAAGATATGAGTTTGTACAAACATTTTACAATAAAGTTTTTTGATTATTTGATATGTTCCTTTTTCGATTGCGATTTTTGCGGATATTTTGTATGTATGTACCTATATAATAATATGCTGTGCTTTTTAATGTAAAACTTTATGCTTTAAAAGTATTTTAAGAATAAATACGAAAATTTATTTCATCATCATTACAATACTTCTGGATAGTTAAATTGTTTTTTTTTTTTTTCTATCATTTAAAAAAAATAAAATGTAAAACATGCAGCAGGCATGCAAGATTTGCGTTTATAAACAATGAAGATATACTGCATTGTCTTTGCATTATAATTGTCGGTAACTGTGTTCATAAAAGCAACCTGATTGTCAAGTTTGCAGTAGTTTTGTTTTGCTGCCGCTCTGCAGGAAAATGACTATTGAAAATATATAGGCAAAATAATTGAATATTTTACATATTTTGTGAAAAATTGATGTTTTTTTATTATATATCTTATATCTCTTCTATATCTATATCTATATCTATATATCTATATATATCTATATATATATATATATATATATATAAATGAGTTTCTAAAATGTGTGTGTGGCCGCCTAAATCGCGCATTTATGTACCGATTTAAATTTGGTTTTTTGCCTTTTGTAGAGAATTATCTGTAGATGGTTTCTATGTAAAAAAAAGTTATGTTCGAACCCACCATTCTCTACAAATAGCAAAAATTTAAATCGATTCATAAAAACGCAATTTTGCACCATCAAGTACATATTTTAACAGTTTTAACATTTTTTCCATTAGATCTTGAAACTTAAGGCGCAAGATTTTCCAAATTTCCATTTTTTGATCGTACTTGCTCGAATTATAGTATTAAGGCATTTTCGAGGATGTGCAAGTATTTTTCGGAATCGACAGTTCCATATATACAGTAAAGATGTCCAATTTTGTGTGTTAGAAAATATATTCCCATTATCATTAATTTAGCTTTAAACTTAGTTTTTTTTAACTTAAATTATTTTATTTTATTCTGAATTGTTTTCAATTTAAATTTTTAAACGTGAAGTGATTTTGAGTTATAATACAAAATTGTGAGTGTTTTCAATATACCGTTGTGTATTTTTTTTGGTTTCAAATGTATTTAGGAACACTTAAGGATTTTGTTGTTTAAAAATCCATGTAGTCACTTTTAGTCATATTCGTACTACTTGCATTTATTTGCTCCCAAAAAGGAAACAAATAAATTTTAAAATGCATCATTTAACAAGATGCATCAAAATTGAAACTCGTATTCGTACATTTGAATCTTTTCGGATTTTTTAACGAAAAGGCCGAATTTCGATAGATTTTTATTATCTTTTTGGCTTGGTTCTACTTATTTTTAAGCAAAAATTTCGTCAGTTTTTGTATACTTTCCTTCTCAGAGTAGATTTAAATCATTAAAATCTAAAATGGGACAAAATTGAAAAAAGCATTTTTATTCTTTTTAATTTCTTAATTTCAATTATGGACAAACATCTGAATGGCATTTCATCACTATAATTTCCGAAAAATCGAAAACGCAACAATATTATTTTTCAGTATAATCTGCTTCCTATCTGTTAGTCATGAGAAGGTTCTTATAAAAGAAAACATTCCCAACTAGTCAGGAAATTATTAAAATTGATTTTTGTATGAAATATAGTGTAAGTTCACAAACGCATCACTGCAGTAATGATGCCCAAATGTTCAAAGTCAAACGTTCACAAACGCAGATTCTGGCATCATTTTTCGTGTCAACTGTTCATTATTTCAAACTTGCATAAACTGATGCGCAAAAACTAAACAAAAAAGCCTCACTACGACAGCGTGATTAGTCGGCATCGCATCAGCAACAGCTGCATCAGCAAAAAAGCAGTGATGCCGAATCACTGCAGCAAAATTTGACGTTTGTGAACTTACACATAAAATTGTTTTGCATTCATTTTGCATGAAGAAATCAGAAAGATAAATAATAGATGGCGTTGGGGTACGATCAATGCCAAAATTTGATAGATATAGGTTATGTTCAATTTGTGGGTGTTCTTTCCGCATTGTCATTTTATATTGATCAAATGTGTTGATTTTTCTGCAAATGTTCGATTTTTGTGTATTATTACACCTATTCGAAATAGTCGTACATCGCACACAACATACAACACATATGATATAGCAAAAATTATCTGAAATCTTAATTATACGAAATTGAAAATTTCTTTCAAGAAACTGTTGAAAACAATGTGATTCAGGACAGGAGATGATTATCAATGGAATATTCAAAAGAGAAAAGCACCCTATCCCACGGGTTCCAACTATTACAACTGATCTTCCAATTAAAGCGGATTCACTTTCCATTTCTCTTTTGCCATGAAAAAATTAATCTTAAAATTATGTGCGTCTTGGACATTTTGCACACACGTGTTTGTGAAATGTCAAAACCAAATAGTGAAATCTTTGTTTATTTGTAATTGTTTTGTTTAATGTTTAATAATTAAAATTTGTTTGATAAAAACAGATGAATTAAATAAGAAATGAAAATATGGCTTTTGTGTTGTTTATGAATGAAGATGGTGCTGAAGAAGTTCAGAGTAGAAGGATAGTGGATGCTTCAAACCCATTGCTACCTCCGTGTTTTTCTTCCATTATTTTAATTAATTTTCCCTTTTGTTCGCGGTTTGTCCAGTTGGAATGCGACTTTAAACATAAAACAACAAAAAAATTGATAAAAGTAATTCATTTTCAATGAAACAATTAAAAACTTACATGCTTTATTTCTTACTCGACAGAAAAATTCAAACGACACAAAAATGACATTTAATTCTATTCTTGAGTGTCAAAATTGAATTAGCTTTCGCATATCAATGAACTTTCTGTGGGTGAACTTTCGATTTGTGCGATTAGCATTCTAATCGCCGAGTCTCAAAATTAAGTTTTAACGAATTCGACTCACTTTCGAACGAAAGAGAATGTCAAAATAAGCACCATTTTCTGCATGGCATGTGCAAAAATGTTGCAATTATGAACTCAACCATTGCTTATTTATCGATATGTTTATATGAAACTGAATGTATTGAAACTTTTATTGGGTCTGGGTCCAAGGTCGAAGTGCTTAAGGCTCATTATGCAAAACGTATTTCATTTGCGATTATGAGTAACGAGACTTATAAATAAAAACAAAACTCGTTTAAAATTAACGACTGATATTTCCTTTCGTTTTAGGTGTGTTTCTTTTGTTAAACAATCAACTTCTAGATTTCACTCGAAATCGATCGAAAATAAAATTCTGTGTTCCAAGATTTGATTTTGACGATTTCAATTCTGAATTTATCGAAATCGAAAAAAAGGTAAATTGTAGTTTACATGTATATTTATATATGTATGAAATTAAATAAACAAATTTTAAAATAATTTTATTCATATGTTACATTATTTGAACAAATTTTATCACAACTTATGATTATTTATTTTTATTTTAAGCGGTAACCTTGTCTTAAACAGAGTTAGATGGGTTATGTTTGCTATTTTCTAAAATTCTTGGAACACTGGTGAATCACTTCAATAGTAAAATTATCCGCTTGCTTTGGGGATATTAACGAGGAGTTGGGATATATTTCCACGATGCTATGGGAAGGTTGACTTTTAGCAAAGTTTTAAAGAAGTCGATTTAGTGGAATAGGACTTATGTCCAAAATTGACACAAATTCAAAAGTCCGAAGTCAATATATGTACATACACACATACAAAGAAAAAACCTAATGACTATAGCTTAGTTTTTTTTCCATAAAGGAGTGTCCCTCCTTGGTAGTACTAATGCATTTAAATCATTTTTAAATTCTTCCCACTATTTGCCAATACATTCTGACTTGTTATCAGTCTTTGCCCATCCTCCCCAATGCTAATTGTTCTTGTATTGTATTTTTTCCCCTTTTTATTATTCACTAATGTTTAGTCCCAGATTTTATGCCGCCTGCTCGCCAGGGAGCTATTACCCAGTATTACAGGGTAATAAACAGTGATTAATTCAATTAGGCACACAATAGGACTTGTAGGAGCGAGGTTGGGAGTATGCAAATTGGTTTTTGTACTTAAATAAGCTGTAAGAAATGCTTGTACAACACTATTTGGAGAATGAAAATAAAAACTTCGTCTCAGAAATCTAAAAAAAAACGAATAAAAAACATTTGAAATTTTTATTTTCACTTTATTTTATTTTATTACTTTTACAAAAAGAAAAAATTACATTTTTCAATTTTCAAAATTCAACTAAATAACTGACAACAAAAAGCTATTCAAGTGTCAAACGCCCGACCGAATAGAAAATAGATCTACTTTTGCATTGCTCGGGCGTATACGATATAAAAATGTCGTTTTCAATTGGCAATCCGGAATGAGAAGTAGAAGCAGAATCCCAATTGAACACTTTTTGTGAATTCTGAAAATTTTGAAGTTTGGTGTGACTGTATTGGTAGTTTTGCAATCTTGGCTTTTTGGAAAAATCCTGCAATAGAAAATTAACTGCATCACTTGCGTTTAATTTTAATTTCAAGCAATCACTTCACAGTTCGCACAATTTGTAAATTTAAAAATATGACATTTGTCAAGTGTGACATTTAAAATCTTTGAATGTGTGAGTGATTCTGTTTTTGCTTCTGACTTCAAATCCAGAAGAGAAATCTTTTCTTTTTCAGAATTAGAACTGTCACTTTTGAACGCTTTGAGAATGCTTTTTTCTGCTTCCAGATTGCCAATTGAAAACGGCATTAGTTTGAATATTATTCAATTACTCATCTTGTTAGCTAAGATACAAAAAAAAATTCACAATTTATTCAACATTCCTTTTTTAAAGCAATTCCTTAAAAATAAAGTTAAGGTTAGTAGCATCCACATTTTTTGTTTGTTCACCATCAAAATTTGTTTAACCTTTAATTTTAACAGCACCGACCGCCAGAGGCGTTAGCACTATAATATATTTTCAATACAAAAATGTCCACAAATAACATTAAATATGTATGTAGGAATGAGCATATAAAATTTTAAATACAACACAAGGATAAAATTAATTTTGAAAATATAAATTCATTGCAAAAGTTGTACCTACATAATATAATCATTATTTTAGTTATGAGAAGAGTTTTTGACTCTTTAACAAATAAAAATAATATAAAAAACGCAGAGTAAAGATAAAAAGAAACTCCAAAAATATGCAAGATATATATTCCATTTCAGCTTTTCTAGTTTTTTTTTATTGTTCAAAACATCCGCCATGGTTGAAGTTCTAAAGAGATATGATGCTTGACAACATGTTGACAAATGTGAACGCAAATCCTTCAATGATTTGTGATGTGAACGCCCCTATTAAGTCCACATACAAGGAAATTTAACTATACTTTAAAAAATTATTATTGCCCTTTATATGAAATTATAATTTTTTTTTAATACAAAGAGAAAAATATTAAAGAAAATACCTTTAAAATTAAGTTTTTTTTAAAGAAATTTATAGAAGAAATATTAATCGTAGGGTTTTTGTTTAAGAAAGAAGTATGTGTCTAATAATTAGTAATTGGGCATGAGTACTATAAATAGGGCGCCTAGATTTGATTTGATCTTTTAAAAGGGTTAAAAACAAAAAATAATTCCTAAGGCAGGGGGTCTATCTCACCCCGTTTAGGAGGTAGAGTCAATTTCAGAAAAATGATTAAAGCACGATGATAACATTTACAATAAAATATTACATATACCGGTTTTGAGAGCCTTATCTGTAGTTTTAAATTAAAGTTACATTAGGCACGTTTTGTTGTTCATTTTATCCTTATATTAGTACAATTTTACATAGTAAACAACAACAAACGAAAACTGAGGAGAAACAAGTTAGTAATCGAGCTCAGTAATTTACTAAAGATAAAGTTTTGGCTATTTGACACGGGGCTGAGCAAAAATATGTTTTTTTACATAATCATTGGCTGGCACAAATGGGAATGTTTTTGATAATCTTTGATTTTCATATCATATCATGAACTGTAATATAAAATCTGATATAATACAAGAAAATGTGAAATAAATATAAAAAACTTTCCTCATCATTCGTTTCGGCAGGATAGGTATGAGGTTAGGTTTTATTTGTTTTTAGATAATCTGGATTTAAAGAAATAATTCCAACTAAATACACATTATGTTATATAAAATATCATACATAGGTATGTATCATAATGTATTTTTTATTGTACCTTTTTTAAGGCTAATATAAGAAATTTAAAACCTCTTACCCGTACATAAAAAAATCCGTACTATTTTGTTTTCATTGATATTTGATGTTTTTAATTTGATTTGATAGTTTCAAAATTCATATGTACATATATGTACATACATTAATCATAATCTGAAAATTTCGGTGGTGGCCTTGAAGTAGGGTTAGAAAATTAAAATACAAAAATTTAGTTGAGCGCGTCAGATTTATATGTACTCCCAATGCGTATTTACGAATATGTAAAAAAAATGGCTACCTTCAAATACCCGAGCGCGTCAGATTCGCATAGTGAAAGTTCAACATGATGTCCCAAGTTACCAATAATAATCTGACCTGTATGACGAGGGAAATTTTGATTATTTTTTTTCTTAATCTAGGGCGTTTTGGAGTGACAGAGTGACAGCAGACTTCAGGTTAAAATTACGTCGCCCTATAGACCCACAATAACGTAACTAAATTTTTGACTAAATTTTTGAGAATACAGCATTCCATAATATCGCAAAAAATTGTCCCTCTAAGATCTTAGTGATACCGCTTAGGAGTTATCACTAGTCGAAACAACATTTCTTCCATAAGACTTATGTCATAAAATCGACTCGAAATTCTAAAATTACCTTATTTTGACTTACATTTTAATGGCACTAAGGCGAATTATACAAGAAGAATTAACATTGACCATTAATAAATACGTATACCTACTCTGTTCAATTTGAAAATGCAGTACAGGCCTTATGGGATTCAAATGATTTTATCAAAGAGCTTTCTTATTCAAACCTTTTGAGAACAACAAGGAATGTTAAGTAGAGAAGTTGGATCAATCATTTTCATCCTAAACCGAACGAGACTGTTCAACGATTCATGTTCCACCAACGCTGACATCGTAAAGAATTAAAAAAAGTTATCTGAAAACTGCGAGCTAGACAAAATATTGAGAGACCAGATTGTCTGTGAATCATTATAAAAACGCCTGTTTAGGGAACTCAAGACAGATTTCAAACAGACATATTATATACATATATGATTATTTGTGTTTCTATGGCACACGACGCGGCCCCGAGCAACGTACTTAACGTCCGCGTCCGTGGCAACAAAAAAGTTATGGTGATATCGACGATGAAAAAGTACCAGCCCCTAGAGAACGTGCCATTG
The DNA here is from genome assembly GCA_905146935.1 of Scaeva pyrastri. Classification (NCBI taxonomy): domain Eukaryota; kingdom Metazoa; phylum Arthropoda; class Insecta; order Diptera; family Syrphidae; genus Scaeva; species Scaeva pyrastri. Next base: position 84,402,336 of record LR989927.1, read on the forward strand.
CGATGTTTTCAATGCGAGAGAAATCATTTAGTTGATAAATGTGTTTTTAAAGACAAGAACAGCGATTTCACCAAAGTTAAAGGCCAACAAGCAAAGTATGTTTCAGAAAAAGAGCACCCACTCGTCAACAAGCTGTTCAACCAGGAGAAGAAAGACCAAACTAAGAGAATCCAGGAAATAAGGATACATTCATATTTGCTAATCTATCTTTAACTGCGGTTTAAAATTGCATTGCATTTCACAAACTTAAAGTTAAATGGAATTAAATTTAAATGTTTGGGAAGAAGTAAAAAAGGGATCCCAATCTAAGCCGTATTTAATTGAACTTATTATTAAGCGATTTTATCTTAAATTAAAATAAAAGGGAGCTCATCAATAGGTTAAATGATAATGAATAGATCATGTGCATTCTTACCCGAAATTTAAAACTTGAATAGCTTAATACCGTGAACGACGGAATAATTTTAAATACTAATCAACCGGCACAGTGAACTGACTGTTTGAATTTTTTTTTTGAGAAAAAGAAAATTGCATCAACAAATCATATACCTTAATATTTTAATTCAGAACTCGTTAAAAGGATGATCAATGTCAATATTTAAACTTAACTCAATTAGCTTATATTTGCGAATTGAAGTACTTGAATTAATTGATAAAAACTTTATTAAACATATAGGTAACCCCTTCGCATTTTTTAAATGTCGAATCAATACTTTTTAATATTTAATCAATAATAATTGACAATTGTATTATGCATACATTAAAATAAATTTAAAGTCTATACATTTTATTTTTCACACACGGTTCAGAAAGAAATTCGTATTAATTATTATTATAATTACCTAATATAAAAAAAATGGACTCTAACACAAAACTTTTTCTTTGAGAAGATTTTCACGAATAAATAAACAGGACAACTACATACATATGTATATATACATAGATCTGTTAATGAAATAATAGCCCGTAAAGAAAAAATCGTCGAAGTAGTAATTAAAAGCGTAAATAATTTCAATTTCATCAGAAACAATTCGATTACAGATAGCAGACGGTAGTTTTGCACTTGAAGACTTATTGAGAATGTAATGGACTATTTTCCATTCATCTTTAACTTTACTTTTAGCTTGATTCAATTATTTTTTGTAAGTACTGTCACAGAAAAAAGATTTTTTATATATGTATGTATATTTTTTTAAGTAGGTATTCACTACACTTTTGTTTAGTCCATTTTTCCTGAGTTTGTTCTTATAGTTGACCTTTGTACTTATAGTTTGGATTTATATATAGGTTAAAGTTTATTTATTTATTTATCTATTTATTAATTAATTAATTTATTTATTCATTTATTTATTTTTTTTATTTATTTATTTGTTAATTTATTTATATGTTTGGTTTTTTGTCTATGTTTCAATAATAAATAATTGTTATTGTATTATTCATGATATAATACTTATATACCAACTTGCTAATTCCTCTAAGTTTAATCTAGTAAATTTTTTTTTATTATAAAATATATCGAATGAAGGTTTTTTATCACAGTATTCCTTCAAATGTAATTTTTTTGTTCAATTAAAATTTATTTATTAACTTTCATAACATTTTTCAGTTGTAAAATATATTTCAAAAATCAAATCTCTTTGCAAACTGGGTACTACGTAAATTCTTGTAAAGCCTTATCTATGAAAAAATAAAGTAGTATCTATCTAATCAAATACTTTAAGGGAAAGAACAAAGGATTATATATAGATATATAGTCTTATTAGTTATTATATACCTTACCTACCTACATATTACATATATAGCAATATGGTATTTAAATTGCAGGACCATATTGAAACTAAATTTAAACATATCGGAATAAAAAATGGAATGTGTTGTTTTCTTCTTACAAAAAATGTTGCTAACCTTCTTCGAAAGTAAGTAAACTTATTTCAAAAATGTATGGAAGCATTTAACGAATTGTAATTTACAACCCGGACGAAAAGTAGAAACTGTTTCCAACTTACAAAAAAAAATCAATAGATTCACACTTAATTGATGACTAAACTATCCTACAATTTACAGAATCTATACATCAAATAGATACCTTTTAGAGCTCTGGATTTTGACCGGGAAATTTCTGACATAACCCGGTTATTTTATGGTCTCGGTAAGGTTACGGTGTGAATTTAAAAAATTCTGGGTTCCAGATACATTGCACTGGTATGAAGAGCTGTATAACCTATCCATTAGTGCCTTTAAAAAGTTTGTATTTATTGAAGTTGTTTTGTTTAAAATACAGATGTTTATTCGAAAATGAAGAACAGGATGTGCAATTTTTTTTTTTTGTATAGAGTTGTGCACCCTTTTGATTTCATTTATCACTACTTGACAACGACTTTATTGATTTCTGATTTACCAACATTCTTCGTTGAAAAACCTAAAATTCGGTATGTGCCCCCATAAATTCATATTTATATATAAAAATCGTATTGTTTTGTATTTCATAAAAATCATAAATAAATTAAATTAAAAGCCAATATCATTTCTTGTTATCAAGATTTATTCAAACCGAAAAATTTGTTGAACAGTCTATTGCCTATTTAATTCCTCAAATATTTCAACAGTCAATCCAACTATTTGCTATAATTACCTTATACTACATTTAAGAGCCCACAACAAATTTTGGGTTGCAAAAGTTAACTGAAAAAGAAAGCTGTGGCAAATCTAACCACAAAAATCCATGTCTTGCAGTCCCTGGTCAACACCGAAATAGTATGAATTGTATATGTGGCCATTGTTTTTCTTTATATTTTAATTTTATCTTAAGTATGTAATTCTTTTCTTATTACCCGTGTCTGCTAACGAGGTTAGATAGACCCTTTTCAATAGAAAATGTATGCTTGTTTTTGATCCCTGTACAAAAAAAAATAGTTTTCTATCTTTGACCCAAAGATTACACTCGTGACAACATTTTTTTTTTTAGTAATTCAGAAAAAATATAGAGGGATCAACTTTTTCAATTTCCAAAAATGTTTTTTAGGAAATGCTAAGGATGTATAAATAAAAATATCCATCAAAATACAGTTTTTTTTTTGGAAAATTCCTGTACAATACTATCATATCTGTTTTTAGTGAAATGGATACAACTTTATGACTTACCGACTTGTGTATATATATTTAATTTTAACACAAAACATTTTTAATTGTTCATGTAAATATACACTACCAGTATGTATACATTTATATACATATACTTACATACATCTATTTGGCGTGACAATATTAATTCATTTGAACAATTTGAAATAAACAAACATTTATATAATGTGAAAGCAATATAACAAAATACTAATGGATGCATCTATTTATTACACACTATGTATGTATATAAAAAAAAAGATATAATCTTATATACACATAGTCTTAAAAATTACAATATTTTAATTGCATACATATGTATGTAGGTATTTATTTTTGTGTGTACGCATTACTTATATTCTCTTATCTGTGTAATTATATTTATTAATAATCTACATTTTGTTGGTTATGAGAGAATAAATTTAAAATTTTGTATTAACGTACCTTTATGATTTTTTAAAGAACGGATGCATTTAGTTTTTAAGCTTAAAGTATAAAAATATCGTTCAATTGTGATACATAAACCTTCTATTATATCAAGTTTCAATTATATATCATATTCATAAAACAAATTATATTAAGATTTAATTAATATTAAAATAAAAAAGCAAATAACCACTTATACCCTCTTAAAATGTTACTCAGAATTGAACAAATTGTGAAAGTTAAAAAGTATTTTGGACCAGTTCTAATTAGATTTTATAGAACAATTAGCAACAAATGTAGATTTTTATAAAAAAAAATTAAAATTTATACATAAACACTCAAAAGTAAACACACAGTTTTCAATTTTGATCTACTAATATAAACTTTATTTTAAAGAATGTGTTTGAGTTTTATAATCAAAAATATTTGATAAAATAAAAACATAAATATATAGCTCAAATAAAAATATCAAGATTTACAAGTAATCATATTGTTTTATAAAAGTTTTACTTATTTTTTTCGTGAAAAGAAGTACGAGTACAAACTTATATCCTTGAGATTAATTAATATATATATGTATGCATAATGTATGTAGTTAATAAAATAAAATCATTTGTAGTTAATATTGTAACAGCAATAATTCAAAGGCAAAAAGAAGTGTGTTTGTGACTATTTTCATCATTCATAGCATTAAAATATAACATGTCTAAAAAAGAACGAAAATTCTTTAAATTTTAATCAAAGTCTTCCTAAAAATAAAAAATTAAAAATACCGTTATTACTTTTATTTTGTTATTTTTTCACCAAAGAAGTCCAAATGAGTGGCTTTGAATTACAATGAATAAATAAAAACTTATAATTTAGCGAATTTTTTTTTTCACGAATCAATTTGTATTACTTAATATAAAATTAAAATTCTAAATTCTTGTAAAAAAAAAACGTAATTCAGTTTTGCACCTAAGTGCACTACTTTACTTTTATTGGTTAAGAGTTTGTTGCTAACAGTACCAATAAAAAAAAATTCAAAGAAACTGCAATACTGTCATAATGGGGGGGGGGTGAGGTGACTATCAGGTACTCTTGTTTTGAAGTATTGCCAATTTTTTAATAATGAAAAGAGGCTGGATGCGACCCACACTGATAAAGTGGTAACTTTACAGTATACATTTGAAGTAAATTGTTCATCAAAGGAAGGTATCAAGTGTTCATCTTTTAAGAATTTATTGAACTTTGTATTCGATTTACTTTTGATTTATTATTGAAATCTAAAATATATCACATTTAGGAAATTTCAATAACTGTCACAAAAAATGAATTCGAAGACAATATCGTACCCCGATTTCGAGATTTACATACAGCCCTATAGAGGTATTCGTTCGTAGAATATCCGTAACGAAAGTAAACTCCGATCTGAACTCAGATTATATTCGAGGTATCCATTGCGGAACTAAATAAAATGAAGTATACAATCGCGATCGTTTCAATATTTTACTTACAATTTTGTAGTTTAAATTTCCGAATAGATTCCGCAATGATTTTTCATCGGACAACTTCTGAAGAAATTCAACGCATAGCTGTCAAAAATTGTTGCCTAATCGCATTGCACCGCTGAGCGAAGGAATGCGATGTATTTTGTCGGAAGATTAATACGAAATGCTTAGCGGAACGGATACCATGATAGAAAATTCTCCGATTTCGAACAGATCGGAGAAAAGTTTCTTCCGAACGGATTCCTCGATAGGGGTGATAGTCATATTCGAGTTGAAATTTATTTGTTATCAATTTTTTGTAACATTTTTTGTGGTTTATTTTTTTTTTTTGTAAATAAAAACTATCAATTCAATATTGTCAAAATATTATCACATGGTTAACAGTTATAACATTTATAAATTAAAATAAATTCGAAGACAAAACCATTGCTCGCTGCAAGATATTCAAGTCAAAAAAATGTTTATTACTTTTCGGACGATGTTTTCGATTTTTTGTAATCATATGTACATAGATACCTATGTATGTTATTTGCGAGTACATAATATGTATGTACATATGTTAAATAAAATAAAATAAAAAAAAATTAATTAAAATGATATATTTTAATTCATTGTATTATTTGAGCAGCAACATTTTTTATATAGTTTTTATATTTTTAAAAAATAACGGTATATTGAATTTTTTACACATTTACATATATTAAATCCGTAGATATTATGTCATAATGTACACAATACATTTATTTTGAAGTCAATATCATTATCTATTACTGATATATTTGCGATCAAACAAAGTTTTCATTTTTTTTAATTGCTATAGTAAAAAAAAACACGCTAAATTTGTCCTTATTGTCAACGTAAGGGGTTAACGCGTTAAATTAAATTTTTCTCTATCAACGCACTGTCAACTTTCACAGTGTCATTTCATTAAACGGTGATCATCACACGAACTCCTATACACCCTTCGGTCAATGCTGTCCCAAAATGCGTTGACGCATATATGTATGTGAATCACCTGATATTTTATTATCACTGACAATGCATTCAATCGTAAGACATTGACGATCACACGATTTAAAAAAAATAATGTGTATTTGACAACGTGTCGTGTCACATATGTACATATATTATGAAATTATTTTTTTAGAATCCTGAAAAATAAGAAAGATGCAACTTTGAGCCTCGGCTGTGGAGGCGGTGGAGTAGGAAGTAAGCTGCTTTTAGAATTTTTTAAGACAAACAAAGGATTATTTGCCTATACCCATTTTTTGGTAGAAAATCCTGAAAAAGGAAATAATAAAAAAGAAATTTTGTATTGACTCATTTAATTTTTTATCAATGATATTCACACATTTCACTATGGTTAATTGAGGCTAGTCGTTTTTAATTTAGAAAAGAAGTGTATTTCAAGCTCAAAATTGAGCAAGCTAAAACGATAACACTTATCTGAATCTATAAAATTCAATGATTTTCGATTTATTAAGAATTATGTGTCAACTACACAAATTAAATTTTTCAATAACACTTTGACCCGGGATAAATTCTACCCTGTCAACGTTAGGACACAGTCATTGCGATGACCGGCAGCTACAAAAATGGGTCAACGCGGCCTAATAGCATTGACTGAGACATTACACGGTCACAAAAAATTGTCAAAGCGTTGACTCAAAAATGAGTGTCAATGCGGTAGTTAATGTACTCGTCAACGCATTGACAGCATTTTTCATTGACGATTAGACAACACGTGACACCCTTAGTTGAAATTTTCGAAGTCCCCAAAAGATAAATTAATGTGTTGTATGTATAGAACATACAGAAACATTATTGTTTTGGAACTTATGAAAGACAGCCGATTTCGCAAAGAAGTGTGAATCGAAGTCTATTTCGAAAAAGTATGCTTAATTTCTGGGGCAATGAGAAAATTTAAAAAAAATTACTGCAAACTTTGAAACACTGAGTTCATAGAAATCGGATGTCAAAATTAGATGTTCTATTTTTTTCCCTAAACTCCGTTTGAAAACAGACATAATTAATCATAATTTAAAATTTTAAGAACAAAATTATTTATTTCAAAAAATAATTGTTGTATAATTTTTCCAGTATCTAGTAATAAAAAGGATGTAAAGAAAACGAGATTTGTAGAAATTTTTTGCAAAATAAAAAAATGGTTGAAAACACAAATCAAATAAAAATGAAATGTACATAGGTTAGGGAGAAATAAAAATAAATTATTTAAATTTTTTAACAAAGATTTTCATAGAGAGCTCTAATTAATAAATAATGGTCTAAATAATAAAAGCTCTAAATAATTTTATTAATTAATTAATTGTGGGAAAATGTTCCAATGTACATATGCACAAACTAAATTTCTTCATCCTCAATTAAAATTCATAGATATTAGATGAAATTTCTGTGCTCTAAATGAGATATTGTATATATGTTAGAAAATGTTTTTAATAACCCAGTAAACGAAACAAATTTAGCAAATATCCTTAAAAAAGTAGATATATCCCAAAACCAATTTTTTACCGTATTTTGTAAAAAAAAAATATAAAAAGTCTCAGGCCGGGTTCTTTGTACGAAATTTTGGTTGTTGTGTGTCAATTTATGCTTCTTTAGCTTAGTTCTTAGTTTCGCTAGCCATAAAAACATCAAGACTTCGGTCTTTCATCAAATAAATATGGGAATGGTAACCCTAATCCAGCCACCCGAAGTGTTAACTCTTTTACGCATAGACATACATTACATAAGAGAAAATTATTACATAATATCATACGAGATCTTTTGAGATACGATCATCAAATCTTTAGTTAATACGGTTGGTCTTAAGGCTGGGTGTCCAAGATCGGCAAACTCAAACTTCATGTAAATTACTTTATTTGTGTTAGTGACCTTATTTGACATGAATTTCATGGCATCGCCGTATATGGCCAGAGGAATTTTGTTTTTGTTTGTTACTCTCTCTCTCTCTACACTCATTTTGAACAAGAATAGAGTCGAAGAAAAAAAATGAGTATCTTTATAAGATCAATAACACTCTAAAGTGGGAAAAGTAAAGAAAAAACAACAATAATAACCAAAGAAAAGGACAGTCTGTGCTGTATGAACGTTTCCTTTCGATTTAAATATTTTCTCAAAAACAGGTTCTGATCTCGTTTGCACTGAAATTGTTTTTCCAAAAAATAATAAATCCCCTCTTTATTGCCACAAAAAAAAAATCAAGATCACATAAAAAAAACAAAACGATCATGACTTCTGCTACATCTTCAAACTAAAGGGTGCAAGAAGTAGATAGATAAACTAGAACTACACACAATATTAGGTCTGTTCCAAGTGTTCGCCGAAAATCACCGAAAAACTGCGAAAAGCTGTTCCAAGTTACACATTTTTCGTAGTTTTTCACAGAAGAGATAGCTCTTGAGAGAGCAAAAGATTTCCCCACCCTGAGAATTTCAGCCACAAAAATTTCTCTCTAGTCAACACATTGCCAAAAAAAACTGGTTTTTCATTACATATTCTTCAAATTCCAATAACCGGTTTTTCTATAGCCTTTTCTGTTCTTGATACAAAAAGGAAGAAATAACCAGCAATATGTAAACCAAAAACAAAAATATTTGAGAGCGAGTGGGCGGGACTCATTTCTTTTCCAAATGAAAAACATTCTTTCGCAGTGGAATTACTGGGAACTGAAAAGGGAAAAACACCAATTTCACCCCAAAATGTGTCTTTTCAAAAATATATTAAAAAAAAAATAATTATTAATTAGAATTTTTGAATTGGAGAACAATAGAAAAAATACTAAAAAAAATTTAAAAATAAGAAAAATATGCACAAGCATTATTTTCTCTGGAAAGCTAATTGTTATTTGGGTTTTTTCAATGAACACTTAAAGGGTTAATAATTTTATTTTCCAAAAAGTCCACCCTTCACTCCCGAGGTAATTAATTAAGCTATTCAATAAAATAAAGAAAAAAAAAAGTAGTTCAAAAGGCTAAATAAAGAATGAGGGATATTTAAAAGTCCCCCAAAAAAACGTATTTTGCGTTTTTTTAGGTTTTTTAATTTTTTTAAACTTTAAAAGTGAATTATTTAAAAATAATTTACTCGTTATAAAAATATTTGAGACTGGCTTTACAATACTTTTTGTTTTGATGAAATATGTTGTAGATTAAAGAAGTTATACCTGTTCAAACACGCCAAACCCATTGAAAATTGCATAAGATTAGACTAATTTTTTGCCCATGAAAAAATTAAATAAATTAAAGTCACTCACTTAGGTAATTAACTTAATTTATTTTGAAAACACCAGAAAAATTAAATAAAAATCTTAGTTATACCAAAAATAAATGATGCATTTTAAACTACTATCAAAATAACGACAAAATTGTAGTTTGTTTCACTCTCAGAATTACTATATTATACATTTAAAAATTATAATGATGCAGTGTAGTAGCCCTGTTTATTTAGAATGCATATATATTATTTTAATCAATTAGCATTCAAAATGTAAAAGTTATCGCTTTATTTGTAACATTCCATCCGTTTTTTTAGCTGGCCACCCAGCCTTAAAGAACGGTTGTCTTCTGTTTGCTCATTGGAGATTAAGATTAGTATTGCTAATTCTGTCAAACTATTTTGATTTATATTAATTTAATTAAACTATTAACTTTAAAATAATACGAGCGTTTTATTTGATACTGTTTCCTATATTTGGGGGTTCAACGAAACATAAAATTAAAGCCGCAATTAAGAAGTATATATTTTTTTTCGATTTTAATAAATCTTTATTGTATAAATCGGTATCAAATAAAATTAATTCAGTTTTATACAATCTGACTACCACACAGCTTAAGTCGGAGTTAGAGAAACTCGTTGGACACTTCTGGCAATAAACCAGAAGTAGAAGCCGCCGAGGTGAAATCCTGATAAAAGACGCAGAGAATTTTGTTTCCTTCTTCAATGGTGAGGATAGTTTGCCTGTGGAAAAATGGATAAATGAGTTCTAGGAATTTGCGGGTATCATACAATGGACTGACTTGGAGAAGTTGGTTTACTGAAAAAAAAAACAACTAAGAGGTGCAGCTAAGATGTTTACGAGATTAATATCATGTACTTCATTATCTGAGGGCTAGTGAGGGCTAGACTTTATTCTGAGGTTTTTCAGTGAAGAGTTAACTCTATCATCAAAAAGTATAAGTTCAACACTGAAATGTCATTTGTCAGTTGTCATATATGTATGTATACCGGATCTTGATCTGTATATATGTACATACATATGTACATATGTATGTGTTTTCATAGTTACATACATACATACATATTTGTTGAGATTTTGTGTTCGTTAAAAAAAATATTCAAAAATTTAAATTTTAAATAGAGGATTTAATTTTTCAACAATTTAAGTTGAATGTCTCCTTCAGGCTGTTGAAAAAAGGAAAAAAACAATAGAGTCCATAAAGAAATGAATCGGGTGTCCACGGAACAAAAATTTCAATAACATATGTATCTTCACTTAACTCGTTGAATTATTGTTTTCAAAACATTTATTTGTCAAGCTGTCAAATTATGTTTTAGTCCCAGAGTTAACTCACATAATATCCAGGGAAACTCTGAGTTAACTTCGGGACTAAATTGAACCGAAAAACTGAAATGAAGAGTTGAACCAGAGTTAACTCTTACTCGAGGATGATCTTCAACTGAAAAACTGGCCCTGAGTTGAAGAAACAGTTGGTAAGCGAGTTCAAAAAAAATGTAAGTAGCTCTGATATATACATTCAGTTACAAAAACGTGGAAAGAAATCAGGCGAAATTTATATAGAATACATATTATACATAATGAGAGAGTTGGCGCAGGGTATGGTAGATAGAATTTCTTTGATCCAGTTCATAATAAATGGCGTACAAGACAGGGAAGAAAATAAACTTATTTTGTATGGTGGAAGGAAATTTTTCTGAGCTTAAAGAAAAATTTAAGATTTATGAAAAGATTGGTTTAAGTAAGGCTTCCATTGAGTTGTCAGGCCTTGCTTCAGCTTCAGCCAGGTCTCTCTAATTATTAATGCCAAAGTTATATTTGACAATAATATATTGTCAAATTTTTTAATCCAAATGTCGATACATACAATAATTATGTTGTGAATATTCAAGATAACGAGACAGATGAGTTACGACACTCCAGCCACATACGGAAAAGAAATCAGGGCATTATACAATAATTGTTAACCAAGTTAGGTTAAAAAATCTCCAGTTACTATGAAAATTAATTTAATCGATGAGACATCTATATTTAATACATACAGAAGACTTCCACCGTGCGTTGAAACAAAATATAGTGAAAATGCAGATTGAGGAGTGGGTCAAAGACAAAGTAGTTCGTCCGTCGTGCTCTCCCTTTGCTAGTCGTGTTGTGGTATCGGACACATAGAGTATGCGTGGATTACAGAAAAGTCAACGAGCAAATAATAGAAGAAGTTTTAGATCAGTTGCAGAATTCCAAGGTATACTCGTATACTTGTTCGTCCACTTATAAATAAAAAGATTGTGTTCATTTATATGGATGATCTAATAATACCGTTGATTGATGAGAATATTCAAAAGCTGAAAGAGGTTCTAATGTTCTGAATATGGCAGCAGATAATGGATTAAACATCAAGTGGTCGAAGTGCCAATTTTTAAAACGTTAGGTCGAGTTCTTGGGCCATGTGGTTGAGAACAGGACGATTTCTCCGTCCGAGGACAAGATTAGAGCGTACGAAATTTTCCTGAGCCAAAAAAAAATTAAAAATATACAGCCGTTCCTGGGGTTGACAGGAAATTTTAGAAAATGTTTTGAAAATTATTCACTAATTTCTTCCCCTTTGACAAACCTGTTAAGAAGTAAATTTACTTTCAGATTTGGATCGGACGAAAGGAATGCATATGAAGCTCTTAAATCAAAGCTTATTTCTTCTCCAATTCTACACATTTACAATCAAGGTGCTCAAACAGAAACCCACACGGACGCTAGCAAGATTGGATGATCAGCCATACTACTTCAGAAAGCAGAGGACAATACAGTGCGAAAAGTTGGCTATGGCGATGGCCCACGACAAACGTCTACATGCAGCACTTTATGAAGCTATGGAAGGAGTCTGGTTTCGATTACTTATCCGGGCGAATTAAACTTAGGATGGCCGAATGTGGGAATGGTAACCCTAATTCAGCCAGCCGAAGTGTGTACTCTTTTACGCACAGACATACATTACATAAGAGAACATTGGGAGCTATTCTTCCACATCTGTTATGAATTTTCTGTTATCAATCGTAAAATATTCTCATCATAAAAAATCTTTTATTTATAATTTGTATTCAGGAGTTCGAACTTTTATAAAAGTCTGTTATCAATATTCAAAAACAAAATGAATAAGCAAACAGAAATAAAATCTGTTATCAAAATTAAACTATTTTATTATTATGTACATACATATTTGAGTACGTAAATGAAATACCATATGAACTACCATTTTTGCCTATACCGCAATTAAAATTCTAGGATCCTTTGTTCTCATGGTATTTCCTGAAACATAAAAACATAGGTACATGGAAGGTAACTTAGTATACCAATCATGATATGTACAGTACACACACCACCAGTTAGGACCTATTTTCATGATGAATAAAGTTTAACTAAAATCTCGACAATTTCAGAAAGAAAACAAATCGACGACCAACAAACGTCGTAGTGCGTCGTCGAGAAGAGCAAAACAAATTTACTATTTACTTCTTGGGGGAAATTCACTTTATTTAAAAGGAAACATTAGCACTTGAAATTAATAAATAAAATGCAATGGTCGTGTTTGAAGACTGAGTTGTTCCAATTTGTCCACTAAAATTCTTTCATTTAAATTGTCTCGTCAGAATACATAGCTGCATAAAAGTTTTCTGATCTTTTTTCTATGAAAGTATTTCTTAAATATGAGTGCAGTTTTTTTTATTTTTATCCTCTCAATTACATTTATTTGGCTAAAATATAAACTTTTCCTAAGTATTGAATGAAATTTTTTATAATAAAAGTCAGAAACATTTCTCTTTTATGATTCAGAACAGATTACATAAAAGATTTTGCCTCCCCGAATGTTCGAATTCTAGACATTTTATAAAAGATTTTATAGCAGATTTCATAGCAGATTTAGTATGCTGAATACCTATGTAAATTAAAATTCATACAAGAATTTTTGACAACTCAAATTTTTGTAAGGGAATTTTAAAAGATTAACAGAATAGCAAAATAAACGATCTCGCCGAATATTACATAAGAAACGAGATCTATTTGAGATACGATCATCCCATCTTCACTTAAGAACGGGTGTCTTTCGGTTGCTAATTGGATATTAGTCTTGCTAATTCTGTCAACATTTTTTTATTTACATACATATATTAATTGAATTATTAAATTTGTGATACTTATGTACATATGTATGCTTATAACTTTTAATATTGTAGACTTAACTAATAAGTAAATAAAATACAGTGAATTATAAAGAATGAATGTTTGTTATTTTGTTATTTTTATAGACCATGCCATATCCCCAAATACGCAGAAAACCGAATTGAGTTAGTGATTTTTTTATGGTTTTTGCTGAGAGTTTTGCTCTATCATGCCTAAACGGCTGAACGGATTTTGATGAAATTTAGTTAGGTGATAGATAGTAACCTAGAAAAGGATATGGGCTATTAATATTCATGCTATCGTACTTAACTTATCGTACTAATTAAGTTAGTGATTTTTAATCGTTTGTTTTAAAAGTTTACCTCATTCATGCCTTGACCACTGAACGGATTTTTATAAGACTTGGTTAATTTAAAGATAGGATCCTAGGCTCGGACACACAGGCTACTTTTTACCGCGGGAAAATACCTCATTCCCGCGAAAATCTAGCGTGATCGTGTCAGGTTGATTAGGTTGCTTTTAAACAAATTTTGATGTGAATGAGGACTGGAACACGATAGTGGGACATTGTTGCAGGGGGACCTACAGCCGGGAGAAACAAAAAAACTTATGCGGACGAAGTCGCGGGTAAAAGCTAGTATCTAATAATTGGTTTAGCATTAAAAGAAATGCGAACATTTTCGCATACCGTTGAGAATCTTTAGTTAAAAATCTTGAACAGTTTCAAGCTTACAAAAATTGATGGAAAATGTTCGAATTTATGCATGTATTAATGTTTTTCTGCGAAAAAATGCTTTGCAAGGGTTGTACTCAAAAATTGTTCACGTAACTTGCGTCGCTCACGGTGTAAACAGAGTTTGTGAAAGCAAACGCAGTCACTACTAAAAAAAAAAATAGTCAGCGCTCTCGAAGATGATGCAAGCTGTGTTGCATTTGCAAAAAAATGTATTAAAGATGAAGAACTGCAAGCGCAGCTGGCGTATATTAAAGTCAATTTTGGGTTTTTAGTCGATCCGAAAAAACATATTTTTAAAGACCTACAAAAAACAGGTATATTTGAGAGTCTGTACCTGCTTATAATTTAGGCTAACAATATTCTTATCAAGGAACATCAATTGGCGAAGTGCTGCCTGTTTTGAAAGACATTGACAAAAGGCCCATTGCAGAAAAAGTTTTGAAGAAGTTTACTGCCGTTTTCAATGGAAACACAGGGCTGTAAACGATTGAGCAGATAAATTGTGTAAAAAACGGCGACGTGGATTCCAAACTTCCAGGAAACATTGAAGTGAATAATGTTGAAAGTTTTAGATGGGCTCCACTCGTTTCGGCTATAGTTGAGAGATCGTTTAGCTCCTTAAAAGCCCTTCTAGGGGACAACCGAAGAAGATTGCTACCTGAGAACTTTAAAAGCTCTTGGTAGTCCAATGCTACTATAATTAAATGTATCTTTGTTTATTTTTCTAGTATTTTTTAATAAATGCCATTTCTTTGCCTTTTTCAGTGTTTTGTTTTGCCTTTTTAAATTTTGTAGGTCAACAAAATCCTAACCCTGATGGTTATAATATTTCATTCGACAAAATAATGTTTGGCAGGTCAAGTTTTCCTGAGAATTGATTGTAGTTTCATTCATATCTAAGTCATTATCTAAATTCATTTTGGAAGTTTAAAATTTCAAAAATTTCAGCTATGGGTCGATGGAATTTGACTTGCTGTGTTTTATCCTCAACCTCTGTGCTGGAGCAAGCATTCCGAAAGTCATCAGAATTTTCAGTTAATATATACAAATTATTTTTTTGAATCTTCGAATGTATAACGTGATTCCATACGGGCTTCCTATAATCTGGCCACATATTCCTCTCCGAAAAAGGAAAATGTATTCTGATGTGTAAGACCAATCTTTATCTATGGTAAGGAGCAATTATGAGATTTGACAAAATAGAAATTGGAACAGGAAAATATATTAGCCAAAGAAAAAGAATCCGTATACCAAAAATCTCTGTCGTGAATGTTATAAGCATCCCAAGAGATAGCATGATCAAAAGAATCTTTGGAAAATTTCGATACCGATATTCCATAAGTATTTTCCAGGCAAAATAAATAAATGCAAATAGCAAAATGCGCTGAACGTTATCTTAAAAAACAAAACTATCGTTATCAGAGCGTAGTCATTATGTATGTCAGATAGTCAAGCTGCTCAAAGCACTTAGATACTACCTACTATGTTAGTTCAAAAATAGTGTTAGACTGCATTGACAAACTGAATAAACTCGGTAAAACAAACACTTTTACACTCCATTACCTGGGCAAGTATGTAGGTGTTCAGGGAAATGCAAAAGCAGACTTCTTATCGAAAAAAGGTGCCTCAACTATACTTATAGGAACCGAACCCAATTATAATAGGAGAAAACGTGAAATCCCGCTTTTTAAAATCTTGTTTTTTTAAAAATGCCGACATTATTTTTTTAAATACCGCCTGCTAAAATACCTTTTTTTTATATACCTTTTTTTTAAATTCCGTTTATTCAAAATCCCGTTCTATTATAATCCCCCTTTTTAAATCCCCCCTTATCCCTAAGATCGTTTTTTTGTTTTTTTAGAATGCATGATTAAATCTTATTTATTTCATGGAAGTAGACAAGTGCAATACTCACCTAACTTCTAGTCTATGTACGATAGTGCCGAAAAACAGTTCCCGCGAACCCCAAATAATGTCGAGGCATGGCATCGCAGACTTAAGGCTTTAGTTGGACGAAAAAGTGCTGGGATGTACAAAAGTATTGGCAATCCAGCTAAAGAAGCAATTGAGATAAGTATTTGCGACGAACCAGAAAAGCTGTCCTAACGTTGTCTATAAAAAGATATCACATCAAGTTTTTTGAAAATATTTTTAAAAACCAAAAATTGTGATAAAAACGAAAACGTTTTATATTTGCGCTATCTACTTAAATTAATATTAGGATGAAAAATCAAGAACTTGACTCTAAAATTTTTTTTTTTAATCATGCATAGATACATACATAGGTACACTCAAGTTTTTCGAGATTTCAGTTAAACAAAATTATTTGAATTCAGGACAATAAATAAAAAATCCTAAAAAAATGGGGCATGGTTTTCTTTGTCTCCTTAAAATAACCAATATTGAACGTTCCAAATAAAAAAAAATTAGAAAAATATTTCTGTATAGACATCTATTTTTGTATATTACAGTTTTCACACTAGGTCTATCATTTTCCTAATTATTTAGATACCGATCTAGCTATGGAATTAAGAAAAAGTTGGGCACATAAGTTTGAGATAGAAACCTCACAGGTACATGTAGGTACTTAATAATTAGGTAGGTATTTCCATTTAACTACAAACCGAAATTTAATTACCTAACTTAATAATTTAATCCTAATTAATAGAAACCTAACAACGTACCTTTAATAAGCTATGAATATTAAATAAAATAAAAGTAAAACATTTCAGAAATCTTTAAAATTCCATTCACTAATTCATACCTTCAAAAAATTAAAAGTTTAAGGAAAACCTACCCCGAATCTTCAATCTTATAACAAAACTTCAAGTCAAGAAAAACTACTAAATACCTATGTACATTGTACCCAAAAACTGTTCCCGGATTGCCTTGTACATGAGTTCAAGCTTTCCTTGGGTCTTCTTACCTCTTGTACACAAGATTGGTAGGTACACAACAGGAGAAGGTAGAAGACGAATTCTTACCGATATTCCACTTGCCCATTTGGTATTTTGGGTTGGAAGTGGATGTGAATCTTAAAGGTGCGAATGCCAAATTACCATTGTGATTCCGAAACACCAATTCTTAGCTAAGCTACTGGCTTCGACACACTGTGGGGCCTTGCCTTAGCAGAAGCGGCGAGAATTCATTGTTTATATACATATGTAATAAATTTTAATAAAAATAATGGTTTCGATTAACTGATAAAATGTCTCACATGGTTATACATTTTTTTTCAATTAGAGCTTTAATCACTATACCGTTGGGCAACAAAGATGAAATTTTAACAAAGCTGCTTGCTATGTAAAAATAATCGAACAAGTGTGATCTGTTTTTATATTAAAAAATTAATTTTTTTTCTTGGATATAATATGTTAAATAAGGTATGTTCTTTAAATACAATTAGTTTTTTGTCGATTATAAAGTAAAGATAGACAAAAAAAAAATTAAAAAACTAAAGAACTCAAAAATATTTTTTAAATAACGGTACTTTTTGATTAGGCAAACATTTAAATAAAGTCAATATTGTTTTTCATAGCTTAATTGTTCCTTTATTTAGTATTGAAGTTAAAAGTAGAAAATGTTTGCCTGACATATTTAAAAAAAAAATTTTTGGTCATAAGTACACCAAATATTTAAACAAAATCATTATGCTCAAGGTCTCAGTATGCAATATTTTTCTTGTAAAAGGTAAGAACCCTGCGAAATGTTTTTTAAGAGTAAATTTAAGAGTATGGAAAAGAAAATTGAAGAGATTGAGCAATTCTTAACTTTATTTCTAACTCTATAACAAACTGCACTGAAAACCATGTGTGGGACCTAAGATAGAAATTACATAATACGATTCAAATTTGAAATAAAATCAAATCAAATCACAAGATCAGTGTTTGAAAGAAATGAATGCATCCGGCATGAAGAAAAAGTAAAATTTACAATTTAATTAATTTCTTCTACATATTTTTATCAATAAAATTAATTAAATTAAAATATTTATTTTAGTAATTTTCAATTTTCTCGAACACTATTTAATATAAATTTATATAATTTTCAGTTTTTGATTAAGAAATAATAATAGCAATGAATTCTAAATCAAAAGATTTTTATATTTCATGAAAATTTGAAAAAAACTACTCTTAAAGCTTATTTTTGGCAAATTTTGTCTTTTAATTAGTATTTTTCCCAAAACTGTGACTTTTTTTCACTTTATTTAAAAACAGGCTGAAAGAATAGAGTGGAAGCTTTAAAAAAATGTATAATACTTAATTGTTAGTATTTCCGTTACTTTTTAACAACTCGTTTTTCGTTGAAAGCATTTTTATTTTAAATTTCCCCTAAACGAGTTAGGGTAGACCCCCCCTCCACTAGTAAAAAATGCTTGTTTTTGACTGTTCTACAAAAAGCAATTATCAAATCTAGGTTATCGCACTCTCTAATTTTGCTCGTCTGTAATACATGTGTATCACGGACTTCGGAGGTCTGAGGACCTAAGAAAGTAAGTAAGTACAGCTTGATACTGTATTGGTAAGTGAAAATACTGCTAGTAAAATTTTACATGCAAAACAACAACATCTCATTAATGAACAAAAATAAGCTATTATTCTGCAAAAGTATTTTAGTGAAGATAGTGTTTCATCTAGTTAAATGTAGGAGGCAGTCAAGAAGTGCAAGAAATATATAAATGTTGGCAAACATGAACTTGTGTTCGGTGATAAATACATTTCTTTTATACTTCGCCTGCATTGCAAAGTGCAAGCGATCCACAAATTTCAAACCAAATATTTTTTTCTAACGGGTGATTTTTTAGCTGGTTTGGTTTTGGCAACACTGGTTTTGACAGCTGACGTGTGTTTAGTACCTTGTGTCACTGTCAAACAGCTTCAGTTTGGTTTGCAATTTAACCATGGATCGTCTTACAAATGAACAACGCTTGCAAATTATTGAATTTTACTATCAAAATTCGTGCAGTCTATTCGGAAGATTGCGACCAAATTTCGCACCAAATTTACTTTGTTGGACATTAAACCACCAACACGTTTACGTACTGTGCGTAGTGAAGAAAATATTGCGGCCGTATCAGCTAGTGTGACAGAAGACCGCGAAATGTCGATTCGGCGCCGTTCCCAGCAGTTAGGCCTTTGTTACAGTTACAGCACTACGTGAAAAATTTTGCGGAAGGATTTGGGCGTAAAGCCTTTTAAGATACAGCTGGTGCAAGAACTAAAGCCAGCCGACCTACCACAACGCCGAATTTTTGGTGAATGGGCTCTTGGAAAGCTGGCTGAGGCTCATTTTTGGTTGAATGGGTACGTAAATAAGCAAAATTGCAGCATTTGGAGTGAAGATCAGCCAGAAGCATTGCAACAGCTACCAATGCATCCCGAAAAAGCCACTGTTTGGTGCGGTTTATGGGCCGGCGGTATTATTGGGCCATATTTCTTCAAAGATGATGCGAATCGCAGCGTTACTGTCAATGGTGAACGCTACCGAGCGATGATAACAAACTTTTTTTTGCCCGAAATGGAAGTTCTTGACTTGCATGATATGTGGTTTCAACAAGACGGTGCCACATGCCACACAGCACGCGAAACAATGGCGCAATTGCGAGGCGAGTTTGGTGAACAGTTAATTTCACGTTTCGGGCCGGTCAATTGGCCGCCTAGATCGTGCGATTTGACACCATTAGACTATTTTTTGTGGGGGTATGTCAAGGCTAATGTCTATAGGGACAAGCCCGCTTCGATTAACGCACTGGAAGCCAACATCCATGCATTCATTCGTGAGATACCGGCCGATATGTGTGAAAGAGTATCAGCCCTATTCTGCTATCCGTCGGGGGGAATTTTTCTTGAATTTTCACTTGTCGCTATTCTGCTATTCACTCGAAGTGAATCTGTATTAAAGCCGGTAACATCGGTAATGCTGCGCGGTATTCTGCTATTCACGTGAACGGATTTGTTCCATACAATTCAGATCCGCATATAAAAAGTTGCGGATTTTACTTATGGTTCGTCTTTCTTGTTTGTGTTTAGTAAAATGTTAGCAAAAACAATACCCAATACATACCGAAATGCTTCAATGGAAAATCTGTTCACGTAAATGTCAAATTGGTTCCGGATAATGTAGTTCATCCGACGGATAGCAGAATGGAAAGGAAGTTTGAAAATGAATCGAATGGGTGGATCGGATATACGATTCACGTGAATAACAGAATAGGGCTGTATGCCAAAATTGGACTCAGCGGATGGGCTACCTGAGACGCAGCCGCGGTCAACATTTGCATGAAATTATCTTTAAACATGAATTGCAAGGTTCAAACTATCGATTCAAATAAATATTTCATTATTTTTTTTGAATTTTTTGTTTTTTTTTTTTTAAGTTCTAAACCTCTTAAAAAATCACCCAATATATAGTATGATCTCAATATCTCATGCGCGAGTATATGAGCAAAGTAGTTAAGCTCTTAAAACACGCGAAGCCAATAGGCGCACCAATGTAGTCACTACGTAGTCGAAACAAAACTAGCTTTATGAATGTAAAATGCACTAAAAAGCTAATCAATCATAATCTTCTGTCATATTTATTACAGATGGAAGCATGAAATGAGAAACATTTGTGATTTGATAAACTTTTTTCTATATTAAAATAAATCAAATATAAGATATAAAATGAGTGATTTGGAATAAGATGAAGTCATTGGTATGCAAAAAAATTAAATTTATGTCGTTTTCAATTGGCAATCTGGAATCAGAAAAAAGCATTCTCAAAGCGTTCAATTGGGCAAAAGTGACAGTTCTAATTCTGAAAAAGAAGAGATTTCTCTTCTGGATTTGAAGTCAGAAGCAAAAACAGAATCACTCACACATTCAAAGATTTTACATGTTACACTTGACAAATGTCACATTTTTGAATTAACAAATTGTGCGAACTGTGAAGTGATTGCTTGGAATTAAAATTAAACTATACAAAAATGGATATTAATATTGACAATATCTTAGCAATTGTTTCTAATTTGTTAGAAACATTGTTGGAGTCGTCTTCCTCATCTTCTTCATCAAGTGATGACGATGCAAGTGATGCAGTTAATTTTCTATTGCAGGATTTTTCCAAAAAGCCAAGATTGCAAAACTACCAATACAGTCACACCAAACTTCAAAATTTTCAGAATTCACAAAAAGTGTTTAATTGGGATTCTGCTTCTACTTCTCATTCCGGATTGCCAATTGAAAACGACATTAGATCATATTATAGTGATATGGGAAATAAAAATTAACAGCTGAGAGTGAAATGTTAAAATACTTACATATGTATGTATGTAATCAAGTTTTATTTGTTTCTTTAAAATTCAATGCTCTTTTTAGTTTTTAATAAAAAGCAGAAAACCGGATACTAAAATTATCTTATTTTTTTGAGAAATTAAAAAAAAAAAATAAGTACGCTCGAAGCGAACCATTATTTTAGTAATAAATTTGCACAATCCGCAAACGTTGTTCCAATTGAAAACGACATAAGTCTACTGGCAAACCAAACTGATAATTCAAATGACAGCTGTTAAAAAGACCAAGTCCAAGTCAATTGGAAGATTGAAAACCACGTCTAAGAAAAACACCCTTTATATGTTATTACCACCACCTACATATGTACATACATATATTAAATTAAACAAGTTGAATTACTTTAACATAATACTCTCATTTACGGGCAATGCTTTAATATTTTGAAAGTTTTAAGCAAAAATAAATTATAATTATTAATTAAAGTTTTTAAAATTTAACAACACTCAAAGCTAGACAAAAATCAAAACATTGATACAAATTTTGAACAAAGCAGAAATAAAATTATTTTATTACAATCAAAACTATTTAAAATAATCATAGTCGACATTTATATAGTATGTAAATAAGTCTTAGAAAATCAGTTCTTTTGAACACACGTTTAAAGGTTGGCATTTGAGCCTATACATTTTATAATTTTAACTTGTGCTACTGAAAAAGAAATATTTAAATTGTATTTTATTAATAAAGTAGAACAACATAGCTGGTTTTTGTGATGATATAACATAATTACGACATTTAAAATTTATCAGCTATGATATTTTTAATTTTGTAATTAAATATCCCTACATACAAAAATATACTCGATATATTTTCAAAATGAGTACAATAATCTACAGAACGAAATACAACTGAAAAATGCAATTATTTAGTTGATAATAATCATGTTGTATAGGTACGTATAACATCTCGTATAACAGCTCGACATAGTGGGCATTGACCACAACCTGCTCCTCGCCACTGTTCAATAGCACATTCGTAACACATGCACATATGCCCGCACATGTAGAGTACGGAGTCAATTTTCTTTTCATAACATATAGTACATTCTGAGGCAGTGAATTCCTTATCGTTTTTCTGTTCATCGAAGTTTTTCTTCGAAATTGTGTTGCTGTTCTTACTTCCTTTGTATAGATTGGGCTAAAAAAAAAATCAGTTAAAATACAGAAATAAAACAATCTACGTATAAATTTATACTTTACCTCATAAGTAGAAGTTGTTTGACTTAGTTTTTTAAATTCTTCGTTGCTATAATCAAACTCTTGTGCACGAGTTGTAGCTGGTGGAAGATTTACAACAAGAACAGTTCCACCTGGTTGAACTTGAATCATGTCACTTGAAGAAGGTAAATATATCTGATTAACTTTTGGTATTGAAAGATTACGAGCAAGTGTTCCAGAATTAATAGAAGCATCCATGCTGCCAAGCAAATGTGATGAACTAAGTAATCCACTGACGTCTACTGACGCATTTGAAGTAGACAAAGAAATTGGGTGATTAACTGAACTAGACGAATGTGGGATTTGTTTTAGTTTTTGGGTATTTGAAAAGAATTGTCGGAAAGCACGAATACTCCGAGTAGAACCATACACATCGAAAAATGCCCATAGTTGCAAGCGATGGTCAACATGCATTAAAACAACTGATGATCCACAATTTTTGCTTATCGTGACTTCTCCGATTGCAGACACGGAAACTGAAATTTCATCTCCTTTATTGCAAGGCAATGCGATATCTTTATTCACTACCCAATATTCAGGTCTATCGAGTAAAAAATTTGAATCATCCGGCAAATCGTTTTGACTTAATGAGGCTGGATTACATGATGTTAAACCTAATGCAAGAGCTCCAACGTAAGTATGATCGGTTTTTAATATTTGTACTACTATACTTTCCCCTGTTTGTATTGGTCTAGAGGTAAAAACATATCCTTGACAAAAATCACTTTCTGTACGAGTTGCAACTACGTTGTCAGGGGAAAGTATCACATTTCGACCTTTTACTGTATGGAAAGGCAGAGGGGCCAACCTGCTACTTATGTTATGTTTCAGCTGTGGAAGAATAGTTTCACCATCCAAAATACTTAGCGATTGCAACGGAGTAACTATGCTATTAGCCAAATTGTTAGAATGAGAAATTTGGCTTGAGAAAGCATTTGTTGATGACTGTTGATTTAATAACCGTACATCTAAAAGTTCAATAGCCGTGCAGTTGCCATAAATATCAATTATTGTCCAAAGCAAACCACGTATGTCGATCCCTGATAAAATAATTCCTTTTTCTTCTCCATTTATTCCATAAATAACATCGCCTGTTGAATTCACATAGTAATGCAATACATTATCTAACTCGCAATGTTGCTCATGCAGAGCTTTTGCCCAAAAGCCTGGACGGTTTGTTAAATCTGGACAAGCATATTTAGGTAATGAATTTTCTAATGAAGCTGGATCATGACTCGTAAATCCAAAGCGTACACCACCATTCCAATTATTAGAGATTTCCGAAAAACGCATAAATATTCTTTCATTAATTCGAACCGGTCGGGCACTAAATGTTAAAGCGCGACAGAAACTTTCAAATCTTCTTGCTTGTGTTCCATCACGTGAAATTCTGATGTTATCCCCATGCACAGTGTGAAAATGCAAGGGTGGTAAATTATTTTGGCTAGGACAAGGTTGATGTTCTCGACGCACTAAAATTATAATAATAAGGTGACCTTGATACAGATACAATTTATAAAATTAAGTTTAAAAATAATTATAAACGATAAAAAATTACTTTTACTATTATTTTATTAGAAGTATACAAAGCGTTAAAAAATGCATTTTTAATGCACTAACAACGCTATTTTTGTTTGACTTTACATCTGTTGTTTAAGTAAAATACCTGCGACTTTAATCATTTGGATATGGACTAGTCAAATTATAAAAATGTTTTCAAGTAGTTTATGCTATTTCTTTACAATGTTCTTTTCAAGAAATATTTTAAGATTTTTTATCCATTCAATAATATCTTCGAAAGCAATTTTAAATAAAATTTACATTTATGTAGATCATTAATTTAGCATAAATTATAAATATCGCCTACATAACTATGATGATTCTTAGATAAATTTCGTTTATATCATCGAAATCAATAATAAACAATATTACCGAGAGGAAATGAAGTGGGCAGCTGGAAGAGTAGAGGTTATTGTTTTTTATTTGTCAAATGACTGGCAATGTTGCTGTGCAAGTCTTTTATTTTATTTAAAATTTGTTTAGTTTCAAAAATCTCCTTTAACATATTTTTCCTTTAATTAAACAGATTCCTATGGTCAGAAAAATGTTATCACTTAAAGTTTTCTATAAATATGATAGCCAAAGTCCTTTTTTTTATTTTTAAATCCAAATCTCCTCTTTTTTATCTTTCAAAACATTTTTCCACTATTAAGAACCAATTAAGTACTCTTCATTAAAAATTGATACACTAGAGGTAATTTTAATAGCAATGTGCAATTAAGACTTCGAATGTGCGGACTTTAAAGACTTTTTTAGGTAATCGAGATGACATTATAAAAAAAAATATTTCGCGAAGAAAAATACACAAATTAAGGAGATGTACAAAAGTAAAGGTTTTATGTTGTTTAAAATATTATTATGCATGCAAAAATTTTGAGTAAATTAATTATTAGGTATAGTTCAAGTCCTCTTTTTTTCTTCTATGGTCACAGAATTTCGAACAACTCAATGAATGGTTTAACTTTTTTGCTAACGAAAGTATGGTAACTTATAACGCCAGAACTAATAACGATAAAGTTACTACAATTAGAAAGCAACAATGTTATGGTGTTGCAATTCTTAAAACAATGAAATTGTATAATTTTATTCTTTTGAATGGGTCTACCAGACGATACATTTGACCAATATACTCTTATTGAAGGACAAGGCAAGTGAGTGATATACTGGTTAACAATGATTGGATTGAACTACATATTGTCCGTTTAAAGGCAAAAATCACAAAAATAAATTGAAAGAAAATAGATTACAAAATGAAAAATGTGAAGTAAACATACTTCTTTAAATAAAGTTATTTTTAACCCAGATAACCGGTGTATGTAATGACTAAAAATGTATGGTTTTCTTAGGGCTGTTTTAAGAGTACTTTACCTTTTAAAATTTTTTAAAATAAAATTCTAAGTTCGTTTGAAAAAAATATGGTTGAAGCTTTGTGAAAATAATTTGTAGCAATTAAGAAATAATAAAAATTATAAAAGTATATTTCTAAAGTGAGATACATACACATTCTTGTGTTTTGTTTTTGATCATCACTGTATACATAGGCTTATAATTTCTCAGATTTTGTATTCTAAATTTTGTTACTTATGAAATATGTTCACTTGGGATTATAAAACACTGAATTAATTTCAAAGACTTACAAACGCAAACCCTTTCATAACCAAAAAAAAAAAATGCACTCTTAAAAATAATATGAATTAAGTAAACGGATTTGCACTACTTTTTTAAAGGTAATCGCGTTATAGGACGTTTATTCAATTTATAATTGGTGCCACATATCATGTTAAAAGTTTTCGTTCATAAGTAAATTAAATAAGTTTGATAGTTCAGTTAATGTCACTTTTAGTATGTTTTCATACACTTGTCCAATTTTGAACTGCCCCAGATTATTTGAGTGAAGTACGCATGCCCAACTGTACAATACAGTGACTAAAGTAATCACTGTGACAATATTAAGAAGATTATCGTTTAATTTTTCCCAGGACAGGTTTTTTCATTTATTCATTATAATTAGATTTATAGAAGAATGTTTGCCTAAGCTGCAGGTGTTTCAGGAATAAAGTCTTCTGCTTTCCTTACACTACGATGTGAATATAACAAAACTATACATATTATATGTACATTTATGATTTCAGCAGGTCATAATTATTCTAACAGGCTCATATTTTTTGCTGGACTAAATAAGTACAATTTTCTATTCTTACTTTTACCTTACCTATGGGTATAAATTTTAATATCAATTATTTTTGTATTTATGATTTAGCAAAAATATTTTACCTAACAATATTGTTGTCACACTGAATTTGTGATAGCTCATAAAAATGTTGATGTTGCTTTTCATCTTATTAACTGTTGGAACTGTTTTTCAATTTCGTTAAAGCAGAAATCAATCGCCTGTTTGGGCATTTTAAGGTAAAATGAGAAACCTATGGATCGATGCGAAAAAGAAATGCTTCCGTTTTTATTGCTTTGACCCCACAATCTTTAGAATAATATACTTAAGTTACAAACTGAATCCAAATTTTCAAGATATTCATATAAAATCTAAAGGGCCCGCCATGTGTCGACTCGAAGATGTCCGTTTTTAAAGTCCTTTTAAAGACCCCTTCTTAAAACATATTTTAATAGATCGGCACAATCAAATTTTGGGAAACTGCATGAAAACATTTAATACTAGTTTAACTAGCAACATACTAAAATACATTTTAAAACGACAAATGCTAGGCCACTATCATGTGTCCGATCGATTGTTAACTAATACAAACCCAGCATATAGCTACTCGTTTGTATCACTTTTTATTTCGTCAACTTTCTTGAAAAGGTCCACTTTTGAAAAACAGGCATTTTATTTTAAAATCAAGGAACAATCAGTAGAAACAGTGATAGCATTTGCATCTTAATATTTAACACTCCAGAGTTCAGATTCTGCCAGGCCATAAAAATGTTTATTTTCACATTTTTTTTAAATTAACATGCATATGTACATAATGTACATATGTACATACTCATATTATTGAATAATAATTTCAGTGATACATTAATTTGGTTATAATAAAATATAAAATAACAATTCATTAACAAAACATTTATTTAAATTAACATACTAACCAATTCCAAGATGCTTTTTAATCCTTTTGAGAATATGATTTCGTTTCTTTTTAATTAATTTATCTTTTGTTTCTTCTACTGATATATCCATATTTTTTATATTAAGGATACACTCCGCGCTGTAGAATAATATAAAAATATTTACCGGGCAAGCCGCAAGCGTGTTTATTTTTTTTTTTATTTCGATTATTAATAAGTTTACAATTTTGTTAATGTTTGGAGTATGGAGTGTCTACTTCACACTCCTATTTCGATTTACATTTTTTTTCAAGACCAGAGAAACAGACAAAGATATAATATAATAGACCAAATGTTACTGCTCAAACTGAACGGAAAAGAGACGCAGCTGCTAGTGAAAACGCAACGCACCCGTTTTTACTGTCAAAATATAAAATCCACATCACACAATTTCAAAGTTACAAACACAACGAAATGCATACATATAAACCACATCTGGAAAGAAGAAATATAAGAAAGTCCATGTGGAAAAAGCTGGGGGATTTTTTATAATGGTGTCAGTTCTTACACATACAAATGAATTGCAACAGGGACGAAATTTATTAATGTATTAAATCTCGACAGTATATTTAATAATATACTTTCTTTTTTACGAAAGTCTCCAGGGAACCGAGAACATAATGTAATATCTTTTTCATTCAGAACTTCACATTTTGTTTAGTGGAAAGTTATAGATTTACTTAGTTTAATAATTTGTATTTAATAAAACAGCATCAACAATATAATAACGAAGTGTGAGTTTTAAAACATTAAAAATCAAAGAAAAATAAAATGCAGTTTTTATATTTTTAGATTGACAGTCTGAAACAACATGTTTCTGAAGGAAAATATAAATAACAATGTCTTTAAAATGCCCCGGAGAATTTTTATTAAAAACTAAGTAGGTATTTACCTATGTACATATATTTAAAATAACTGTCGAGTAATAAAAGAAAACGGAAAATAAGAACAAAATGTTATGGAGCCCTTTTATTTATCATCAAAAATCCACTCCGTCCTATGGGAATGTATTTGTGTTTGTGCAAATTAACCATTTTAAAAAATGCCGCAGATTTTTCCAACAATGGCAGTTCTATGAATTTCTTTTTATTTTTTCTCTTTTTCTTTTCCTTTATTTTATTTTAACACTTGTGCGTTGAGGAATTGAGGAGACATTTCAATATTAAACTAGTGGAACCCATTCAATAAAGTTTTACATGAGGGTTGAAATGAGATTGATTTTTTCGGGGTTACTATTTGACTATTTAATATTTATACCTAATCCAAATTCGTTCAGACATTTGATTGCAGTTTAGCAACAAACATTATTATTATTTTTATTATTATTATTATTATTATTATTATTATTTTTATTATTATTATTATTATTATTATTATTATTATTATTATTATTATTATTATTATTATTATTATTATTATTATTATTATTATTATTATTATTATTATTATTATTATTATTATTATTATTATTATTATTATTATTATTATTATTATTATTATTATTATTATTATTATTATTATTATTATTATTGTTGATTTTATTATTATATTAATAATATTAAATTTGTTCAACCTTACATAGGTAATATTATATTGTTTCCTTGAAGTTCTTTGTTTGCTTTATAATCAGTTGTATTGTTATACATACACATATAAATAGAAGACTAAGGTAAGCATTGCTAGAGTATGTGTTCATATCTTACATCAAAAGAATTATGTGTTTTTTTCAATGTACTTTAATACTTTTTTTAGGATAACAATAATTGTTGTATTATTTTTCAACTTTTGAAAGCAAAATAAAGATACATTTTAGTTTAAATCCCTTCAGTATGAAAAAATGCGACCTTTAAAATACTGTTAGAAGATAATTTAACAAGTAAAAAAAAAATTGCTAATGGTAACAAAACAGGACTTCTAGCTAAATGTGATACAAAGTAATGGATAATCGGACAGCTTACTGAGGTTTTACTTAAATAAAACCTTTGTATATCCAATCACATATATACAAAGATAAAACTTAAATATTCAGGTGTAAGTTTAATATGTTTAAAATTGTTAAAACATTTCTTATGTTTTATTACTTCAAGCTTGCCTTGTTAGTTATTATAATCCAGCTAAGCAAATAAATCCAAAAAGACTTTCATTCAATTATTTATTTGATCGAATAAAATTAAACTAAACTAAAAAAAGTTTCTTTCAAGGGTGCAAACAATTTATTCGGTCACCTCAGTAAGTAGCCATCAACTTTCATTCCGACCTTGTGTGAAAGCATTTGTGTATGTGTAACTCACACAATTATGAAAAATGCTTCAATTTTGTCTCGATATGCCTCTTCCTGCAATTCTTTTTCAATGGTTGCAAGTCTCCCATCAGAAAATAATTTCTCCACAAGAGGTTCAACGAAATATTACTAGATGCCGCCCTATTCGACCTATTAGCCATGAGACTAATATAGTTTTCATATACAAAGGTGTTGATACTATATGGCAATGATGCCTTAAACTCATGTAAACTGGGATTAAGTTAATTACACTATGATATTATAGATGGCGCTCTTTAATTGGAGTTTGACAGATGTGACTGAACAAAGTTGATGTGCGATTTTCAGCTGTGTTGTGAGTTCTTGTACGCCCGAACCGAATCGTCATTGAGGAAAACATTTTTTTTCAGAAAGTATTGGATAAAATCTAATTTTTTTTTAGTTTAATAGGAAAAAGTAAATTGTTTCGCTGTTGCTAGATAAACTGTAAGCCGCTGAGCCAACAAACGCAGAAGAATGTCAGAAATGTTTGATAAAATTGTAAGTTATGTTTAGATTTTCATTTTTGCCTATTCATCGATAATGACCGGCTGTCTTTAGTCTATAGAGAACAACAAATATTTTGTTTTACAATAAATTAGTTATCCTTTGGTTTTCATTTATGTTTTAATTATTCTTAAAGTAATGAAAATCATCGAAAAGAATGTTTTTTTCTTATCATTTTTTGTTCAAAGAAAAGTAATTAATTTTTAAAGTAAATTTGTTTGCTGTTCAGTCTGAATAAAAATAAACTAATATAAAATGATTCTTTTTTCGTTTTTTTTTTCATTTCCGAAATCTGAAAAATAAAAGATAGGAACAGTAGCAATTAAGATCTAGAATTGAAGGAATAAAAGCTTTTTTTTCAAAATAACGCCGGTATATCTACATACCTAAAATGACTTGTTTTAAGCATCAAATTAGTAAGTTGAGGAAAATGTTGCATATGAAGGAAACAATGTTCTATTTGATATTAAATTGGATTTGAAAAATTTATTGGGCACTAAGTTCCCAGTGGACGGGTTTAATGTTAATCATACATTGAAGCGTTACTTAAACCCTTGGTAGTTAGAATAAATTGCATGTCTAATTGAAACTTATTTTGATTAATTATAAATTCAAGTTGATGCCAAACTAAAACCTTTTTACTCAATAAAATTAGAATTTTATGTTTAAATAAAAATAAATAAATTGTAGGTATTGAAAAGATTGCAAGTACCGCGGTATTCTGATTGCGGTTGTTTTTAAATACTAATTTATCAGGAAGAGTGAACAAAAATAAAACGTTTTTTTTTTAAGAATATTTAACAAAAAAAAACATTATATAATATATAAACTTATTTTAAGAATTAATAAAAGTTTGTCTCTTTTCCAATTAAATATCCAAAGAAAGCACTTGTTGGCCCTTCAGAGTAAGAAATTAGTGTGACAACCCTAATATTGTAATTATTATTCTGATTTGTAATAATATTTTGCCAAGCGGTTGGTGAGCGATGCCGAATTTCTTGTAATTCTGGGCCATATCCGCTTAAATCTAAGAAATTATCGATAATGTTAATGCGGGAAATTGGAGTCTTTTGAACTAAATATATTTTTTAATCAATTAAAATATTTTACCATACCTTATCATTTCATGAAATATTAATGAAATAAAACAAACAAATTGATCAAATTTCAAAATATAAAGTTAAACATCGGTTCTGTTTTTTATTAAGTATACTTATTTCTGATCACTCTATTTGTTTGGTATGAACATCATTATGGGTTATGAGTTGCGGTTAGCGATTCCCATCCAAGTGCAGTAAAAAAACAGTACTTGGAACTTTATCAGTGATCCTAATAATTCCAGAGATGTCCTTAGAAAAGTGCTAATTCCAAAAGATTGACATATTTTCAGACTAATTCACAAGTCGTTCCTTTAGGATGTCTAAATATTTTCTGCCAGCTTCTCATTGATTCTATGTATTAGACCAAAATAGTTCCAGAACAAACAAAACCAAAAGTTTGATCGACCCATTTTAATGCTTTCCACTGACAAAACGTTTGAGTTCGAATCTCAATAAAAAATAATAACATGATGTTTGCATTTGATATTCGATTTTTTAAATTAATTAATTAATGGACAAAAGGATACCTATACACATACTGAGTTATGTATTTGCAACACAACACATGCATATTAGTAGGTTTAAGAACTTCAACCTTTTTTATTCCATATAGCTAAATCAAAAAATTTCTATCCGACACATATCACTCAATACATGGGTACATGTAATAATTTTGTGTTGTTATTGTATTATTATTTTTAGTTATTCTTAGCAATTATTCTCATTTTCTTAAGTCTTTATTTATAATTAAGATTGTAAGATTTTAATATTTTATTTGGGTTTAAGGTGGCACCTAACATTTTACACAATTTTTTGTTTTTGTATAAAATAAAACAAAAAAATATACAATATATAAAAACTGTAGTAATATCATGCAACAGAAGGACGAAACCACACGAACTGGTTGTTCGAGAAATAAAAATAAAAAAAAAAAATGTGAAAATAAGACCAGCATATCATATCACTCTTATTAGAAATAAGTCGTGCAAGTAGTCTGTTGCCTAGTGCTATACATTTTTAAATAAAGGAACAGGAGCTTATTATCAGTAGTAGTCAATACATTTTTAGGTACCTATTTCCCAATTTTTTACTCCGAATTAAAAGCCAATGCGAATAGGTCCATGCCTTTGTAATAAGCAGATACGTTGTGACGAAATATTGTGAAACATCAGTTTGTATTGTACTGCCTTTCTCATGTTAACGAAAAAGTTTCAAAGTTGTTGCATTTGAAATAAGTGTTGTATTTTTTCGAACTTCTTATTATGCGCTAGTAACTATTTGAATTTAACATTATTTTTTTAAAGTGTTGTCATGTTTTACTTTCAACCAATAAATTTGTAATGCAATAGCAATAAAATGTATTTATATAAAATTTTTTAAATTAATTAAAATCGATTTGAGCACTGATTATAAACTTTCTCTTTGGAGGCTCTAGCTTTACTTGTGAACTTACGCTTTCAGGATTAGTCGCCTGCTCGAAATATCTCTCCAAATGCTTGGATCCTGTACTCCTAATAAGCTTCAGAGGCAACCTTTATTCAACAAGACAAGCAATGGAATTTATAACTTTATTCTTAATTAAGCTTACTTTGTTAAAATCGCTAAATAGATCCAAGACTAAGAATTTAGAATACATTTTTTTTTTGTTAAAGCCAACAGGGTCTGTTCATAACCAAAATCCCAACTTTTTTTACAAGATTTTTAACCCAATTTTTAGGAGATTTTAAAAACTTCAAGCACTTTTTTCTGCATTCCATACCCAATTTATCACCAATACATAGCCTATGTTACCCACAAATTACGTAGCTTTCTCTTAGTAAAAGGAAATATTTTTGTTTTTTAAATTTCTTTTTAAAGGTGATTCGGGTGCAATCACCGGAAGGAATGAAAAGAATTGAAATTGAAACAGAAACAACCATTAAGGATCTTCACGAAAGAATTAAAAAATCTTTGGCAACTAATGGCGAATTCAGTCTTTTTAAAGAACGAAACTTTACGAAAGAGGTTTTTTCTTGTGATCATGTTTTGAAGTATAAATTAATTGGTATATTTATTGTTCCAGTTAAGTTCCAGTTCCTCAGAAACTATTAGTTCATTCAATTTAAAGCATGGTGACATGATTTACCTCAAGCAAATGGCTGGAACAACAAGGGTAAGTTTAAAAGTAAAGCGAGATAAAATATAATAAGGATATGATGAACACCAACAGAGATCCAGTGGAAGTGAACTTGATTTTTTACCTCATACCAGCAATTTCAATGCAACACCAAATCTTAAAAAAAAAATTGAAATAATAGAAGACGATGTTGATATAACATTAGCTAAAGCAGATGGCAGAATTCAACGTGGTCGGGATAGCAAATTGTAAGCAAAACGAACAGCATATAATAAAGCAGTGATTGAGTTTTTTTTTTTTTTGAGTAGGTGTCGCCACAATATGAACGGGTGTTGTGTACACTGTTCTCCCATAGAACCATACGATGATACATACCTTAAAGAACAAAAAATCAAACATTTGTCTTTTCATTCATATATCAGAAAGCAAACGTCTGGGATTGATCGCGGAAAATACATTGCTATTGATGAAATAAGCTGTAAAATAAAACCAGGTTGTAGAGAGCATCCGCCTTGGCCCAAAGGAATCTGCTCAAAATGTCAACCTTCGGCTATAACATTAAATAGGCAAACTTATCGTCATGTGGACAATGTTATGTTTGAAAATACAACGATTGTAGAACGCTTTCTTGATTATTGGCGTTCTACTGGCAATCAGAGAATGGGTTTTTTATATGGTGCCTATGAATATCATGCCGACGTGCCGCTCGGTATAAGGGCAAAAGTAGCTGCTATTTATGAACCACCTCAAGAATCGACGAGAGACTCAATTAAATTACTAGAAAACGAAGGTATGGATGATGTTGACGCTGTTGCCAAATCTTTGGGACTAAAAAAAGTATTTATTATTAAAAAAACCAAAAAAAAAAAAATAGTAATGAAATAAGTTTTATTCAGATTGGTTGGATATTTACTGATCTCATTTCTGAGGATCCTGCAGCTGGTACTGTGAAACATATTCGGGGTATTGAAACTCACTTTCTTACAGCACAAGAATGTATAATGGCAGGTCAGTTACAGAATAATCATCCAAATCCTTGCAAATATTCTTCAAATGGAGTTTTTGGATCAAAGTTCATAACCGTCTGTGTTACTGGTAATGTGATTGTGTATAACCACTTAACTTATCAATGTGGTTGTATTTATTTTTTTTTTTTTTTTTTTCAATTTAAAAAAGGTGATAAGTCAAAACAAGTCCATATGGAAGGCTATGCTGTTTCTGCTCAATGTATGGCTTTAGTAAGAGATGATTGTTTAGTACCAACTAAAGATGCCCCCGAGCTTGGTTATATTCGTGAATCTACAGACAAGCAGTATGTTCCTGATGTATACTACAAGGTAAGCCATTTGTGATTATTCAATATACATATACCTTATTCTTAGGTTTTAAGATAAAGATAAACAAAGTTTATTTTAATTTCATCGAATAATTTGCAGTTTGGTCTAAGATTTATAACATATGTCATTGAATACATGAAAACATTAAGTTATTTAAACATTTAACTTTTATTTTGTTCGATGTAATCCAATCTTAGTGCTCGATGCATATAAGAAAAAATATGGACTCACAAGCAATTATACAACGATATGAAAACCAAAAATTGGTAACCTAAATATTAAAACCATATTTTGCATTATTTTCTGGATCACACTTTTTCTGTGAACATAACCTAACTATTAAAAAATAATTTGTTCGTAATATTCACAATCTGCACTCACAAGTAATTATATAAAGATATGAAAACCAAAAATTGGTAAACTAAATATTATAACCATAAGTTCCATTATTTTCTGGTTCAAACTTTTTTTGCAAACATAATCGAACTATTAAAAAATAATAATTGGTTCATAATGTTCTACGTGATATTTTTTTTTTCTTTTTTAATGACACAACTACAATTTATAAAGTTTTTGTAATGATTCAATGATTCTTCTCGTTAAAATATTTAGATAATCATACAATTTATTCAATGTATTTCCTTGGTGTAATTTTGTTTAACAAAATTTGTAAATAGTTATATTTTTATTAATGGAATGAAACAAAAATGAAAATTGGTGTTTTTTTTTTCATTACATTAAAACAGCTTTGATTGTCTTCGGAATTTGTATTTTTTTTTAATGGGGGAGCGTAGTCGACAGTATAAGCTTATGATCTGAATGAATTGAGAATAATAGAGTGACCAATAGCATTATGGGCCACTGGAATGAGACATAAAGATAGGTGGCTGTATTTACGGCATTTAATTTGTTAAAAATGTCCAGCTGTATTGGATGGAATTTAAAAAAGAAGACATATGTTAAACAGAGTTACAACTTCTACATTGATATATCCGTGGAATCTATTATAAGCAATTTGTTTTCATCGGTGACGTAACTGTAAAAATGAGAAAGGACTTACTTATAGTTTTTTGCCAGTATTGATCGTGTTTTAAATGGAGTGAAGTCTTTCCAACCAGTGAAATAATGTGACTCACCAGGGCCCTATCACACAAAACATCTTAACAACTTTTCACTTTGCACTTTTCAAATTTTTCGTCAATTTGCAAAACATTCTGTTCCACAGAACTATAAAATCTGATAAGTGAAAAGCTTAAAATGATAAGTGTTATTTGCAAAGTTTTTGCAATTTTTATATTTACTTTGCAATTTCTGTTCCACGTACGTTCTTTTGTTCAGAGTAAATATTGAAAAGTATAATTTGTAAAGACTTTGCAAATATTATGCTGTTTCGTTCCACAAAAACAATTCTATTTTAGCAAATCGAATTTTGATAAGTTGATCATAAGTTTGCAAAGAAAACGATCGCTTTACAAATGCATATTGATATTACCAGTGAAGCTTTAAAGTTTTAAGACGTGAGTTTTTATTTGACTATGTTGCAGACACCAATGTAACAAGAAATTATAACGATCCTATTAATTTTTCGGGACTGCAAAATAATAATTTTAATAAGTGTTTTCGTTTGAATAAATGAGCTGGGATGTGCCTCCTTCTCTGCTATGTTGACGTTTTAAAAACCGCTCCTCTTTCCTCAGGTCATGGAAATAATAATTATAACCATCTGGCCCATCAAGGTTAAATTATTTTCGCCGGAAAAATAACCTTCCGCCAATCATTTGTGGTCATTCCATTTTGCACATCCCAGCTCATTTATTCAAACGAAAACACTCATTAAAATTATAATTTTGCAGTCCCGAAAAATTAATAGGATCGTTATAATTTCTTGTTACAGCTCATGTGATCTTTCGCGTTGCTTCTTCCTTGCGTCATTAAGTGGTGGTTTTTTCTTAACCTTCAGGCGCTTTAAGTGTTTAGCATGGCGAATCATGCGTTTAGCAATGGATAAGCTGGTCTTAACATTAGATTTCTCCCTAATTTTAGCTGCAGATAAAGCTATTCTAAGGAAGTGTTAAGGCAAAGGACGTGTTTTCGAGTAAGATGATGGATTTTTTAAATAATTGCTGACACAATGATCACTTCGATTTATTTTTCGGGCTATAGCACGGCATGAAAGACCTTCAGAGCAATAAACATCTATTCCTTTCCTCCACTGTCAAACATTTTTTCTTCCCCATTTTTATTAACACTCAATCAAGAACAATTAATTTGAAAAATTTACCGTATAAACCGAAACAAAAATGTATTCATTTCACAAAATAACGTTAATTTGTTCACTAATGATGACTCAATTTACAATTTGCCATAAAAGCAGGGTACTTCAAACATTTTTCCTATCTTCTTACGATCCAAAAAAAAAAAAATTCTCATACAGGTACTCGAAAATTTCAAATCTCTCTCGGAACGAATTAAATTATATTTTCTTTCTCTTTTTTTCATTCGTGAGAGATCGAAAAAAATTATTTTTTCCGATTTTGTTCTCTCGCGAATAGAAATTGGAAAGATCCGAAAAGATCTGAAAAGGAGCGGAAAAAATATTATTATTTCTTGAATGTTTTTCGTGAAGTTTGTTTGATTTTTACGCTGTTGTTTTCAATTATGTATTAATTGCCGTTATAAGAAAATGTTCATTATGGGACGAAAAAAAGAATGCGAACTAAAAAAGTATATTTCTTATTAACAAAACAAGAAACAAATAGGTGATGTCATTTGAGGTGTCAAAGAAAAGTTACTGTGAAAATAAAAAAATATTTTAAGAAAGTGCATATGGTGTTGGTGTCAGTATTGATGATTATTTATTTAAATGAGAAACCTCTGCCGACACCATTGGAAAGTACCTAGAAGTGTGGCCAGACAATTGCCTGCAATTTCAATTATGCAAACTATCCTTTTTTTATCTGCAATAAAATGTATTGACTGTACGCCAAAAGTAATAATTGGGCATTCCCTAGTGCATTAAAATACACACACTTTTCCTAGAATTATCTATGTTTTGTCACAATAAGATACATCGATTATTATTTTTGTTCCGAAAGAAAGAAAGTTCCTAACATTTTTTATTAAATATCATCGCCAGCAAAAATATTTCGGGGTTTAAAAAAGACATAAATAAATGTGAGCAGTTTTTTATATTTCTAATTATAATATTTAAATACATTTCTATTTACAATAAAAATAACATTTAAAAATTGAAGTATATGTATATATATATTTTTTATCTTCGATCGGTTCGTGAATGGGTCTGTTTTTGGATCTTCTGTGATAAATTCGTGAACGAATTAAATTTTTCAGTTCTCAACGAAAAATAAAATTCGCGATCGAATCATCGAATTAAATATCAAATTCCCGGTTTGGTTTTTCGAAACGAACGAAAAACTGTATCGTTCTCCGAACCCTGCATAAAAAGTTCCGTTAGCTAAATCTCCTCTACCCAAATTTTATATTTTGTTGTTAACAAAACAGTCTCTCATTTACCATAGTTGTTTTTTTTCTAATCCATCATGTAACAGGAGAAATGTCGATTTTACATCTCAAAAATGCCTGCTTCTAACCTTATGATCTGCAGTGCACATAAATGATAAAATGTTGTACATAAAGTTTTTAAAAAAAATGTTAAATATTGTTTTTACGCTACAAAATCTCGAGAAATTTCTTAAGTCTGGTTATTTTTTGTTAATAAAATTGTTATAAATCAACAATAAGCAAAGCTTAATGCAAAGTAAAATTTGCTAAGAATATTATGGAATATATTCACTTGAATATATTATATTATCACTTTGCCAAAAAAATCAAAGTGAAAAGTTGTAACTTTTTTGTGAAATAGGGCCATATTCAAAATTATACCTAGTTTATTTTAGTTATTTAAAAGGAGGGCGGGAACAAGTATCAATATTTATTTTGGATATAAAAATCGCTTTTTGATTTTTTTAAGAGACCTAAAGACCTTAAAATCTATTTGGGCATCATCAGCGTATAAATCATCATGGCAAACGATAGGAATGTCATTAATAAATAGAGAGAAGCGATCTAATATAGAACCCTGAGGAACACCAGGCAGAACTTTCAAAACTATGCAGACACCAGAGTCAGTTTATAATTACTTATTTTCAGTTTCACGATTTTAAGCAACTAAAAGTAAAGCAATGAGTAAATAATGCGCGACATTATTGTCGTCGAACTTAATTTGCGATTCCTCAAGAATTTTTAACTTCCCATAGGGAGTTATTGTAATCGGTCCGATTTATCAAATTGAAATTTTTGACAAATCTGGACGTTTCAAGGTTCCTAGAATCTAAATTCGTCATTTTTAGAGAGATGTCTGTGTGGGTGTGTACGTATGTACGTTCGAGATACCCTTTTTCGTCCACGATATCTCAAGAAAAGCTGAAAGGACTTTTATAAAAATTTGTCTAATGGTTTTTCCAATATAGCCGTTTTTAAAAAAAGTGAAAATTTTAGTTTGTCGCAAATATCTCAAGAACGAATAATGCTTTTGACTTAATAAATTTTATTGGGTAGATTGCAATGTGACACAGGTTTGGTATTTGAAAATAATTTAACATACCGTTATTTTTTTAAAACTAAAAAATAAAAAAAAAAGTTTGGCGCGCAAATATACAATGAAGGAAAAATGATACCATCTTCAAAATAATTTTTTACTATGTGAAATGTAAAATTTTTGAAAAAAGTGAATTGACAGTTTTTTTACGAAAATTAAAAAAGTACAAAAAATTCTACCAAAAGTTGGTAAAAAATTTATTTTTAGTTGAATATTTTGAGAATGGGCAATGATATTGACTTCAAGTTTATTTTATCTTTTAAAGCGAAATACAATTATTAATATACTCTACAATTTTGAAAAATATAGAACTGACAGTTTTTTTTACAAAAAAAAAAAACTTTAACAAAAATTAGCCGAAAAATGTCAAAAGTAGTTTCTTGACTTGAATATGTCCAGAGTGGTAAATCATTTTAACTTCAAATTTATTTTATTTTTTGCATTATAGAATTGTCAACTTATAGTATATTTTTGACAAATGTCGGAATGACAGTTTTTTTTACTAAAATAAAAAACTAAAACTGAAATTTCCAGAAAAGTGTCATAAATTGTTTTTCCGCTTAAATATCATCACTTCAAACAATGATATTGACTTCGAATGTATTTTATTTTTAACCTGCTCGCATTTGTCAATACTACTATCGCATTTGTTGACTACTATCAAATTGTAATTTTAACAATAAATACAGAACTACAAATTTTTCGAAAAAAAATTGGTAAATATTGTTTTCAGATTCAATAGCTCTGATATTTTTTATGTTAATAAAATTGTTACCAACTAACATCAAAAGGTAATTAATTATTATCTGAAACTCCAAGTTTTCAAATTATGCATAATGGGAAGTTATCAGTGTGGGTCGCACCCAACCTCTTTTTTCAATTGCAGTTCGAAAACCGGATTGACAAGAAATTAATAAGTTATGATGACTGCGTATTTCCAAATTGTTGGGAGTTCAGATCTTATAATACAGCTATTTAATTTAGGGGTAAAAGTATAATAAATGTAAGATAAGATCATCTTACTAAATTTAGAGAAAAACAATCATAACCTACTGCATTTGATTTCACACCATTAATTGCTTTCAATATCTCCAAATCAGTTACACAGTGAAATTCGAATGAATTGTTATTAAAAATATTACTATCAAAAGATGTTAATGTGTTATATTTTGATTCGGTACTGTTTACGGCATTGTGTACGTTTTTAATAAGTAATTTTTGATTTCATTTGGTTCTAATTCACATTAAAGCGATAGTTGATCTTAGAGGAATATGACTTTGAATTAGTGATTGGAAAATTACAATCTTTTGGTTAACTTCAGGCACATTCTAGCACAGAGACCATGGGATGTTTGCAGCCGCATGTGAAAATTCAAACTTATTGACCCTATTAAAGTCTCTATAAACAAACTCAGATTGACTACGAAGAAAACCGAAAGATACGTCAACAGAGACAAATAAATCATAATATGATGGGATACCAGGAATACTGAGCTTTCAGAAAAACTTAAGATTCATATCTGATGTTAGAACCAGCCACAAACAACTACGTTATTGAAAGTGCGAGAGTAAATGCTGAGACATATTCGTACAAAGAAAATCTGCATACAGTTTTGCTTGTGTATATATACAACCACTTCGATTATATTACAACAGAATCAAAAGAACGATCAACAAGTTTATATTTATATAGTTTTACACTATATAGCAAATCCACCAGCACGTTTGTAAACTCTATCATTACGCAAAATATAATCTGGCAAGTCAATACAGCAATTCGTAATTTCAGGCTTCAGCTAACTTTCAGATACACAAATAATATCAACGAGACAATTTAAAAAAACAATTCGCAACTCGTCAACGACACCTAAATACCTAAAACTCACACATAATACCATTATTTTTAGCTGATAGACTCCAGTTGATGGACTCATCGAGACAAAAGACAATTTTTAAAATACGGAAATTGAGAGCAGTAATAAGCCCGTCTACTCAGCAATACATTACAAATTGAATCAAATACGTTCAGAAAATCAAGAAAAACGAATTACAGATTATTCATCTTAATTTTCAAAATTCCAATAAAATTAATTCAAAATAAGTCAAATGTAGAATATGGACCTTAGATTTACGAATCAAACCATTGGATATCTATCCACTTAAATAACTTTTTTTAGTTTCTGATTTTGGGGATAAATTTGCTTGTAATCGGCAAAGTGTTAAGTGAGATCTATAGAAAAAAGAATCCTTCTTTGATTTCCAAATACCTAAAATACACCTAAAAGAAGAACTGCAACTTTGCAATTGTATCGGGTTTTTCAGGGACGCTACAAAAGTAGAGCGACAGGGACAGCAAACGAAGCCATTTTTCATGCCGCTCTTTTGACATTTCTCTTCAGTAAGGTTTGTCATTTCATGAAAGAAAGATATACGAGCCAACAACGAGTCGAAATTATAAAAATTTACTACCGAAATTCGGAGTCAGTGGCCTCAACGTTAAGAGCGCTACGTCCAATTTATGATGAGGCTCATTTCTGGCTGAATGGCTTCGTCAAAAAACAAATTATGCGGTTTTGGACACGCACTCCATGAGACATCATTGCATCCCGAAAAAATTACGGTTTGGTGTGGTTTATGGGCCATATCATCCAATTAGATGATATGGACTTGGAGGACATGTGGTACCAACAGGACGGCGCCACAAGCCACACAGCGAATGTCACAATCAATTTATTAAAAACCAAGTTTGGAGAACGTGTTATCTCACGAAATGGTCCAGTCGTTTGGCCACCTCGGTTGTGCGATTTGACGCCGTTAGACTATTTCCTGTGGGGCTACGTCAAGTCTATGGTCTATCTCTATGCCAACAAGCCAGCGCCGATTTATGAACTTCGTACGAGTATCGAACGTGAAATTGCAGCAGTATCGGCCGATTTATGCTTGAAAACTGTCGAAAATGGGAAATGGGTTCAGCGTCTGCACTTCTGCAAGCGTGCCCGTGGTGGCCATGCAAAAGAAATCGAGTTGCATACATAATGGCATCGAACGTACTTTCACAGGAATAAAGAATTTCATTAATATCCAAAAGCGTTTCTGTTTTATTTAAAAAAAACTTTTGTAGCGTTCTTATTGAAAAACCCTTTACTAATTAATTTAACTATTTAAATAAAACAACATCTTCTCTATATACGCATTGTAAAACCAACACCATAAATTTGATGTCTTAGATTTAATAGATTTGTTTTAAATTAATACATATTTTAGGGCTATAAATTGTTTCTAAGAACATTACTATGTTTTATTTTCAGAAAAAATGCTTGAATAATGAAACAAGGGGTCAAGAAGTAAGACTTTTTGCATATGTATACAATTTTCGCAGAATATATAATATAGCAAAACTACAATATAATATACATACATATGTATTAAAAACACGAAATCAATCCTGAAAACGTATAATCACAAAAAAAGTTCGTATTCAAAAGTGTTTTATCCTCTGCCTGAATAAAATCTTTATTGACCTACACCAAGTAGATAAAAATTCTTAGAGGAAAGCGGTTAATTGCATCTTTACAGCCTAGATTGTACTTCCAAATGTAATGCAATGTTTCGCCATCAGATAGTTAAACAATATATGTGTTGTATACCCCTATAATAGAACCTACAGAACTCCGTTAGACAGAAAAAATTAAAACAAAAAAATAGATTTCAAGCTACCTAAACAAGATTTATTGAGTATCAAAAGGATATTAGTCTATCACTGATTTCTATCATCTTAATCTTTTCTGAATGTTAGTGTTTGGTTAAAAGTGAAGATTCTTTAGAGACAATGATTAGCTTCTACCCTGACGGGGCTCTTGACTGATTTATCCGTGGATTAAATATTAATTTACAAGCTTTTAAAATATGTCCAATAGAAACTTTTAAAATATTGAATAATACACTCCTAGCACCCACAACGCAAGGCAATAATTTACAACATACAACCGCAAGCATCACCAAAATAACGCACACTATTAAAATTGTCTTGTACTTTCCTCGAAGACACAATAAAAACAACGAAATAAACAGATGCAACTGCGATCATCTACACATTCACACATAAATTTGAATTATCAAAAAAAAAAACTTAAATTGAATCACATGAAATTGTTGGGATACCGCGTATTCAACAATTTCATGTACTAAGTACGTGTTCTTAATATCCATACAAACTAGCTGAATAATTATTTAAACGACCGAAAGATGGGAAGCCACCAAGATCATCAGATTTAACTCCTTTGGATCTTAACGCTTGGACATTTTTTACGAATTATGTGCATTAAGTTTAAATTTCTTCTTTGGAGCAACAATTAATTTATTGCATAGTAATTGAAATTGCAGTAGAATTTTGCGGGCTTAAATTTAACTGCAGTCACAAAAAGAAGACACAACCTTAACCTTCCGAAGTGTGGGACTCTATCGAAATGGTAAATGTCATCAATTCTATGTTATCTTCACGAAAGTATTTAAAAATTTGGGATTCGAAATCATCAACAAAAAATAACTTTAAAACGTGTTTTTCAAAACTATGAAAGCATATGGTTCAAAGTTTTTCAAAACTTCATATAGAGTCAAATAAAAACTCATATGTCAGTCATAACTAACGAGTATTTTTAAAAACTAAGAATGATACCAAGATTTAAACTGTATCTCGGAGATAAATGTTTTTAACTTGCAAAATACACATATATATGAACCATTTATTGTAAAACACTTTCACTTTAAATTTACTTTCCACTGCGAATGAAGTTTTCATACATCTTATAGAATGCTAAAAGCTAACTTATTGATTTTTAGTAGGCTTTTGTTTGAGATTACAGTTCTTCAAGTTTTTCAAATCAAAGGCTTTTTATGGCCTTAAACCACAACAGTTTCCGTCCAGTTGCTTTAAGTTAATTTTCAAATATTAAATAACTAATAAAATCTCAATACATTATATAAACAATTCAGAATGTTTCAGGATATTCTAAATATAAACTACGGAATAAGAATGCAC
This sequence comes from Scaeva pyrastri, assembly GCA_905146935.1. Lineage (NCBI taxonomy): Eukaryota > Metazoa > Arthropoda > Insecta > Diptera > Syrphidae > Scaeva > Scaeva pyrastri. Next base: position 84,446,785 of record LR989927.1, read on the forward strand.
TACATATACTTAGTAATAAGAACTCAAAATTTCCAATAAAGAACTGATAAATATAAAAACAGTGTTTGGATAATTGAAAACAATTTTACCTATTATTTAACAATAAACTAGAAACGTATAGGTATATTGCACATAAAAGGAATGAAAAAATATTCCACTGGTTAAACAATTAATTGTGCTTGAATGGCTAGGTTCAGCAATTCTCTTTCACTCAAAATAAAAATTGAAAAATTGTAGACAATTTTGACTCTTCATAACTCATGATATGTGATTTCATTTGAATAGATTGGAAAGCTATAGTGTCATCTTTGTTTTAAAATAAACATGGTCTTAGAAATAGAATTTACTTCTTACTAAAAATAGTGGATCAGCGGTATCTGAATTTTTGTTGATTTTCTAATTTACAGCTTTCAAACTGCTTATGAGTTTTTTCTATCAGCTCTGTTTTCTTATTTCACTTATATTTTCTAATTTTTCAAATTCGAGTTTACATGTTATAGAACCTAGCTTTTAATTAGTGTGTATTATAGCAATGATCCAATCTGGATTAGATCAAGGAAAATAAAACAACTCGAACCATCATTATGTTATTTTTGTATTTCAAATCTAATTTTTGGATCTCAAAACTAGATCCAAGCATAAAACAGGATTTCGTTTTGTTATTGTAGCAAAAATAAATAGATGATCTGATCTGGATCACATAATAAAACAGCTAAAGATAACAACTTTCCTTCCTATCTTCCTTTGAACTTAAATCAGTATGGCGTGTGTTGCATGTTGTGTGGCACTTAGTACGATATGTTGATCCAATTACGTCAGAACCGTAATAGTTTGCGGCTTTTGGGGACAGTGACTGAAATTGTCTGAACCCCCTTATATGCGAGTATGTGTACACGGATTGGCGTATTGCATTTGTGTTGATTTTCAAACTTTGTACGAGACGTCACCACTGCAAACTTATGCGGCTTTTTATATACAGTCTACTTTTTAGAAATCAATATCAGCTACATAACTGCTCCAAATTCTATTCAGCAAACATACATTATATTCGTTTTATATTGTTATAATCAGCTTATATTGAATATTGTTCGGGTGCGAAAGGCCGAATTTTTGTTTCGCCATTCGGATTCCCCAAATAGGGGACATGTATTATATGCATTATTGCTATTGATTGATCATTTACTGGAAATATAACAAACTCAAACCAAATGGTCAAATCGTTATAACGATTACGGAAAAGCGTCTGGCATTTCTTGGGCGAGCATTTTAATAAAAACAACTATTATTTGAATGTGTTTTTGAAAGCTATAGTTGAACATGGTGCTTTTAATAATTGGATTCAGCTAATTTTTAAAGAAGTAATTAAGTAAAACAATATTTCCACTTTAGGTTTGTTATTATAAAATATAAAACAAAAGTATAATCATACAGTTTTCTATGAATTAAAATACTTTTAAAACAATATAAAGTTTATGAATGTGCGGATTTCACAAATTAAATTGCATGCTCAATATTATAATAATAACTTACTTACTTTTACTTGCATAGTTGAAACTACTTTTCCGTTAGTGTACCATTATTAAATATAATAAAACAAATATTATTGTTTATCGCGAGTAGTTTCCCATTATAATTTGTTCGACGGAAACAACAACCACACTCGTTTATTTTGTACAAATACATGTATTTCAATTTCTCAGAACAACGTACATAATATTTACCTCAGATTGTTAATTTACGAATGGAGTAAAACAAAAACTTTGGTAAAATGAATGTATCGTCTTGAAATTTAACATTCATAAAAAATATTAACATACGTTTAAATACATTATCATCAATCAAACATGTTGAGTTTATCTTCTTTTTTTAAAAATTAAAATTATGTTTAGTTGACTTAATAATTTGATTAACAATGAATCAATAATAACATTGTTGAAATTACACTATATTCAAATATTAACAGGTACACAGTAGACGTTTTTGTAGATCTTAAATGTTTAACTAATATTTTTCGTGTGATTAACTTTTCATATATATATATATATATATAAACTATACACTTGAAGCGCAACCAATAATGCTTATATTAAAATAAACATCACAATTATTTTCATTCATTTATATTTTAACATCGTGAAGAAGTACAAGCAACACCATAGAATTACTTACATTTATGATAACAAATTTAATTATTTAATAGTGGTATAATTATTTCTCATACAATAAAAGTCTCTTCAGTTTATGTGTCATTTAAATGTATACATTTAATTACTTAATTACTCATAATCTCATATGTATATCTAAACATCGAGTTTATAATATTTTTAGTCTACGCTACTTTTTAAATGTTCTTAGATCAATTTTTAAATCTAACTTTCGTTATTCTTAAAATACATACGAACGTTACATATTAACGATATAACGTTTATTTATAAGTTTCCAAAATCTAAATCGTTCGTCTTTTCTTAAGAATTATTCATTAAAAGTTTTATTATAAAGATGATACAAATGATGGGAAGGTTGTCATACCATAAACTTAGAAATGTGATTTAGTAAAAATAGGGTGGTCTCCTTTAAAGTTGACTATTTTATTCTTGTAAGACTATATGCACATTAATAAAATACAAATACAATTTCTAAAGGTTCTCTTCGTTACCCTGACAAATGGTTCTTAGCATTTTTTACTGCCCACCTTGAACGTTATGTTATAGACCTTTAAGTAAATGTTTTTTTTTACCACATTATCAGTTATAATTGCTAAATGCAATCTGCAAAGTGTGAAGTTATAGTAATTTGTTTTGTGTGTACAATTATCCATATTTATAGCCGAAATTCGAATAGGTATTTATTTTCTTTGGAGAATTTAAAATTTTAAACTAAGTTTTTTTTTACTTTTTGTTAGTTGCTTATTTATACATTGTTTCTATTTTTCAATCATTTTATTTTTAAACCCAGTGTACAAGTGTTTTTTTTTATATATTATTATATTATGGTTCTTTTACTGATTATTAATATAAGAATTAAGAATAAGGATATGCTTTATCAAACGATAAAAAAATAACACCACTGTGACCTGTTTTAAAGTCAGTATTGAAAAATAATAGATCATACATATGACAGCCAAAAAAGCTCTTTTAAAATAAATGATAAATTGCAATATCTAAACATAATAGAAAACCCCCATTTTTTAAACGATTCGTATTATTTAGCGCATCCGACAATTTGTATTATTTGTATTAGTTTTGAAAAAAAGTAATTGAATTCATGAAGTCCAAGTTTTAAAACAAAACTTTAATTCGTAAAGAAAATTATTCATTACTGTGAATTTAGTATAATTGAATTAGGAACTATGGATTATACAAATATCATCTTTAAAGTACATTTGCATAACATGCATTTATAAATATTAAAAAAAAAGCTTATAAAAGCTTGAATAACAAATATTGAACTAGGTTGGCAAAATTTAAACCTATGTAATAGACAAAACCTGAAGAATATAAGTTTTTGTATTAAACGGTTTTAGGACATTATGATTGATCTCCTCTGACGTATCTTTTCACAAATATCTCATGAAATCATAAGGGATCATAACCGAGTTAAGCACAAAAGTCAAAAGCAGTGGTTGACCATTTTACAAAAATCAATTTCTTGCAGTTGTTAGGGGACTTTTCAATCAGATAGATTTATTAAAAAAATATTGCTTCCAAGAAATGTCTCTTTTGTAGCCAGAAGACTAATATACAATATTCTTTCAAATTTCTATTTTAATGATTATTGTTTTGAAATTCAAATCTTAGAAATTCTTGTACAGATTTTACTTTTACAAACATTTTCTACTCGATTCGGAAGTCACACATTGAACAATAGTAATGATGATGTTAAGTCACCATCACTTTTTTTTTATTCTTAGAAATAAAAATGTTATGCTAAAAGCCCATCAAATTCCTTACATTATAATTCTAAGGTAAACTACAGGTTTTGTTCTATTACTCAAATATTGTTATTATTATAATTACTTTTTTTTGAATTTCAATTAGCCAACGTATTAAGACAAGTTAACAATTATATTTGGTTAATGCAATCAAGTTTGATTTTCATTGCTTTTAAAAGAACTTCGGTGCCACTTTTTTTAATGTGGGAGGCATTGATTTTTTAGATTTACAAGTTTCCGGCTGTGCTTATTTTTCGGTTAACTTCAACTGAGAAACACCAATAAACACAATTTTTAACTGTGTTGCAAAATTATTTGTTTTAGTTACATATTTCTTCATTAAATATTTTCGGGGACCCTAATTATTCTACACTTCCTTTGAATTTGTTTTATTAACCCGTAAGGAACAAAATATGTTGATAACATAAGTATTCGTTTTGAACACGTTGGGTTAAAGTTTCTACGTTTTTAATTCAGATTTCGTACTGCATTTTGTATTTCATTTATAAACGTATGTAAGTACAGTGCTGTGTAAGCAACAATTCGTAATATGCGTGTTTGTTTTAAGAAGAATAAAAAAAAAGAAAGGAAAAATTATGCAACACTTCGATTTACCATTTAGATTTTCTATTTCACGATAGGTTTTACATAAAATTTGCTCCCATTTTAGATTTTCGATTGAAAATAAATTAAATAATAGCATAGTTACAAAAATATATGTATATAATATGTATATATTTATATATGTACATACATGTGAACGTACAGAAATATTTTGAATTTATGTGACAACTTAATGGTTTTTCTATTTCTTATGTGTTAATTTTGTATAAACAATAAACATTGTAATGGTTTGTTCTTGTCTGTTGCTAGGTTATTTACTGGTACTAATAAATATAAATACAAATCCATTACATTAAAAAAAATATAAAATGATTGTCCTTTCTTTCTATTTGAAAAATTGATTTAAGTACGTAGCTATTCACATTATTTCAAACAAAAACTATCAGCTCTAATCTAAAAATTCACAAACCCTTGGCTAAATTCTTTGAATTTTTTTGAAACCATAAGCAAACTATTTAATATATGGAATACGAAAAGAGTAACAATTGATTTTCTAATTTAGGAGATAAAGCTTACAAAACAAAATCTAAACCAAATCAAATGGTTATGCATTTATAAATTCAAGCCTATTAATATATTTTAAGCATTGATTTAGTGCGATATAAGAATGTGTCGCGTTCGGAATTTTGATGTGAGTTTTGAGCGTGTACATACAGGTTAATTTTACCTCAAAATGAATGTATGGTTCTTAAAGTAAATTTAAAATGGGGTGCACAGTAAGAGTTATATTCATTTAAAATCAGGCCTTGTCCTGTAAAACATTGGTTTCCGTCACAAGATGGAAAACCGACTGAATCTTGCCGTGTCCTATGTTATGTGTTCTTCCTGTTCTTTTTTTTTTTCGTCTTCTGTTTCTCTACCTTGTATTAATGTCTGTGTTGTAACGCCTAATATTCTTAGTCGCTAAGGTGTCTATGAAGCTGAATGCAAATATAATTTTAAATCATTGATTAAAACTCTCGACGTTTGCATCGCTATACTTTTGCTATTTTTTTTTTAAATCTAAATCTTTTGATAACCATCAGAATGACGAAGGGTGGCACTCAGCCTTTAAGCTATATTAAATTTGTAAAAAGAATACTCCTAGTTTCCTTTAATAACTAGTTATAATTGCAAATACCGATCACTTTTCGTAAGCCTTTTGTTGTAATGTTAGAAAGTTTTGCTATGAAGATTCAACAAAAGTTTAGTAAATAATAGTTGTTTTTTTTTAGAATAACGCCAAATTTATTTTTCCTCAGTTACAATTAGCAGGTACCCTTAAGAAGTGTTTTATTATTCACACACATATATACATAAATTCTGTGTGTGTGTTTTTTTTGACATAAAGTGCATTCTTTTAATTAAATTGTCACATAGAATCAAACATTTTTTGTTACCTAAGCGTTTCACATACATTCTATTTTTAAAAGCATAATATATCCTATTGATATTTACCACAATTTTGAATCACAACATTACTCTGCGGCTTTCCAGCAGAATCTCCTGCTTGACTTATTTTCTCGACTAATTCTAAACCATCGACGACAAATGCGAAAATCCCGGTAAACCCACGCATCTCTCGAAGTATTACTCGAAACTGAGATCCAACCAAGCCCATATTGTCATGTCGTTTCTGACTACGACGCATTCCAACTGAGCCTCGAATAGCTAAAATTTTTGTATCATCTGGCATAAAAAAGTTTTCTTCAAATACTGATCGTCCACCTCGACCATTATTAAGCTCAAAATCTCCAGTGATAATACTTTCGTTTTCCCAGCATTGAAATATTTGACATCCTTTATATCCAAACCCAACTTCGTGCGTAGCTAGTGCACCAAAATTTTTTGCCATTTTAGGTGCAACATCATTGCGAACTTCTATAAGTATTCGCCCAATTGTTTGACCATTCATATCGATGTTAAAGTAATATATCGGATAAACATGAACACTAGGATTACACAGAAGACTAGCTGCTGTGTTAGATTGCTGTTGTTGTGTACTAGATTTTTGTACCTGTTTGGAATGTTGTTTTTGATGCATGTGTTGTATCATGGTCAATGTCGGAACGGTTATACCATTGAAATCATTAGGTGCAAATGCTCCCACTGGGAGTGCTGGTATTCGAACGCCATTAGGTGGAGCTACTGGGCCTAGACCTTCATTATGATGATTTTCAAATCCATTGTTGGACGTCGTGTTACTCGGATGATGATGGTTTTGACTAGATTTTGGTGAACTGGTTGTTATATCAGCGTAGGTTTTAACTTGAGCAATTCCTTCATGTGAGGGCGACTGGCTACTATGACCAGAATGCGGTGGGACCATGGATTGCGATTGAAAATTATGAGTGTTTGATTGATAATAACCGCTACTGCTACTGTTCAGGCGTACCTGTTGTTGTTTTAATGTCAAGACATGTCGGGAATAAAGTTGTGAAATACAGTAATTTGCCAGCAAAAGTACTGGATTGTGGTGCATTGTTGCACCACAGGCAAATGAATCAAAATTTCCTCCGCTTATAACACAGCTATGTAATTGAACAAGGGCTTGTTTTATTAGATCAAAGTCAAAAACCATACCATAATTTCTTATTAAATCATCAAGTTTACACTGTAGGAACATTTCTTGGTATCTGCTTATTAAACGTTGCTTTTCCAAATGCAGGGTAGTATACAATTTGAGAGCATCGGCGGGTGATTGTTTATCTAACATATCTAAACAAATTTTGGCTTTGCATAAACTCTCACGCATTTCAGCGATTTCTAGGGTGGGTATATGATTAATCAATTCCGTTTCTATTTGTGTTTTAAGTGCAGTGCAAGATTCTAAAATCTTGAGCAAAAAATCGCGTTGCTGCAAAACTAAATGCTGTACATCGTTAAGTGTTTTTTGCATAGAAAATAGTTCATTAGAAATATCAGTTTGGATGGTTTCTTTTGCCTCGAAGTGACTTTTTACTACATGATTTCTATGGTCTTCCGATGCTGCACATGCTCGACACACCAATATGGAGCATTTTGTGCACCATAACGTATTTGGCATGGCGTGTGTCATACAGTTTTCACCTTTTTGAATTTTGGTTTTTGTATTTTGAGCTAATGTTGGGTCTGAACGGGAACTGGAACTACCACTATTTCCGCTGGCAGTTGTTGAATTTGAATTGCCATTAGTAGCGTTTCCACCACTACCATTGCCACCATTGTTCGAGTTAACAGATGAGGTCGATGATGATGAACGCTGTTTTCCAGATGAAACATTTGGTTTACTTATGCTGAGCATATTCATGTTCTTCGTGAGAAATAATATTGCGCCATACGTTGGAAGATTGTCCGGTTTCATTTCGGGGCCGGGTACTTCAGTTCGTTTCCAACAGTGCATACAATATAGTTCGCTGCCTTTCTGAAGTATAGAATTCACACATTTTAAACAAAAATAATGACGACAAGTTAAAAGCTTCGGAACGGCGTCTGTATCGTTAAACGGTAAAAGACAGCAACTGCACAAAATAAGCTCCTCGAGCTCTGGTGGTATGACTAAGTCCATCTGAAAAAAGAATATAAATCAATAGACAATTATTTGTACCTAAAACGAGAGTGTTAAAATTATCAGTTTAGATTTTATAAAATTAAATAAAATAAAAGTAAATAAAAAAAAATCTGTGAGTGAATTTACTCACAGCGTTTTGTTAGAAAATTAAATTCATGATTTTTTTTGTTATATGTATATTTTTTAACTGAATACGATTCATTTGAAATTGTATAACCTTATGAAATATGTATACTTAATACTTATGTATATACATATGTATATTTACATAAATTCTTAAAAATCTTCATGAACATTAAATTTACAATTTTTGCCCAAGTAAAATATTCATAATATAACACTTAACATTGAGGCTGTGATACCTCCAAAAGAAAATATACCATAAAAGAAAGCTTCATAACGGCAATATACAAATTTTGTTATTTTTTTATGTATTGCAAAATGCAAATCATTAAAACGACTGTTTACAAGGCGACGGATATTCAGCTATTTATTAATTTATTGCTAATGGATGCAATGTATGCAAACAAAAAAATCTCAAATCAAATATGTTTGTTATTTTGATCTAATACCGTCGATCAACGATATTGTGATTTTAGCAATTGGAAAATAAAGTAATTTTTTTTATTAAATCTTATTTTCAAAAACAGAATTTGCTACCACTCAATACATTTTTTAAGTTCAACAAGAAATAGATAAATAGAGATTCTTAAAATTGTATAGTATTATTTCTTCCTAAATTTAACTGAGCTCTTCAGGTTTTTAACCAAAAAAGAGAGCCATTACCAAAATGGATTGAAAAAAAACATGCTCGACAAGGTTAAATACGTTCACTGTTGCCAAACCTACTACCCCGTCCATTATCATGTTCCTTTTTTAGTTATTGTATTATTTTACTTTTATAAGTTCATAAAATTCGCTAAAAAAAAATATTAAAAAATAAATAAATAAACATCAATAGGACAATTATGTAGTTCTAATAAAAGTACTATACACTTTTGAAGAATTGGCGCTGTTGTCGATAAGAAGTGTAGATTCTACGATTTCATTCATTTGGTAGTGTGTTGTATGCTTTGATAGATATGTGTTTTATTCATATATTAAATTGTCTATACTAGATGTGTGTCACAGGCATAAGATCTCCTATATAAATGTCTAAACCAATTTATTGATTTTTTTCCCTTTTTCGTACACAGTTTGAAGTTTGCAATATCTATGTATATAGTATACATACTTTAAGGTGGCACAATTATCGTTTATTATATAAATTTATTTTTAAATATGTATAGTATACTTCAAGGAAAAGACGAATTTCAACTCAATACATTTCAAATAATTGTTATTATAGATACACTTTTTTTGTAAGTTCCGGGAGTAATGAAAACCGATCAAGGTTGGTGAAATATCTACCAATCTAACAGCCAGACGAGAGAAAGTTCGGCGGGTCCTCTAGTTTATTATATTTTGCACACAAATTAAAAAACTTTTTACTGTTCAAATTGATCGCAATTTTTGTCTACAGATATTGTATTGTAAAAAAAGTTATATTCTACCGTGAGGCATTGAAACTGTGAAAAATATGGAAATGTTTGTGTTGCACGTCACTCCCTCCGAAAAATCAAATCGAAAAAGTAAATTAACAATGTGACAGATTTGTCGGAGTAAACTGCTCTGATGAATTAAATAATTTATAAATATTTAATTGTTATAGTCACGATTTCCAATGTTTTTACAGTATGTGGATACTACATACATATATACGATTCCATTCTTGCTAATTTTGAGACTTTAAAATTTGAAGCTCGTTTTTTTCTTTATCAGAAATCTAAAGGTGTGCCATTTGGAGAAAACAATATTTTAATTGCCATAGTTTAGCACAAGCAGTGGCTAAAATAAGATTCTAAAGCTGAGTAGCTTTCGAAACATAATAAAAGAAATGTTTCTTTCCAGAGAAGAAAACTAAAAAAAAAACTGGATAAAACAATATTTTAATTGCAGTAGTTTAGCACAAGCAGCGGCTAAAATACGATTCTAAAGCTGAGTAGCAACGGTTCGAAAAATAATAAAAGAAATGTTTCTATCCAAAGAAGAAAACTAAAAAACAGCAAGTCGCTTGTAGGGTCTTTTCGAATGAAAAATAGTTAATTCTTGACTAACCCGATGCAAGGTTACGAGTCTAATTGAACCCTAGAAAGCTTACCTTACTAGACTCTCATGAAAAGCTAATCATTTGAAATTTAGTTTAGTTTTAGTTTAGTTTATCTTGGAACCAAAATAATTTAAATCACAAACATCAAATAAACAAAAATCTTAGTTTTATGAGTCAAGACCAGCAAATTATTTTAGGAAAAAACTATAAACATAGGCTTGGAAGTCAAGTTTTCGATTGATTTGCTTCATACTTGTAGTGGTTTTAGTGCTTACAACCGGTGTGTTCTCTGTCCACTATTGTTTTTCATATAAATAATCATCACTTAGCAAAAAAATAGCGTTTTTGATGATAAGCTAAAAAAAATAATTTGGAAAGACAATTTATTGTTTTCGAGGCCTGACTCATTTAATAAAAAAAAAAATGGTCCGCAATTTGGTAAAAATCAAGGTAAGTAATTATTTCATTGGGAGACATTGAGAAAGCCATTAGGTAAGATATCTTATGCTTCTGATAATAATATGATATGAAAGTTTTAAAATACAAAAAATAAAACGATTCCAATTGTAAGCAAACTCGGCAAAAGCTTGTGTTATAATTTTTAACTTTTTTAGTAAAATTACTTTAAATTAAATAAGAAAAATCTTAGTTTAATAAGTCATAACTAGCCAAAGGCCCTGGTACCTAGTGCTTAATCCTACAATTATTGATTTTTTAATTTATTATGTGTCCATAAAGTTTTTATAATAATGAGTCATTAGTAGATATGTAGATACTAATCTAATACTACTGCTGCCAATTACACCTGCAGATTTTTTAACAATGATTAAATGCAAGCAAGCAAGTCATTCTATGACGAAATGAAAAATTTAAAACATAAGTTTTTCAGCTAGTGGGAACGAATCAGAAACTTCGGAATGGTTCGAGACACAAAAGAGAGTTAAGCAAGAATGCAATCTGAGCCTTTTAATCTTTTATTCGATAAATTACCTTGTAGACTTCCTTTCTTTTACTATTTTTTGAATGCACCACAAACTTATCATAAATTGACTGCAATAAAACTCTATATAATGGAATTTGATGAAGAGGACAAGCTCACGCTTACCTAAAACTAGCCCCATCTAGTAATATGATGACTATTGAACCAGGGCTTTCACATCTTTTTACAAATAGAAAATTCTTAAATATCGCAATATGAGATAAGAGATAACCATTCTCTCTGAAAAAGTAAGGAATTAAAATTAATATCCGTCTTGGAGTCTTATTTGAGCCTAAGCCTATTTTGGTTGTTACTCATAAAATGTTTAATTTTGTTTTTGCGCATTGATTGCAAAAATTCTTTTTCACATTTAATAACTTCTTTTCTGAACAACCAACATGTTTTTAAGTATTACCGTTATTTTTTTTTCTATTTTATGTTTTACTCTTAAATTATTTTTTATAAATCTTGCCTCTCGACAAAAAATTCGTTACCAATTCGTCACCTAGGTTATCGAACTTTTCTAAATGAAAGAATTATTATTTGCAGTTAGAAAAGCTCTTCATTCGAGACAAATTTTTGACATTAACCTTATCAATGAAATACCTAAAACTAAATGTGGTATATTTTTGCAGTTTGGACTGTATTGATATTTGATTTGTTGAAGTAATAGAAAGTTAAATAAACATAACATACATTATACATATGTACATATGTAACAAAACATTTTAAAGAATTTTTTCAAATGTCAACTGAATTATTACCCTTTTCTCATGTGATTAGGAAAATATTCAATACTTAATTTAACTACATTTACATATTAAAAAATTGCTTGCCTTTTTTACTAAACAACTATTCAGCAAATTTTAAGGTCATGGAGCTTAGCAATAGCATTATGAGAACTTAGAATAGTATCCTACAAGTAAATAAGACGTGAAATATGGTACGTTTAAAGAGAATTGTACTTTATATAGCCACATATGTATGTACATGTTTGAATGATGACGTATGACAGTGAAAAAAGAAAATAAGAGAGGAAAGCTTAAGTGCGTAGAGTGCGGTGCTGGCAAACTTATTTTCTCATTTATGTATCAGTATTAGTTTCACTAATATAAAACGTGAAACATCCCCTATTTATTGATATAAAGTGATTTGTTATTGTTTAGTGAGCATGGAGTTAACACGTAATGTACATATTTTTGACCTTGAACATTTCGCCAGTGTGTGCAAACCATTTTAAACAAATTTAGGTACATACACTTTTAAAACCGAAAAGTGAACATTTTGTCAACTTTCCATAATTGAGTTCTAAGGTGTTTTACGTTTTTCTATACCTACATACCTATCTAATCTAGATATATTTTTGTTTTTCTTTTCAGTTTATATCCTATATTTTAATAAAAAATATTTTTTATTTCAATAGGGCATACCGTTAATTTATTTTAAGTATTATCACAGAACTATATCAATATTAAAGATTCTGTTATCCTGGTGCTGATTAGGTGCCTCGATTTTGATGTTCTAGTATACCAACTTTCTGCTTTTGATTCTTAATTAAGTTTGAATCATTATTGTTATTATTTATATCAACGCGTTTTTTTGTGGGTACCCGTCGTCGGATGAACAATGATTTAGCCATATTTTTTAAAGCATACGAATCTGTTTTAACAAATTATACACAAAAAACTATTCGTTTTTTGTTTACATTTTCACTCAATTAAAATACGTATGTCGTGTTTTAAACTATGCACTTTTTCCGAAGCAAATCGAACCGAATTCAAGATAAAAATGAAATAGGTACAAACGAATAAAATCAACAGCTAGGCCATCCAATGTACTTAGGCACTTTGACCTTTCACATTATTTGATTTGTCTTTTTTTTATTTTACTAAAGAGAAAATGGAAATTGAACAAAACTGTTGGAGTAAAAAATTTGTTTGTGATAAACTGTATGATACATATTAAATATAGGTTACAAAACATATGTTTTTCAAAAACATATTTGTAATATTTATTCAAATATATAAAACTGAATTTTTGTTATATGTAAAAACATAAACGTAAGTTTACAAAAAAATATGTAAATAAAAGTTCAAGAAAAAAGAATTGAACACAGGTATCTTTAGCTTGAAGATGAGTAGATAACATGTAGGTATAAAATTAGTGGAAAAGAAAATTTAGAACAAATAAAAACCTAAGACGTATATTAAACACCAAAAAGTAATCCTTGTCTTTTTGTGTTTTTGGTTTCATTTTTTCACAACAAATCGGTGATTAATAATTCGAGTTTTTTATTTATTTTTTTTGGAAACTTGCTACAACTTTCGAAAGAAAATGTACGTTCTGTACCCATGATATCCGTCTATATGACTAATAAGTCTCCATCATTTGAAAGCTAAGAAAGCGAAATGTATGGTTATTTTTCTTCTGTCAATGTATTTGTGTTTTTCTTATAATTGCTCTCTGAGTAGTGGTGACATTTTGTATTTGGGGGAGGAAATAATAGTATGATAAGTTTGTACATATGAAAATATTCCTTCGAATACACCAGGAAAAACAGACAGAAAAGCTTTAATTTAGTTCTTCGTTCGAAATACCACATCGTAACGCACGCGTTCTGAAAGAACGAATTCAGCAATACCAATAGTAACATTGAATATTATTAAGCTTTTTCTAGATTTAGCTGGATACTTAAACATTTCGTATAGTTTAAGCGATATAACTTTAGGGTTAAAATTGAGAGTATACTTACATGCAGAAACGCTCAACAGATTGTTTATGTCGTGAGAGAAAATAGATGATTAAAGTATGTACATATGTATAGTATATGTGCTTATGTAGGTTCTTACTGTGCAGACAGTTCCTTGCGATGAACTTGACCTATTAAGCTTTATATTCGTTTTACTTTTAATATAAATGAACATTTCGTGCAGATACACATAATTTTTTGTACATAAAAATCAAATGAGGGATTAATGAAAATGAAAAGGTTGCAATTTCTTCTCACAAAAATAAAACGTACAAATGTTTACATTTATCAAGAAAACGAAGGGTACCTATCTTTCTTTGACAGCAAAGATTTAAGTTTTTTGTAAGGTGAACAACTTGTAATTTATATAATAAAGGTATTAATCTGTTTATTTACTTAAAAAAAATAAACTTATGAAAATAAATTTACAAAGCTATTTATAAAATTAAAGCTTGACGCTTGACCATAGATGTTTTTAAAGAAAAGAAAAATTGATTGAAAGTGTTATTGACAATAATTTGAGAATTATAGAGAAAGTTAAAAGGTGTATAAGTCTACATTATATCTCTTTCCGTTTATGGTGTATGTATGTAGGTATATAAAAGGCTTTCTTAGCTCGGTGAATGGTGAGGGCGTCCGATGGGTTGATGATGATTGTAAGTTGATTTTGTTTTTCTTCCATTGGGGCGATGTTAGTCATTTGCAGGGAGATAAATAAAGATAAAGATGTGCGAAATTGTTAGGGTACCATACAGTTTAAACATTCCTGGGGTGTTTCTTATTTATAATAGGGGTGGTTTAAAAATAAGGTTTTACCAACTCTAATTCGAAAAAGTGAAATGCACTGCCGCCTGCTTAGTTTGATGTAGGTTCATTTTCGAAGCATTTTTTAAGTTCTCGTTTTCATAAGCAAACAGAGTTTTGTGTATATGTTTTGGAAAGTTAGAAAAGTAGATTTTGACAGTGCGTAGCTTCTTTTATCGCACTGTCTACAGTTTCGTTTCCCTTAATACCAGCATAACCTGTAATCCATGCAACTATTATGTGTTGGCTTCTGTAAGGGATGCTTCGCATGCATTCAAAAGTATAGAAGTTGTTATTGTTTTTTTTTTTTTTTTTTTTTTTTTTGTTAAGACTGTCAGTTAGCGTCGGCGATTTCAGGTTTAGATTTGCAAAGATTTAGAACTCTTTATTAAGCTGTAATTTCAGTCAAGTAGGTAACTACCAGCTGCGTCGGTTGAAATACCTTGGATTGCGTCAATTGTTGTGTTAGTCGCGTTTTATTATGCACATGAGATGAACTGGATCAGATCATTAAAAAAACATACGGATCATAATTTCCTACTTATTTAAAATGATGTTGCCAGTTGTGATTATTTCAATTTAATTATACCTACAGACATGTAGTTGCAGACGAAGAAAAAAAAATGAACTCCCACAGGCTTTCACTGCAAATAGTCGACATGCATACACACCACACAGGAGGTCTGAGAAAATAATGTTCACAACAATGAAATACATATTTTGGTCTGCAGCAACGATGTGTCTGTGTTCTGCCGTTCCCACGAAAATTGAACCAGAAAAATATCAAGATCATGTAGTGTTGCTGTGCTGATCCAGTTCTTCATGAAGGCTTAAATTTAACTCAAGGAGGATAATGAGATTTGTCTATTAGATTTGATCCTGTTAGTCAAAGTAAAGGGAATGATTATTGCCAGTGATAGCTTTGCTGATTAAACTGATGGCTATTTTTGCCTAGTTGTGAGATCGATGTACATATGTATAGCATCAGTTATCAAGGCTGTAATCGGAGTAGTTTAAAGTCTACCAGTGGCAGTTCTGTTGTTTTTAAAACCATGTTGTAGGATACCTTCAACTAAGGATTTCGTTACTTTTAAGGTAGTCTCTATGGAGTGCCTTTTCAAGTAAGTTTCAAAGCTTTCTTACTATTTTTAAATTTGTTTTTATTGAATTCTTAATGTAAAAGCTCCTTTTAGATTACTGTGAAGGTGATTCTGAAGATTCTCATTTCTTTTTTGAGTTTGACTTTAAAATTACAAAGTTTTAACGGTAAACATTTCTTATTGCGACACAAGTGAAGAGCCTAAGTCTTACAGGGGGAACAATGGCTCCAGTTTCCTGGGTTCACGCATAAATTGCCGAATCCACTGATTTTAAAATCCAATTGACCTTTAAAGCATTTCCAGACACAACCAAAAAAATATTGTCCGCGTGACTCCCATCGAAATCTATCTCGAGTGTAGGTTTGGTCAGTTCATTTATCAATGTGGTTAAATTTTAAAGGCCGATGTTGATTTTGAATAAAACACAAATTATTTAGGAAATTATTGTCATTTGTTTTTAACTTCTCATAGGGAGTTATTATTATTAATTCATCATTTGACCTTTGAAGCCGAAATTTAATATTGTATTGTTTATTTTTAGGAAAAAGACGAATATGGCAACGAAGTTCAGCGTTTAGCACGACCTTTACCAGTTGAATACCTTCTTGTTGATGTTCCAGCTTCAACTCCGCTACAACCACAATACACATTTACTCAATTTGATAGGAAGAGACCTTTTCCAGTTGAGAATCGTTATTTTGATGGTCATTTACAAAATTTTTATGCACTTAGTTCGTACTTGTCACTTTGGAAGGACACCGAATTTTTAGCAGCAATTTCAGATTTTCATTTGTTGATTTATTTGTATAAAATGGATATGCTGCCAATGAAAGCTAACATGGAAAGCCTGCTAGAGGCAGTGCGAACAAAGAATTCCGATGTGGCTAATGAATTCAAGAAAAGTGATGTATGGAAACTACTTGAATCATTATTTGTCGCTAGTTCAGACCGATCTGGGTATGTTTCATTGTTGTTTATTATATATACACATTCTTTCTAAATTTTGTTTTTGCAGTGGAACCGCAAGCTATCCATCACAATCAGCTGAATTTCAAGGCGCTGAAGCGTCTAATTGGACGTGTAATCATTGTACTTTTATCAATCCTGGAGACCTCAACTCCTGTGAGATTTGCGGTTTACCAAGATAAATTTTGTCTCCAATTATAGCTGAAGTCATGAATTAACTTCTTTAATGCAATGTTAAATAATAGAATTCTATGTTCAAACCGATTCCACAAAATTAAAATAATGTATTTTCATGGAACATCTATGTATGTAAGAGCGATTGTATTAAGGGAAGTCGTATAAAGTAAATACAGGAATGGTTTGGAGTCAATAGAGTTGTGTTAGTTGTATTAGGGAATGTTTCATTTTAATATTTTATGTGTAAGTATGAGTGAGATTGCTTACCTTGTATCTTTACTTAAATTGTCTTTTAAAAAATATTAACGGTAGTTGCATACGTTGCCAATGTCTGTGTTACAGAACAATGAACATGTCAAATAAAGGTGAGGGTGAGACATTAGCATGTCACGCGTGAATGGCCGGACCGATATCACTAATTCTTTTTTTGTTGTATTTGTTATTATAAGGAGAAGGTTCTTTATGTAAGAAAAAATTACGAAAGTTGCATATGAAACAAGAAGATTTCACTTTTTTAATAAAATAATGTGTCACTGGCAGTAATATTCACGTAGTTGCAATTAAAAACAAAGAGACTTAGTTTACATGCTCTTTGCAAATATAACGGTCGGAGTTGGTCTGTGGTCGGAGTTATAATAACAAAATACCTACATACATATGTAATTCATTTACCATTTCTTAGTGTACTTTTCACATTGGTTTCTACAATATAAATATACGCGCCAGAAAATAAAACTAATAATATTGTGTATCATAAAGCATTAGAATAATTTTGATTTATTAATATATACCAATATACAATCACAGTTAAGAACATTGTCTGTCGGCTCAGCTATCCATACTATCCATACTTCCATACTGTTACTCTTTGACGCCTAAACGGCTGAACGGATTTTGTTGAAATTTGGTAAGGTGATAGATGATAGCCTAGAAATGGTCATAGGCTATAAATAATCACGCCATCGTTCTTAGGGGGTAGGCAGTGGGCAGATAACTCAATTGAGTTAGTGATTTTTAGTCGTTTTTGTTGGGGCTTTTGCTCTTCCACGGCTGAACGGATTTTGATGAAATTTAGTAAGGTAATAGACGGTTACCTAAAAACGGATATAAGATCAAAATGATCACGTCATCGTACTTAGGGGGTAGAAAGTAGGCATAAAACTGAATTGAGTTAGTTATTTTTTTATGGTTTTTGCTGGCTCTATCATGCCTAAACGGCTGAACGGATTTTGATGAAATTTAATTAGGTGATAGATAGTAACCTAGAAAAGGATATGGGCTATTAATATTCATGCTATCGTACTTAAGGCGTAGGCAGTAGGCAGAAAACTAATTATGTTAGTGATTTTTATTCGTTTGTTTTAAAAGTTTACCTCATTCACGCCTTAACGTCTGAACGGATTTTTATAAGACTTGGTTAATTTAAGATAGAATTCTAGGCACGGACACAGGCTACTTTTTACGGCGGGCAAATACCTCATTCCCGCGGAAATCTAGCGTGATCGTGTCAAGAAGCGCTTGACGCCATAGCTACTGAAATGATTTTGATGTTTTTTTTTTTAACTCAGTGTAACTAAGACTTCAAGTTAGTATTTGATCACTTTTCTAACTTAGAGGGTAGGTAGGTGCCATAATTTAGGAAATTTATGGTAGAATTTTGATGCAACTGTCTTTATTTAACAGTTTTACTTGGATCGAAACTAAGCTACATTCCATCACACTACTTAACTTATAGGGTAGGAAGGTAACATTCGGAGCTATCCATTAAGTGCTTAGGTTGTTTTTGAACAAATTTTGATGTGAAGTTGAGGACCGGAACACGATAGTGGGACATTGTTGCAGGGGGACTTACAGCCGGGAGACAACAAAAAAACTTATGCGGACGAAGTCGCGGGTAAAAGCTAGTATCTACTTAATAAAGATAAAAAGGTAACAGATATTTCTTGATTATGGGGCGGTACGGAGTTCGCCAGGTCAGCTAGTTATATATATATTTATGTATTTAACTTAAGTGTTTGCACAATATGTAGTGTTTTACCAATCGAGTGTGAATCGTCCAAGATCAAAAGAGAAAGATTTTTTATTTTAACAATTCAGATAGCATAAAAGTGATTGCAAAACAAGGTTTAGAAAAAATAACAGCTATTCAGTAACTGATAATGAGAGAATATTAAATATAATAGGGTAATTTTAGAAATGTTAGGCATTGTATTTTTTTTATGAATTTAAAGTAGATTTGATTTTTGATTCTTAAACATTCCGAATCATATTGCATTAATGTCTGTAAAAGATACCAGTTATTACTTATTGAAAAATTTGAAAAATATAAATCGGGTTGAGGAATTACACAATATGATTCTCTAATTATGAAGCATAATGGAGTGAGTGCAATTGGCTCAAAATCTGAGGTTTGCCACATTGGGTGCGAATTAAGTAAGCATTCAATTTTAGAGAAAAGAGTATACATTTCTTCATACGAGTACGTAAGTATATGTTCACCAATGACACGTTTTATGTGTTGCTTCACAAACTTCACACCCGACTCCCAAAGTGGGGTGTAGAGGGTGGTATGAATTTCCACTCGATGTCATCTTCGAGAAAACGTTTAGTACAATGAAAATGTGTTCCATTATCCCTCCATATTTCGGTCGGCTTTCCTCGACGCGATACGACTGCCTACGCGAAGTACATTTGCGTTTTCAAGGAAAGGGGCGACTGACGAGAGTTTGTTTCGCGTAGGCAGGGATTTGTTTTTATTTTTAGTAGTTTGATTTCAGCCGAAAATATAGTTATTTGAGCAGCCGTCAAGAGGCATATTTTAACATGATTAAGTATGTGAGTTGAAAGGGGCTTTAGATTTCGTGCTTCCGGAATATTGCTTCAAAGTAAAACAAGCAAGAGCCTTCCTGTAGATAACTGAATCGGTTCATGAAAGTTAACAAACTACGGTGGAATTCTTGTTTGAATTTACCAAAAACTATACCTATTTTATTGCACAATTGATAAAAAAAGTTAAAATTAAAAAAAAAAAATATAAACCAATTTTTTTTTAAACATATATTCACTTAATTGCTCAAAAACAACATCCAAAATTTTTTAAAGAGAATTTAATGTAGGTATCATTTTTGAAGTTTCTGCTTCAATATCCCATTTATAATAATATTAAAAATAGCATCTATATTTATAATACTTGAATGCTCCCTTAGGGTTGATGAGCTGAAAAAAAAAATACATATTTTGATCCGATCTTCGAGTTAAATGGATTAAAATGTATAAAATATCAAAAATATCTTTTTTTAATTGAGTTATAAATTACTTTCTTATTTTCATTCTTAAAAATGAATTATAGGAAAAATAGTACTTAATAATAAATATCCTAAAACAGGTTCGCTCCTCAACTCCAATACCTATCAGAACAAAAATTAATTTCCATTAAACTTTTCTGTACAAATCTTTTTTAATGTTTCTTCCACAGATTTACATAGAATTACAAAGAATTTAGAACGCAACTTTACTTAGATTCATTCTGCAAAAGACGTCAGAATCCAACTTTGTTTAGATTAATTCGATTGATCGTATTAACGACATACATACATACATTTGTAATACAAAATTAAGCTTCAAACCTCGAGCCTTTACTGACAATTCTAAAACTGAACGTACCAACTTATGAGCTATATTTAAAAACAAATTTCTTCTCAGAGATCAAGTACCTACAACGGAAAAAACATGACTCAAATTACTATTATTTAAATTTAATTTATTTTTTTGATTTCGTAATTTCAATATTCAAACAAAACAATTGAAAACGAATAGCAATTCAGCTATCTAACGCCCGACCAAATAGAAATTATATAATGCTTTTTCTATGCTCGGACGTTTACCATATATGTATATAAAGATATAGCAACGTATCAAGCTCTGAAGCAACATTTCAAAGAGAACATTAGCCGCGTTTTATTATATACATCAGATGAACTGGATCAGATCATTAAAATAAAAAGATACGGATCATGATGTTGCCAGTCGTGATTTTTAGAATTTAATTACGTTATACTGCGAAAAAATATCTTGTCCATACACTATACAGAGATGTAGTTGCCGACGAAGAAAACTAAAAAAACAATGAATTCCCACAGGCTTTCGCTGCAAATAGTCGACATGCATTGCATACACACCACACAGGAGGTGTTTTGGTCTGCAGCGACGATTTGTCTGTGTCCTGCCATTCACTACGCAATTCAAGGTTGTAAACTTTAAGTTGCTATGAGATAACGATTCGGAATCGAGTCCTAAATAAAAAAATCATGGTTTCTGGCAATACTCTCGTTTTGACAACTATGCAGGAAACTAAGTGCCCGTGAACCTAGTCCACTGAGGGGCTTAGTTCCCACTGAGTGAGAACGAAATCCACTTTAGCAAAGTGGCCTTAGTTCCACACTAGGTGGGAATTAACTCCACTTTCTTATGGGAACTTTGTACACAATTAAAAATACGAACAGGGAACTAATTTTTAGCTACAGCTTACAAATTGTGATAACTAACTGTAGTTTTAACAGTTAGTTAATATTATTATATTCCTTAAACTCTGATGTAGTAATTTTGAAATTGGAAAAATGAGGTTGATTCATTCATAAATTTTCAGAACCTTGAAAATTGTATTTTGAAATCAACTGGTGCTGAAAATAAAATTTGTGCGATTTTTGTTTTGATTATTGTCTAATTGAAATTTATTCTCATATTTTTAATAGTGATAAAGGTTCTGTATAAATTTCATCACCTTATTCCGCCATATTTGCGTTCAGTAAATAATTGAATATGTAATACAATAATATTTTTTTCCCTAAAATCATGTGCGTCATACAAAATCATTAAATCACGTGATTAAATGCAAAACTTTTTCTAATTTTGTCCGTTTTTACAGAATCATTTTTTAATAATTTCCCGACGTTTTCATATTTTTTGAATTAAAAATTTGTTTTAATAAGGATTTATTTTTCCTCCTTATAATCTTCTTCTTCTTATCTTATCTTAATATATGTATATAAATTACGTGTCACGTTGTTTGTCCGCGATGGACTCCTAAACTACTAAGCCGATTTTAATCAAATTTGTACATCGCGTTCAGTTTGATCCAACTTAAAAGATAGGATAGCTTACATCTCAATTTATGATCACAATATTATTTTATTGCAAATCATTTGTCTATTATTTGATAGTCACAATTATATGTTAGCTCCAAGATTTTATCAGATAGCGCCATCTGTGCACAGGATTCAGTAAGTTAAGAATTCAATAGATGGCGCTATGTCAAACGTCTAAACGTTCCATATAAGCTATAACTTGATAGCATAACCACCACATGTTGCTGAGTCTAAAGTACAGGTTAAATTTAGTTTGTAGTAAACCGAAATACAGTGAATTTTACATTTTCAATTTTTGGTGTTAGCGTTGAGTATTATCAAATAATTATATATTTGAAATACATATACATACATAACAAGAAATTTGGCACAGAGATAGATTATAGTCTTAAAAAAGCACGTATGTTAATTTTTTAGGATTAAACATTGAACAAGTTTTACATAAAAATTTAATCAATCTGCGTTTATTGTTTTACATTCAGCACAACGAAACAGATGTTTTCAAAAACTTCTGTTGTCCTGTGGATAAACCCACTTTTTAATAAACTTATACGAAATTCACCGGGCAATCTATGGACAAATTGGAGCAAGACGAAGTTTGCCGGGCCCTCTAGTAATAGTATAGGTAAAAAATAAAGTAGCAACTGGAATCATCAAAAAACTTTTGCCTAAATATTGCCTTATCCCTCTATATTTCAAAACCTTCAAATAACATATTTTTTGTGGAATCGGATAGGTTTATAAATAAAAAAAAACACGTATTTTTTAAATTTTGAAATTATTTATTAATTCTGCATAATGTTACAAAAGAGGGAGTGTTGCTTATAGGCAACATTGAAATACAAGGTCAACAAAAAACGAGATTTTGAGTCAAAAAATTTTTTTAGGTAGGTACAAGGAAATTATTGTATATAAAAGTTTCTAAAGCAATTTTTGTTTTTTTGTATAGCATAAAGCTACGCCTTACTTCTCGCAGATCGTATGGGTAAAGCCGGCACACTTTGGAAACTTGCATCTGATTTTTTTTTCGGCCCAATGGGGCCAGTGACCGACTTGATCTTGGCGGACTGTTTGTGGTGGCACATGTTGGGCAGGTCCCTTATGTTTATTTGCCAAGAGATCACCTTCTATAGATCGGCGTGTTGTCAAGCCAGTTTTTGGTCATATAAAAAATATAATGACAGCTAGGCTACTTTGATTATTTTTGTTTGGAAGAACGAAGTGTAGGTCACAGTCTACAATGCGTGAAAAGGTAAAATAATAAATATTTGGGGAGTTGTGAAGGCTTAAACGGAATGTTACCTGCAGTCTACAATACGCTATAGAGGGTTATGTATTGACTTGACCGAATTCTTAATGATATCTTATGTTCCCCACTAAACATTAAGCCGATCCCAGAAAAATTTTGACCCATCGTCTAACGATTTTTGGCCGTCCTACGTAAACCGAAAGTCCATAGTGTTTTTATTTTAACGGATTACTGTACATAGTAAGTTCAGTACATATGAACATCGAAGTGCTTATTTGACTGACTAACACTCTTTAAAATTTACACATGTACATACATACGTATGTATGTATGAAATTCAACTTACTTTTTCCTGGACCAAAAATCGATAGACGATGGGCCAGCATTTTTCTGGATTTTTTTTAAGTTCATAGCAAATTCATGGGCTTATAATCCACCCAAATGAACCAAAAGTGCATTATGGGAAGTAATGCACGAATTTGTTTTGAGTGTGATGTCCTCCAGTCGTCATTTTTTGAAAGAGATTATATTTTATTTTTTCTATTTTTGTTTATTTACATATATTTTTGACAAAAGAAAAAAGCTAAGAATTTATTTTTTGGTACGTAAAGGAGCTATAACCCTTATATTTCGGTAAAGGTAGTGTTATGTGTAAATCCACCGCACCGATTTTGTGCAAACTTCACATAAACCATCATCTAAATAGTCCGAACAAAGCTTAAACATTTGGTTTAGATAGGTGAGCCCGTTTTGAGTTATAAAATACGATGAAAATTGGCATTGATTTTTATATGTGTACATATGTAATATGAGATAGAAATGGGCTATTTTGAGGCTTTTCCCGGCAATTATTCGAATTCTTCTCACATTTTAACCATACCCATGACCTCCACGAACATTTTAAGACCAAGATGAGATAAATCCGTGCAGCCGTTCTGGAGTTTTAGCGAGACTAACGAACAGCAATTATTTTTATATATGTACATATATGTTACATATAATATAATATATTATAATATATACATACATATATATAGATATAAGATTGTTTTTTTTTTTAATACAGCTTACTTAAATTCAAAAGAAACTTTGCATACACCCAGCCTCGCATCTACCCCAATTCCTATAGTGTTCAAGCAGGGGGGTTGCAGGGGTGCAGCATGCCCCCCCCCCTACATACTTCATTGTTTATTACTCTGTAATGCTGGGTAACAGCTCAATTTCATGGGATTCTGTTATGCTCCAATACACAGATCGTTCTGGCGTGCGTCGTCTAGGGTTTATTGTAAGAAAACGAAGTAAGAGGACGAAATCGTCTTCGATTTTAGATCAAAGATAACTAGCCCTAGCGAAGTATCGGAAAGTTCTGCTATATTGCTCTGAGGTATTCTTACCAAAAAGGCTGTTCTATTCAAAACGGAAAAAGAAACACAAATTGGAAGCTCTGTCATCATTACTACACATTTTTTCTATATAATCTTACGGCAAAATCATTTTTATAATAATTGAATTATCATAGTACATATATGAAAACTGTAGTACGCTCATGGTCAATGTCGAATAGGGCGGCATCTATGTATGTAGTTAATTTTCGTTGAACCTCTCGTAGAGAAAAGACTAACTTGCAACTGACGAGAACTCAAATCGAAGCAAGACAAGGAAAGACTATACAATTTTTGTGAGAGTTAGAAAGACTAATAAAAACGAAAATTTTGCTTCTTTACATTTTTTTAGTCGAGTATGTCTTACGGTAGTCGTCTTTACCAGACGACACACAAAAGCAGGTGAAAAAACTATTTTGGGTAGGTAGGTATTCCTGTATGGTTTGATCTTTGATGAATTTTGTGTTGTTGATGATCAGGTGGATGTAATGTACATAGATGGCTTTTTTTAAATAGAAAAACTGTTAAGAAATGTTGTTGGCTAAATATACATATGTATGTACAATGAATGAAAAATAATATTTCAATAATTTTTTTTTCAATATGTGAACTGGCATTCTTTATAATTAAAAAAAAAACTACTCAAATTGTACCAAAAATTAGTAAAAAACGTTTTTTGGCTGAAAAATCTCTACAAGTGCTAATGATATAAACTTCAAATTTATTTTATTTTCTACATTGTAAGTAAAAACTAATTAATAATATTGTCAAATGTAAACCAAAAATCTATCAAAAGTGTTAAAAATTGCTTTTTGACTTCTAGAAAGCGGGCAAATTTAATTTTCAATATAATAAATACAATTATCTACAAATTGTAAGATTTTGACGAATTGACACTTTTTGTACACAAAATAAAATAAACTCATTATCATTACAAAGTCTTATCAATGAAAAATCCAAAAAATTACCAAATTTAGTTTTGTTTTGAGATTGAAAGTCACGTGTTATCTTAATCTTTTGTTTGATTGCTCATACCCACCCTTTTTTAATATAAATCAATTCTTAAAAAAATTAGAAGCTTTCAGATGTTGACTTTTGGAAGTATATAAAATTTAGATAAACGAGTATATAACGATCACCAAGAACATAAGTTTTATTTGGCTTTAAAACGTTAAGTCTATATTTATTTTTCGTATTTTAATATATCGGGTTTTTCAACAGGGACGCTAAAAAAGTAGAGCGACAGGAACAGCAAACGACCCCATATTTCTTCCGCTCTTTTGACATTTTTTCTCTTCTTCAGTAAGGTTTGCCATTTCATGATGGAAAGATATACGAGCCAACACCGAGTCGAAATTATTAAAATTTATTACCGAAATTCAGAGTCAGTGGCCTCAACGTTAAGAGCGGTAGGTCCAATTTATGGTCGTCGTAATCGTCCTAGCACATCGGTTCTCAACCTGTGGACCCTGGGGGTCCACTGAGATTTTCAGGGGGTCCACGAAAGTTTTTCTATAAAGCACCAGGAATATATATGTACGTTTTAAATATTATTGCAACGAACTTGGTTCCAAAACAAGTATTATATTATTTTTTAATAATTTCCTCAATCCATCTTTACCATTTTCATTGCAAATTAACATTTTTTTCAAAAGTTTAAATCAAAAAATAGAGAAAAAGGCAAAAATGGTTTAAAATGATTTTTTTTTTGTTCTGTTGGTTTTTTCCACCATCACGTCAGGTTTTTTGAAATATACCTCCTTACAATTGTAAAAAAATCCAAAATACGATATTTTTAAGTCTAAGGTAAATTACAACACAGTTCCTAACAATAAATTTTATGATGATTTTGCAAATCTTTGTCTTAGAGGTAAAATTTAAATCTTTTCAGTATCTCATATAGTTTTTGAAGAATATCATTAGTTTTTATTGGCTTATGAGTGTTCATTTAATTCTTTATGAAGTTTTGACAAACCCAGAATCTTATGCTTTCATAGGTTTGAAAAACACGTTTTAAAGTTATTTTTTGACTATGATTTTGAATCCGAACTTTGAAATTTAAATTTAAAAAATCACTTTAAACCATTTTTGCCTTTTTCTGTTAAAACCCGTTTTAGCATACGGTTTAACGTTTCTAGAAAGCCAATGTGGGACAGGTGAAGACTACCAATTAATGAGAATTTTTGTAAAAGTAAATTAGGTACTGAAAATATTTAATTAATTCAAGGTATTTTTCAAGTTTTAAAAGGTGATATTTCAAAAACCTGACGTGATAGTGGTTTTGAAGTCGGATTCAAATCCAGGCCAATAAAAAACCTTCGGGAAAATATAATTTTATTTTCAGCTACAAAACCTTTCCGAATTCCAACCAGTGTAATTTAAAGATTATTATATGTACAATAATACATTCAATTTAATTTTTGAGGGGGGGCCCGCAGTCTGTTAAATTTGTTGCTAGGGGTCCGCACACTCTCAAAGGTTGAAAACCGTTGTCCTAGCAGATCAACAATTGAGCGTCTAGTGGACAAATTTGAATCCACAGGCACAGGACAAAGTGTTTTTGCGAAAAGATCTTGGCCTACATACTTACAAGATTAGATTGACGCAAGAACTGAAGTCGTTTGACCACCAGAAGCGTATAACCATCGTATGTTCGTGAATTGGGCTGAGAAACAACTTGAAAATGATTCGGATTTTCATCGAAAAATCATCTTCAGCAATCAGGCTCATTTCTGGCTGAATGGCTTCGTCAATAAACAAAATATGCGGTATTGGTCAGGCAGCAATCCACACGTACTCCATGAGTCATCATTACATCCCGAAAAAATTACGGTTTGGTGTATTTTATGGGCTGGCGCGGCGTCATTGGGCCGTACTTCTTCCGTGATGATCAAGACCGGCACGTTACTGTGAATGGGGATCGCTACCGTTCAATGATAACCGAGTATTTTTGGCTCTAATTGAATGATATTGACTTAGAGAACATATGGTTCCAACAGGACGGCGCCACAAGCCACACAGGTCTATCACAATCAATTTATTGGAAAACCAAGTTTGGAGAACGTTTTATCTCTCTATGCCAACAAGTCAGCCGGCGGACGAGTTTCGTATAAACGTGCTATTTCATCTTCTGGAAAACATGTATCATCCACTGCAGCTGTAGTAATAATATATTCTCCTTCAAAATAGTCAAGGTAATCTGAAAGACAAAATAAAAAATTATATTATTAATTATATAACAAAATGTAATGAATATTAAATTTAATTCCGTTCGCTGTCATTTCCATTGTCAATTTAATGTTCTGTTTTGTTTTATTTTTCATGCACCCACCAAAAAAGTTGTAGGAAATGTGGAATCTCACAAATTTACAAAATGCATAAGAAGATACTATAACAAAGATGAACATTTTCGTCTTCACTATAATCTGGACTTCTGCATTTCTCGAATTTGCCATAATGCAAAAGTGAAGTTCTTTGCAATTTTTTTCTCTTCTCTCTATCTAAAAAATACGAATTTTCTATTTGGCATCCCTTTATTTTTGCAGAAACCAAATGCAGAAACATGTAAATCCACCATTTTAATATAACAAAGACAAAAGTGATCTAAGCGTACACAAACGCGAAGAGTACAGCGCCAAAAACGTAAAAATGCCTCTATAATTGTTTAAAAAAAAGTTTAACCTGTTAGGTATTCAGTCTCTTATAAGAATTTTAAAAACAAATTCTTTTACAAATATTGTCAGCAGCATTTTTTTACTAGTGACACATAAAATATCTTTCGAGGAAGCCTTTTATATGAAAACACTCTAGCTAAACCAAGGTTAGATACTGGTGCATTCCTAAAGAATTTGGCAGCTCTGTTTAGTTAAAAACGGGTTTAAAGGTATTCTGCTACAATATTACTTCATTTTGAATCTGCCAAAAAATAAACTGACAGCGAAATTCGTAAGATGTAAATGATGTATAAATCAAATGACATTTCTGTTTTTATTTATGTATTAAAAATACTTGCAATTTAATCACTTGCGTCAAAAAGCTCGAATTTTTGTCTTTGAATTTTATATTCGACGTTTTATAGAGTTAAAAACAGCTTTGACATACTCTCTGTAGTATTTATAGTTAGACTCCAGGTAATCGTTTAAAAAAGAGTTAATGTTAATCTTTTTTTTTATGTTAGCGTGTTAATGTACGAATACTCATAAAATCCTATGTAACTAAAATAATACAGCTAAAAGACTATAATGATTCTGCTAATTTGGTTGAACATAAAATCTCAAAAAGTTCAGCATAGAGTAAAAGTGTAAACACTCATTGACAAATGAAAAATGGTAATCAAAATCTACTTATCGTACTCAACGAACATGCCTTCGAGATGAAAAAAACTTAAAAAAAAAGAGTTATCAATTCTAACAACATTTATATTCGAGACTCGAGCAAATCTCAAAATTCTATCCGCAGTGCGATCCTTCTTCTTCTCCTACCGGCAGAATGGTGTATTTGTAATACGAGTAAAATCTTACTTCACCACGGATGGCTTTGCAAAAAAAAAAACACACAACAATTTACTATTTAAAAGAAATCGAATAAATTCGTAAAAACATAATTTGGTTCAACAAACTGCAAAGAATTAATTTAAAGATAGTCTTCTCGCTCTCACCAAACCAACAATGGAAAAATAAAATATTGAAGAAATTAAAGGCCCAACTATAATAGGCATAAGCTAGCATATGCGCGCATTAGTAAACGTGCGAATACAAAGAATCTCAATGCGAGTGTACATAATGGAGTCCAGCTGCGTTTCGTTCAATTTTTCTCAGTTTCGTTCACTTAAGCAAACATAAGCAAGAGCGATCCCAGTCGCTCGCCGCATAAGTAAAATCTGACAGCTTTGATCAAATACGCACAGGCCAACTCCACTGGAGATAATTTCTCTGAGAATGTTTGTCAAGACAGAAAATATCCAACTATGCCCATAGAAAAAAGACAAAATCTTCTGATATCAAATATATCAGATATCTCACATTTAGTTGGAGAGAAAAATCTCCTGTGGGGTTAGCACACAAAGAGACAGTGTGCACGTGAATTTCTCATTCTGTTTTTGATTCTATTGTGTATTGTGATTGTTGTGACGAGTTCTTGCTTTAAACAAAATTAAATAGTTAATAAAAGAAAAAAAGAATCAAAATACAACAAATTAATTTGGCATTGAACTCCATTTTTTTTAAACAAAAATAAAGTTACCTTGAATCAAAAAATCAACCAAATTACACAGCTGCGAATATTATTTTGACATGTAGATACGTGAGCAAAATTTCATTATGTGTATGCGCCGTAATTTCACAAACATAAGTGAATTTTCGTTGGGTTTTTGACATAAGCTTATGTTTGCTTATGCCTATTATAGTTGGGCCTTATAAATGTTTGGATATGTAACTTCAATCAGAAATTACTCATGCACTTAAGGACTACTCATATGAGAATGACCGTCGAATGAATGAGCAAATGAGGAAAATGCGAAATTTGGCATTTTTTCTATCCCTTTTCTTCCTTCTAGGGTTTTTCCTTTTTAGTTCAGAGCCGAGCCAGAACTGTCAAACAAAAAATTCTGTTTCTTTTTTACCTCTGAACGTTCATGCTTTCTCTTTCGATAATTAATTCTTTTTTGCTTCGTTTTAACCAGCCACAATTCTAATAATTGATAATCCCTGGAGGGTGTCTCATCCTTATAATAAATAATCTATATCTATTTGCCTATTTTGTATTCGGAGAGCAAAAGCATCTTACCTGATAATTTCGAGATCCAAGATTTGTGTCATTTTCATAAGTTCTTTTTATTTATATCAACATTGAAATTATCTATAAAATGTCTCTTTTTCGAAAACCAAAAAAAACAATACAACGACGGGTTTTTTCAAGATTTGACGAAGATAGTGATCAGCTCACGACAAATGACTTCGAAAATTCCAATAAACTTAATGCAGACGATCGCAATTTAAACTATAAGAAAAGAGATATATATTATAAAACGAAAATTAAAAGTGAGAAATATCCCACAGACTGCAAAACATCCAAAACCAAATCCTTGCTTAGTTTCGCTGATGACGGTAAGTGTGGATACAAAGTATTCTTTTTCAAATCTCAGAACAATTCTTGGTAAACAATTCTGTTTGCACATATATTGCTTCTCCTGTTTGGTCAACTAGAAGAAAAGTTGTCACAAATCTTAGAAACGAAAATGCTAAATATTTCCATACTGGCGAATATTCTTGCAGACATTGGAGATTCGAGGTTCGCGACATGAGAATATTGAAATAACAAAAATTTCATGTTTTCGAATACAGCTCCTTAATTATTTATTTCATGGAAAACTTCAATGGTCTTACACAAGAAGAGCCGGACAAATTATACAAGCAAGCGGTGTACCATTCGCATGTAGAACACATTTCTCCCTTTTTTTCACAGTTACAGCTCCAAAACTTTACAATAAATTACAAGTATTTATGAGGCAAATTTAAAATTTTAGTTCTTTTTTGAAAGTAAAAGACTGGCTATTCACACGTGACTATGAAGGAATTGAATACTTTTTAACAACCTTGTCTTATTAAACAGCACAAACCTTAATCTATCAATGAAATAAATCTATCTATCTATATATGAGGCCGGTGAGTGGCTCATGTTCGTTGAGCACTAGGATACCCAATTCTTCTGTTTCGTTTCACTTTTTTTTTTGAGTGTGCTCTGTTGATTATCCTTACCCATGGTGCTTAAGGGTAAAAACGATAAAAGAAATAAAACTTACCTGAATCTGTAAAATATTTGATTGTTTATTATTTTATACAAAATTATGTGTCAGCTATATTTTTGCAATGACGCGTTGACCTGATATGAAATTCTGCCCTGTCAACTTTAGGACACCGTCATTGTGATGACTCTCTAATCTCAGTCCCAAAAATGGGTCAACGCGGCCTATACACTTTTTTTTTATTTTTTTTTTTAAATTCATTTTTATTTTATTTCAATCTTACAACTACTTAAAGCTAGACAAAAATTCTTAAAACTAGCATAATATATCAATAACTTACAACAAACTTACTGGCCCTATGCGGACGCTCTAAGTTAAACTAATATCTTAATGCTAAGGCCTTTCGGCGTGAGAACTAACTTAAAACTAAATTTCTAGATCTTTTTTATCACCAAGAAGAATTGGAAAAAACTTGGTTTCTTTATCGGTTTTTATTTATTTTTCTAAAAAACTTAAAACTAAAAGAAATTAAATGCGGCCTATACACTGTTCAAATTCAAATGCTTGTTAATCACGTGTGAGTGTATTGGTGAAAAAGCCATGCTTGACGTAGTTTATATGCTAGATTGATGATTGATCAAGCATTCATTGTCTCATTTGAGCATAATACGTTGAAGAGTTAACAAGAGTGCGAGTTAATGCGGGTAATGAAAATTTTTGAAAAATAAAAAATGGAAACAAATAATGTGTGTATTGTATATGCATTCTTACAAGTTTACAAAAAATTGCCAACTCGTTGCCGTTGACTCAAAAATGTGTGTCAAGGCGAGCGTCAATGTACCCGTCAACGTCTTGACTGTATTTTTCGTTGCCGATTACACGAAGTGACACCCTTGACGTCATTTTTACTTCAGAGAGTCAACGCGTTGACCCTTTACGTTGACGTTATAGGTATACATTAATAGAGAGAGATAGAGATAACCCGCTTGTCAGTTTCGATTAAATAAGACTTGTTTTGTACTTTTTTTTATCTTTTCCATGCCTCCTAAGATGAGTTAACCAAACAAACTCTCCTGCTTTTAATTCAGTCAGTTCTTTCTTAATTTGATTTATATTTGTTTCTGTAATTTTCTTCCTTTTTTATTAGGTTTAGGAAATCTGTTCAGATTTTTGTTTTCAATTAAATTCATATCCGGGAGGTTGTCACGTAGTCTTCGTCCAAAAAGTAATTCTGCTGGGCTATTATTTACTTAAACAGGCTCCCGATCCATGTAGGATCTCTGCCTGAGACACGATGGCCTTACATCCTTTGCGATCCCAAGCACGTTGCTTCCAGTCACCCAGACCAAGCGTTCTGGCACCCGCGATGGTTTGATCTTTAAACCGGAGGTTCGGTCTTCCTTGTCGTCTCGAACCAGGTGGCTGCGATTCGAAGATTCTCTTAGCTGGAGCCTTGTTGTCCATCCGCTTGATGTGGCCGAGCCGATAAAGTCGAAGTGTTTTAACTTTCTTGACAAGGTCCACATCTTTGTACAGCTCATAGAGTTTGCGGTTATATCTTCTCCTCCGTTCGCCTCCTTCGCACACAGGACCAAATTTCTCTCGAAAGAGCCCAATAGCAGCTCTCCCTTTCTGTTTATCGTCCAACACTCAGCACCATATAGCAGGACTGGCAGTATAAGGGTTTTGTAGTGCACGTTTTGTCTTTCGAGAGGGGAGTTTTGAACCCATTTGTTTTGCTAAACCGAAGTAGCAGCGTTTTCCTAGGGTAATTTTTCGTCAAATCTCCACTAATGTGTCGTTTGTGGAGGTGATGTTGACTCCGAGGTAGATGAACTCCTTAACTACTTCGAAGTTACTGCTATCAATAGTGACGTTGTGTCCAATCCGGTAGACGGATGTGCTTTTATTTGTTGATAGCAGGGAAATTGAAGAAGTCACATGACAGCGCATCTCCTTGCTGAAACCCTGTACAAGTTTGGAAAAGTTCAGAATTATTTCCTAGTTGTACGTTGCATCTTGTATTTTCCGACACAACTGGATTATTTTTCCGATAATTATTGATGAAATGATGCATGCGACCTATCACCACGTCTCCGCCGTGTTTAAACAGTTCCGCAGTGAGTTGTTCGGAACCGGCGGTCTTGTTGTTTTTTAGCTTTTTGATAGCAAGATCAATCTCTTCTATACAGGGTGGAGGGACTAGTTCGGTGTTGTTTGGCTCTGGGTGTTGTTCATGCCCCGTATCTTTCTCTTGGAGATGTCCGTTCAGCAGTTGCTGGAAATGCTGCTTGAAGACATCTACCATTGCTTGTGCTTCAGTGACTAAATTACCATCGCTGCTTTGCTGTTTTGTAAAAACTCCGGGTATTGTTTCGATCACGTGACTCTTCGATCTCCTTTAGCTGGAGATAGATGCATTCATCATCATACCACGGGTTTTTTCTCTGAGGTGGTTGGTAGCCTATAATGTTCTCGGCTACCTCTTTGATGATTTCACGATACTAGGACCACTGGTTGTTGACGTCTGTGGTGAGTGAATGCACCTCGGAGAGTTTTCCATTCAGCTGATCTCTGTAGGCTCTAGTAACCTCCGGTATACCAAGGCGTGCTACGTCGAATTTCTTCCTCTTCGTGGTATTTCGCATTTTTTCCCATTTGACAATCGAGTTCTGAACTTCGCCGCAACCAGGAAATGGTTAGAGTCGACGTTATAGCTATCATTGGTTTTCATCATTGAAAATTTTATTTTGCTATTAAAAGCGATAGAGAAAGTCAAATTTGTCATTGGAGGTATCAAAATGAAGCTAATGACTTGGAGAATTTTTTTAGTGAAAAAAACATTTATTTTAATCCAGAACTTTTCTGTAAGTTCATTTTTAATTTTTCAATGATGAAATTGTTTGCAATGAACAGCTGTTTCGATTTGGAACAAAATCGTTCCAATGAAAGCATTCCATTCTCGTTGTATTCCCGCCTGTCAGTTTTTCTTTCAATGATCATTTTTTCTTTCAATGAACAACTCTAACTTCAAATTCTTGGAAAATGTTTGGAGCCGGTTATAGCTATCATTAAAATCCATCAGTAAAATTTGAAACAGGAGGAATCTGAAATGTTTTACTGATGAGCGTTTACAGCAATCAGTAAATTTACGTCATTAAATGTTGTTTTCTTTCGATCATAACATCGAGCTTCGCGCTTCAGACAATTTGCTTACTGTTGCTTTCATCAGTAAAATTTTTAATGATGTGATCGGAACAGTAAAAAATTGGAACACCAACAGTAAAACGAAATGGAATTTTTGTTGGCTTTTGGCAGCAGCTGTTCAGTAAAATGAAATTTCATCATTAAAAAAATTAAAATGGATTTATAAATTAAATAAAACCTTAAATGCGTTGTTTCTTTTTGAAAAAAATACTTGAATATAGGATTCATCTTATTGCATCAATCTTTTGCTAGAAATATTTATTTATTTATAATTTATTAGCTTATAATTAAAATTATAAAGTAATAATAAGGAAGAGCACTAGCTACTTAGGCTTTCAGCTCTAATAGTGGAAAATATAGATGTTTTTTTTTTTTTATTCAATAATTACTAAGTATTTCAAAAGTAATAAATTAAAGTATAGTTTATATTATATATTTAGTTTATATTTATTTATAAAGGAGTAAATAAAGGTTATATTTTGATGGCTAGGGCTTTTTAAGGCATTGATGATTTCTGATTCATGATGATAGTGGTTAGGTAACGCACAGTTTTGTCCTTGTAAAATTTGTTTTATATCCAGTTGAGCATAACATGTTGGACAGGTTGGATTGTTTTCTTTCAAGAGTAGATGTTGATGAGTGCAGGTTGTATGTCCAAGACGCAGTCTTATAAAACAAGCTAGAAATAAATCTGTAACATGTTTAAAAACTAAAAACAAACATTTTACTGATCGATTTTACTGATAGCTATAACTGCCTCTTTGCTTATTTTTTGTTTTCTTTTAAATTGTGCAGTTGTACGTAGTGTTTAACAGAAATTTAAATAAATCTATAATTTACACGGTTGTTTGAATTATAATTTGTTCTTTTTTCCAAACAGTAGAGGTGGTGTAAAAAACAGAGTTTTTTTTATTTCAATGATAGATATTTTCAATGAGATATTTTTCAATGATAGCTATAACCAGCTTGCAAAAAAAATCGAATGATGAAAGCCAATGGCCCCTTATAATGTTTGTATTCCGAGTCTGGTGTTCTGTGCAATCCAAGGTAGAGTCTAAGGCACTGCCTCTCAAACACCCGAATCTTTTCCATTTGAGATGGGGCAACTTTGAACCATACCGGGCAACCATAGGTAATCATTGGCCTAATAAGGGCCATGTAGCAAAGCACATTCACCATGGTGTCTAGCCGACTGCTATAAAAAAGCCGTTTCGCGAGTTCTGGAAGTTGATTTTCAACTAACAGTCATCACAATTTCGCTGAATATTGTCGTAGTGACACTGCAAAAGAATTTTGATGACCTCGACTTTTGGGGCCGTTCTGTTCGCTACACAATTGCCTGCGTAAGACTACCCATCAGATCGCTGTTGTAAATGCTAAATAGAATCGGTGAGTTAACGGCTCCTTGCTGAAGACCATTTTCTATATCAAATATTGTGGTAGAAGTTACATTGCCACTCGTGACAACAAACTTTATACCATTGAGCATGTCATAAAGCATATACAACAGGGGTTTATTTATACCAAGTCTGGCTAGCTTGAGATAGAGACCTTCTAACCATACGGTGACGAAGGCCTTCTCCAAGTTGACCAGACAGTCACCCGTACATTTAGATTGGTTCCATTGGATATCAAATACAAACTGAAGCGCGGCATGAATAGTGCCCCGCCCTGAAGTCGAACTTATTATCCGGTATGATATTGTTGTCCTCACCCACTTGGACAGAGCTCTATTAATGATTTTTTCAAATACTTAGTATGTACAATACGCATGTACGTATGTATTTGGCAGGCACGAGGCGTGACATTTTCGATAGAGCAAGCAGTCAACATAAATCGAAAATTGTAAGACCTATTTTTTATATGACTTTTTAATTTTTTATGCACTTTAATCTTGGATAAAGTTTGTAGTTTGAGTTTGGTAAAACATGCTTATCATAGTAATGTTGAGATCTAACTTACAAAATAAAAAAAAAGAAGACTTGTGATGAAAAAAAAAAGGAATTGAAAAAAAAAAAAACAGTTCGGTTATGTGTCTGAAATAATTGTCGGTTCATTAAACGTGTGTTCTCTTTAAGTAGTTAAAAAGTCTGTTCA
This sequence comes from Scaeva pyrastri, assembly GCA_905146935.1. NCBI lineage: Eukaryota > Metazoa > Arthropoda > Insecta > Diptera > Syrphidae > Scaeva > Scaeva pyrastri. Next base: position 84,483,614 of record LR989927.1, read on the forward strand.
CTAAGTTTTAGTGTATGATAAGACAGAGTAGAACAGCGTAGGATAGGATAGAACAGAACAATAAACGTCAGACAACTTAGAACAGTCAAATATCTGGCATCTGAGCTGCAAAACTTAAAAAGGATACCTATATTCTTTTTGCGTTGGCCATAAACGACGATAGTTAAAAAAAGTATTCGTGAAAAAAAAAAATTTCTAGTTAAAAATAGTACAAAATTATTTATGCAGTAAAGGAGTTGCTTGCAAAAAATCAAATCCTTACTGCTAGACTTTATAATTATGTTAAAACCAAGTACCAAAAAATTTTGATAAATGTTGCCACTTGGGTCTTAATGAATAATCCGTTTTTTTTTTTTTAAACTTGTATCATTATTATTTAAAACTTTAAACAAACAACAAATAATAAACTTATATGAAGTTGAAGAAGAAGTGATGTTAATAATATTTTTAACCTACCTTTCTTGAAAATTTCATTATGTACAATTCAAGCGTTATGTAATATTTTGTTGATTAATGGCTGTCACAACGGACAATGTTTTAATATATGAATATGTAATAGTCCAAGAGGTGGCCGTGAAATCACTTAGATTTTTTAAAGACAAAGACAACTCATCCAGTTAGCCTATACAATCCCGTGACAACGGGGATTAAAGAGGGTTACTTCCGGTGCGTTTTTTCCACCATGATTAGCCCATCGAGTTTATGACTCAAACTAGTGTCTAACTATAGAGCTCCACGAGGTAAAACAAAATATATAGAGTAGTCTGGCTAAAAGCGTGTCAAAAAAGATGAAAAAATCAATACATGAAATTCCAAGAATTCGATGTAAATTATTTTTTTTTAAGTTAACTTAAGTTTTTGTTCGCAAAAAAAAAAGAATTAAATTTGTGAAGAAAGTGGGGATTTTAAGTCTCCGCCGCCACTAGTTTTAATAAAACAAAAGTAATGAATGCAAAATGCGCACGGGTATTAGTTGCCAGCTGCAGTATATTTGAAGGCTACAACTGCTATTGCATTTTGTATCAAAAATCATTAAAATCTAATAATGTGGTACTTCGAAATAACGAAAATAAAAATAGCATATATTGTCTTCTATTTTATATACAGTGATACAAATACATATGTATATACATATAAAATTGTCTGGTTTGACGATTGTGTTTTATGTATAACGTTAACGAAGAAAGTAACAAAATCAATTAAGTTTTATTGTTCTACATTATTACAGATGAAGGAGATGAGATCTTCCAAGTTCGAAAATCGTCTCACAGCAAAAAAGTGATGCGTATGATGGACAAAGAACGACGAAAAAAAAGGGCAAAAGAAGAAAAGGGAATTGATCACGATTTCTTAAACTCTCCACCGCAACAACAGCATGAGAATGAAATGGAAACATCATCTTCAACCGAAGTTCAAACTGCAATCTTTAAAGGTGATGAAAAATGTCAATTGACCACGTCGTTCGATCCATCAGAGCAAAATAAAATAAAAAAATCTGATAATATTCAAACAGAAATTCGCACAGACGACTTTGTGGTAAGGTTATTATATAAATTTCTAACAATACTTTACAAATTTCACAGCCCGAAAAACAGTTATTCTATCGTGTTGTGTAATTTGTGTACACGCAAGTTGTTTAAAAAAGGACATTTATTCCCTCCGAATTTAAGAAAAAAGTATTTTAACCTCAAAAATTTCGTTCTCTACCATATAAATGTCAAATTGAAATTTTTGACAAATCTGGATGTTTCAAGGTACTTAGAATGTGTGTACGTACGTAAGTTTGTACGTTCTTACGTTCGAGATACCCTTTTTCGTCCACGGTATCTCCAGAACTAGTAGAGATATCGAATCCAAATTTAGTGAACGATTTTTTCACTGCAGCAGTTTTAAAAAAAGTGAACATTTTGGTTGGTAGCAAATATCTCAGGAATGGAAAGTGCCAATGACCAATTTTATTATATACTTGTATTGTAATACAGATTTGGTATAAATTTGGAAAATTTTCAACTAATAGCTATTTTTTTAGAATAGAAAAACTAAAAAAAAAGTTTGGTGCTCAAATATACCATGAAGGAAAATGATATAGTATTGAAAACTATTTTCTTCTACTAATTTGAAAAAAAATTCAATTGATAGTTTTTTTTTTACAAAAAAATAAAAAAAATCCACCAAATAATTTGACTCTAATATCTCAAGAACGGGAAACGATATTGACTACAAATTTATTTTTTATACAACTGTTAACATATGGTATAATTTTGAAAAATATCGAAATGACAGTTCTTTAACAAAAAATAGAACACTAAAACAGAAATTAAGTACCCAATGTCAATAGTTTGTTTCTTGACTTGAAAGTGTTGAGAGTTGTCAATCATTTTAACTTCGAATTTATTTTATTTTTTACGTAGTACAATTTTAAACACATGGTACACTTTTGACAAATATCGAATTAACAGTTTTTTTACGAAAAATAAAAAACTTAAACTAATATTTACGGAAAAGAGTCAAACATTTTTTTCGACTCAAATATCTTCACAAAAAGCAATGATATTGACTTTAAATGTATTTTATTTTCAACATCGTATAATAATATAATATTCAGCCCTATCGCGGTATTCGTTCGTAGAATTTAAGAAACGAAAGTAAATTCCGATCAGAACTCAGATTACTTTCGAGGTATCCGTTGCGGAACTAAATAAAATAAAGCAAACAATCGCGTTCGTTTTAATATTTTACTTACAATTTTGTAGTTTAAATTTCCGAATAGATTCCGCAATGATTTTTCGTCGGACAACTTCTGAAGAAATTCAACGCAAATTCAAATTGTCAAAAATTGTTGCCTAATCGCATTGCACCGCTGAGCGAAGGAATGCGATGTATTGTATTGTATGTATAAAATTTTCTTCCCACCGGGTACCTCAATAGGGGTGATTGTTTTCTTCTGTAAAACACCATTCAATGTCTATCTTAATTCTTGTACTTTCCATAAGAAAATTCGTAAATCGTTGTTCCTAATTCCCCCTATTTGACTGATGGCCTTCCATGCAAGCCGATTCCTTCAATGTCGTTCGAAGTTTACAAATGCAAAATTTTTTTTTGCGTGAATATGGTGTATTTTAGCATTGGATTTGAGATTCCTGTCAGAGACGTTAAGCTAGTTTTTAATGTTAGATAAGTCTAAAGGAATTAATTTGTGATTAGGATGAATTTATGATGAAATCACCGTATTTTTAATTTTTAGACTGATTTCTATTTATTATTGCAACTGTAGATATCTTTGATTGAATATATGTATGTATGTGGGAAGGATTGGAGTGTACCAATAACCCTGTACCTTTTTTCGAATGTTGAATGCGAAGTTATTAAAAATAGGGCGTGTATTGCTTTGGGAAAGAAAAAATGTTGGTTCAATTGCAGGATATTTAAATATATTTTGTGTCAAAGTTTGTTTGTTGGTGGGTGGTGTTGGTGGAAGGGTTTTGGTAAAATTTATATGATTTGGGTTACGTGAATCTCTTGGCTGAGTTGATAATTTTGACATCGTATGATGTAAGGAAAGTATTCTGTGAGTATATAGTTATACATAACAACAAATATTAACTGTACTAGGGGAACGGAAAGGATCGAATGTACAAGGAAGTATATTTCTTGGATGTGATTCCTCAATTTAATTGTTTAACTTCTAAACTTAGGTTACAACCTTTTTAGCTTATTTATTTAATAATTTCTCAAATTGAAATTTTTGACAAATCTGGATGTTTCAAGGTACTTAGAATGTGTGTACGTACGTAAGTTTGTACGTTCTTACGTTCGAGATACCCTTTTTCGTCCACGGTATCTCCAGAACTAGTAGAGATATCGAATCCAAATTTAGTGAACGATTTTTTCACTGCAGCAGTTTTAAAAAAAGTGAACAAATATTAACTGTACTAGGGGAACGGAAAGGATCGAATGTACAAGGAAGTATATTTCTTGGATGTGATTCCTCAATTTAATTGTTTAACTTCTAAACTTAGGTTACAACCTTTTTAGCTTATTTATTTAATAATTTCTTCGTTGGAGAAATCTGTAGGTTAAGGTGCATAGTGTTCATTTGGGACAGATAAGTTTTGTATTAATGTTTGCTTTGATTAGGAAGAGGTTAGATACAGTAAATTTAATGTGATAGAGGTATTAGAAGAAGTATTTTGTAGTAAGAAAATTTCAGATATCTTTAGAGATTTTTTTAAATCACAAGCACTCATATGAGTTATAAGTATTAATAACACTATCAGTTGAAGCAATCAATATTAACTAGGGATAGGGTTCGACAAGAAAGAAAGCAATTTGTCAGGAATTAATGGAGCGGCAATTTTTTGTTTAATAAAGCATAAAAACAAATACTGTCGTGCTTCTTTCCTACTGCTTGTAAATCGCGTTAGTTCACAAACTTCACTCATTACTATAAATATTTAAAAAAAAACCTTATTCTTATTTCAACTACATACTTTAAAAAATTAATAATATTTTTTTTTTTTTACCACAGCTTGTTGTAAAAAAGTCTGAACCAGAACATATTCTTAATGGAAGGGATGCATTTTGTGCTGGAAAAGATGACATGTCTGATGAAGATGATAGAGTTAGTTGCGATGAAACTGGTACAGCATACAAGATTTCGAAAACTGAAAATCTAAGGCAAATGCTTGAAAGCGGTTCGATTCCAGATGCTGCCATGATCCACGCAGCAAGAAAACGCAGACAAAAAGCCCGTGAACAAGGTACAATTCCGAACATAAAATCAGAAAATATTTGCTTAATGTTTCGAACGTCTTATAATCAAACAATTAATTTCCTCAAGAAATCACAAATCAAAATGTAATTGACTACAGTCCTCACTTTAAAGGACGTAATTCTCCTTCAACCTTGATCAAATCATATTATGTATGTTGAACTAGTCCATTTTTTTCTTTAAATGTTGTGTATTGTTGATTATTTTGCTTGAAAATTTCGTTAAAAGTTACATTCACTTCAGCTGAACCTTTAACAAGGGTGCCAGCACGTAACTTGATACAATCGAGTTTACTCGATGCAATCGAGCTGTGGTAGCACCTAATATCGTCGTAATTGGCAGCACACAATCTTGAAATCGACGTTTGAAACGAAATAAAATACTCTACAGAAAATAGTTATCGTGCAAAGCAATTTAGTATGAAAAAATATTCCTTCCCGGCTTGAAATATTTGAGAGTTAAATTTTATCCATCCATTTTTGTCAAAATTCTTGTCTCCAAAGGATTAGATGTCTCTTCATTCTCACTTTCTGAATCAAAAAATATAATTTATAATTTGTATACGCCAACAAATTAAAAAAAGAAGCATTTGACTCTTCAAAAAACGATTCACAATGATATTTTTAAGTATATTTCACAATCAAACTCGTTTCAAGTTCCGTGCTACCGAAATATATTTGTTTCGAGTTCATATGCGATCAACAATCCTCGATTGTATCATGTTACGTGCTGCCACTCCAGGTTTCTTTAGTTTAACTTCATTTAACTTCAATCATTGATTTTATGTTTTTAACAAACATGTTACATTGAAAACTTGCTATATGAAATCACGGAGTTGTCGTGGCCTCTCTTGTTATACTTAATGTAATTAAGAGATGTTTCCTACAACCTTTGGAGACGTTTTGGTTGTTCTGAAATGCCTCGTAAGTTTTACACATTGCGACTGACGTGGTGCCTGACAGACCCCACAGAATTGAAAAATCTGCATATCATATTGCGTATGTTGTGCGCGATGTACAACTATTCCGAATAGGTGTAATAATACACCAGAATCGAAAATTTGCAGAAACATCAACACATTTGATCAATAGAAAATGACAATCCGGAAAGAACACCCATAAATTGAACACAACCTATATCTATCAAATTTTGGCATTTATCGTACCCCAACGCCATCTATTATTTATCTTTCTGATTTCTTCATGCAAAATACATGCAAAACAATTTTATTTTTCATATAAAAATCATTTTTAATAATTTCCTGACTTTGTTGGGAATGTTTTCTTTTATAAAAACCTTCTCATGGATAACAGATAGGAAACAGATTATACTGAAAAACATTATTGTTGCTTTTTCGATTTTTCGGAAATTATAGTGATGAAATGCCATTCAGATGTTTGTCCATAGTTGAAATTAAGAAATTAAAAAGAATAAAAATGCTTTTTCAATTTTGTCCCATTTTAGATTTTAATAATTTAAATCTACTCTGAGAAGAAGGAAAGTATACAAAAATTGACGAAATTTTTGCTTAAAAATAAGTAGAACCAAGCCAAAAAGATAATAAAAATCTATCGAAATTCGGCCTATTCGTTAAAAAATCCGAAAAGATTCAAATGTACGAATACGAATGAGAGTTTCAATTTCGTTGCATTTTGTTAAATGAGTTCTTTTAGGTGTAATAACATTAACAAAATTTAAATTTTTTGTCATTTTTAGGGTTACCAATATTCATTTCATGTCTATTTTGTTTAAAATTTATTTGTTTTCTTCTTGGGAGCAAATAAATGCAAGTAGTACAAGGTGTACGAACATGACTAAAAGTGACTGTATGACTTTCATTTTGTAAAGAATTGTTTTCGAATATCATTTTTTATATACCTACAATTCTATAAAAATTTTATAAAAGAAAACATTCCCAACAAAGTCAGGAAATTATTAAAAATGATTTTTGTATGAAAAATAAAATTGCTTTGCATGCATTTTACATGAAGAAATCAGAAAGCCTTGGAGCATTTTTGTATAGTTTTTATTTTGAGCACTTCTTTAGCATTAAGGTATGCCCTGCAAGCTTTTGAGTTCGAGTGCAGATGTTAGGTTGGTGGGGAGGGAGGTTGCAGGTTACGCAAGAGGATAAACGGTTGCATCTCTTGGCTGTGTGTCCAAGTATTTGACAGTTGCGGCAGCGCATGGGGTTTGGGAAGTGTTCTTCTACTTTGACATTATACCAGCCAATATTGACTGAGGTGGGAGGACGGAAACGATTGAAAGAGAATAACAGAAGACCGCTGGCTCGAAATTTGTCTTTGGTTGTGTCACTTTCTGATGTGCTTTGAGATGTTGTTTGTGGAGTAGAAATTGGTTTAGTGAATTTGTAAACAGCCGTTACCCCTTGGGATTTCATTTCATTTAAAATTTCCCCTTCAGGCACGTTTATTAAGCAAGGTGCATAAACTGTACCTTTAGAAGAGTTCAAATTAGAGTGAAGACTTACCGTTATAGGGCGTAAGTTAGCAAGGTTTTTTTTGAGATTAATAAATTTGCAATTTTTGTTGATTTAGTGAGAATAAGGAGACTTCTATCACGAAGTGCCGTAATACTTTCGTGAGAGGTACTTATTCCGTCAATAGCTTTTTTTAGTAGGAAAATGCTTACAGTGGAAAGGGGAGTTTTTTCGTCACTAGAAGAAATGACTAAGAATTTGGGAGCAAGGAGAGTTGTGTTTATTTGAAGTAGGTTGTTGGATTCACAATTGGTATTTTTCTTTTCTTTTTTACCGTAGGGCTCAGATTGCCGCTCGGTGTCGGGCAGACTAAATCTGTTGCCCGAAAGCACTACAGCAATAAGACGGTGACTGTCATGTTAAATAATAAATAAATAATATTCATAATAGTAATAAACGCATTTAAATAAATAACCAAGCAACTAATGCAAAACGATAGCGATTTCTTCATCAATTTTTTTTTTTTCCAATTTCTAGGTGTTGTTATTCCAGTGGATGAACCTAACAAAGACGTCAATAAAAAAGGAAAACGAATCGATCTAGACGATGAAGTTGAAAATTCTGAGGAAGAAGAACATGTGGATATGAATGCAATAACTGGGAAAAAAGAACTCGAAGAACGGCGTGAACAATTTTATTCTGTTGAGAATGATTGTATGTATCGATAAATGCGTTGATGGACGTTGTCACTTGTGAAACAGGCTGCGTTTATTTTCTTATCAAATTTTATATAAAATACAATTTATATAAAAAAGAAAATATTATATTCGCTATACGAACTTTTTCCGTAGATTCCGATGATGATTCGGATCATGAAACCAATGAATGGGAGAACCAACAAATTCGAAAAGGTGTAACGGGAGCACAGGTATGCAGTTTTAAATTTTATTTTTATTATGTTTGAATGTCTTCAGCTAATTTTGCTGCAGCTCTTAACAGCACAGCAAGAGTCAGTTTTATCGAGATTTATGATAAATACATCAAACGACCAGTTCGACTCTGTGTCACCACAGTCAACTTCTACGCTTTTAGATGAAGCTTATACAAAAAACTCTTTAGAAAAACCACATCAGTTGATAAATTTCAATAAAAGAAATGATAACAAAACATCCGCTCTAAGAACACCTCAAGAAATTACTACTTCTATACTTAAAAGGTTAATTGTTTATTTTTAATAGATATGCTACTTTCTCTGAATATAGTTTTATTTTTATCAGATTAATAAAACTAAGGGAGCTTAATAAAACACATAAATTAGATATTGAAAAAATGTCAACCGAGATGAAAGCTTTAAAACTGGATGAAATAAATTTCTCACAAAAAGCACCAATTGCTGCAGCAAAATATCGCTTCTACCAGGAAATCAATGGATACGTCGAGAATCTGGTTGAGTGTCTAAATGAAAAGGTAATTACAACTTAAACGATTTGCAATGGCTAGATATTATATGTATTATACTTATTGTGATAGTCTACAGTTACAGTTCATTTTTCGGTTACGTTAATTCTCGAAGAATTGGAAAAAAAAAACATATCAAAATAAAACAGTTTTTTAACGGGTGTAGCATGTATTTTTTTTTTTAAAGCCAGTAAGCCATTTTGGAATGTTATTTAAATATATTTAAAGATGTCTTGTATTTTTATTTTCTTGCTTTAATTATAGAAACATTGATAACCATATGTTTCTTTTAAAGGAACATTCAAGATGTATATATATGTAGCTATGTATAGAAAAATAGTTAAAAAAATTGTTTCTAATTAATTTTCCACCACTGCAATTAAAACGCGTTTCTTTTTATAATAATAAAACCTGTTTTTTGTAAAAACAACATTTGAAAAACTAAACCTACTTATCAAACAAACTTGTGAAAGATTTTCTAGCTTGATTTATGTGTTTTTTCTTAGACGTGTGGTTTTTAAGACGAAATAAAACGCATATAGTTTTTTTTTATAATTTGAGCACACGCAAAGGATTATTAATACCTTTAACATGCCAGCTGGCTATTTCACGAGAGCATAGTCCGTTAAAATATTGGTTGAAAAGGGTGAAACATTTCGACGGTGTTGAAGTGACGAAAATAAATCAATGATGTTATTCTCACCAATCATTCTAAATGCTCTGTATATGTATATAGATAAGTTTCTGGAGCACCAGCCCATAGATGTGAGTTATACTCTAGCTTTGGACGTATATACCTCTTATAAATTATATCAGAGGGAAAGAAGTATTTCTTACATCGTCTCAAGAAACACAAACATCTTGAGGCATTTTTGGCGACATCGCGTATATGATGGTTCCATGCAAGATGTTCGGTTTCGTTGATGCAAGTGCCACTCATAAATAGTGGTAAGTGGGGTATATCTCGCTTCAACGATACAAGACAGCATTGAGTTTTTGAAGCATTAAATTCCACACGGTTTTTTATTCCCCATTGTACAATGTTGTTTAAATCGGAAACTTCGATGCCGTAAGCACGCATTTTGGATAAGAGAGCAAGATGCCAGACGTTATCAAATGATTTTTTTTGCGAAAAAATTAATGAATGAAATAATTTACATAAGTAAACCCACAAAGCAAACTGCTTATCTGTAGGCGGTTACAAATAAAATAAATATATTCATTAAGTTTAAAAGTGATCTATATGTTCAGTTAATGTTTTAGATTTAATGGAAATAACTAAAATTGGATTTCAGAAAATTTTTACAAGAGCAATTAGTTAAAGTTTTAAGAGATCTGTTATTATTATTATTATCGTACAAAAAACCGTTCTAGCATATATTTTTTAGTTCTTTTTTTTCTTTTTTTTTAAATTTGTGATATTTTTCAAATTTTGAGGTATTTCGTTTAATATCTTTTGAATAATGGTTCTGAGCTCTCTGTGAAAGTGGATGGAACTTCAAGCATTCCAAGTGCTTTTCTTCTAGTATTTCGGCCATGTCTGATTGGTTGTAAGAATCTCTCATCATCCATGTAATGCTGTAATACAGTCAGTCGATATATTGCGATTATGTCCAACATTTTTTAATCGATGCTATTCGGCTTGATCATTTTAATGAAGCGATGTTGTAGATTTGATATCTTGTCCAGGCGTGTTTTTGAATCACTACCCCATGCTAGAATCCCATATCTAATACGTGATTCAGCTAATGAGTAATATACTTGTTTTAGGACTTCGAATCTTTTTAAATAGACCAAGGCAAACAGTGTGCTTTTGAGTTGAAGACGTAACAATTAGCTTTCCAGAGAAAATAATGCTTGTGCATATTTTTCTTATTTTTTTTTTATTTTTTTTTTTTTTCAATTCGCGTGGTAGGAAGTATGCAGAACAATATTGTGTGTGGTTTGTCTACCTACTTCTTGTACCCTTTAGTTATTTTATATTTGATCTTGATGTTTTTTTTTTGTGGCAATAGAGAGGGGATTTTTGTTCTTAGGCAAAAACAAAAACAATTTCAGTACAAATGAGATCAGCACCTGTTTTCGAGAAAATATATTGAAATGGAAAGGAAACGTATATCTACAGCACATACTGTCCTTTTCTTTGGTTATTATTGTTGGTTTTTCTTTACTTTTCCCACTTTTGCGTGTTATTGAACTTATGAAGATATACTCAATTTTTCTCCGACTCTATTGTTGTTCAAAAAGAGCGTAGAGTGAGAGTAATGAAAAAAAAACAAAATTCGAGACTATATTATGGCGATGCGATGAAATTCATGACCAAAAAGCTCACTAACACAAATGAAGTCATTTATATGAAGTTTGAGTTTGCTGATCTGGGACACCCAGCCTTAAGGAACTTCGGTAAAAGACATATGTGCATGTTGTTTTTTTTCGCGACTTGAATAAATTTTTCTTTGCTTGTAAATATGTATTTACATAATATATGTACATATCAGACACGAGGCGTGACTTTTTTGAAAGCGGAAGCACTTAACGTTGAACTTAAAATTAAAAGTCATTTATTCAAGATCATATACAAATGCAAAAGAAAATTTTATAAAATTCATTTATTTAAATAAAATAAAACATTAAATTGAGTAATATAAATAGTTTAAAACGTTATTAATGTAAAATTAAATGTTAATTTAATTTTTTAAGAAAATTATCATTGATTACAAAACATTTGCAGTTGACAATATGGGGGTTCACACTATCAAATATGTTTGACAAATTTGCTTGATGATAATTTTATGGTTTGATGCCTTAGCGTTCGCATTCATCAAACGTGTTGTCAAACATCACTTCTTTTTAGAATTCTGATCATGGCGGATGTATGTACTTACAGCGACTCTACTTATTATTGAATGTGAGGAACGAGAAGAAAAGCAAAGGCAAGAAAAAAAAAAAGAAAAAGAATATGGATAAAAGAATGTATAAAACACCCAAAATATTCTTTTTTCAACACATTCACCTCTTTATTAACTTCCCATAACTTCGTACGTTCGGGATACCATTTTTCGTCCACGGTATCGCAAGAACGGATAAAGATATTGACTCCAATTCAATTTTATTCAATAGGCTATAACTTCGAAAGATGCAGAAAGGACTTTATAAAAATTTGTCTAGCGGTTTTTTCACCATAGCAGTTTAAAAAAAAAGTGAACATTTTGGTTGGTAGCAAATATCTCAGGAATTGATAGTGCCATTGACTTCAAATAAATTTTATTGTATACATTCTAATGTGATACAGATTTGGTATACATTTTGAAAATTTCCAACTCACCCTTATTTTTTTAATATTGAAAAACTAAAAAAAAAACTTTTGGCGCTAAAATATACAATGAAGGAAAAATGATATTATCTTCAAAACTATTTTCTATTATGTGAAACAATGTTTTTTACATCTGGTGAAAGTTTGAAAAAAATTCAATTGACAGTTTTTTTTACAAAAAATAAAAAAGTAAAAGTACAAAAAATTCTATCAAAAGTTGGTAAAAAGTGTTTTTGACTTGAATATCTCGAGAATGAGCACTGATATTGACTTCAAACTTATTTGTGTTTATACAAAATACAGTTATTAATATATGCTACAATTTTGACAAATATCGAATTGACAGTTGTTTTTAAATTTCAAAAAATGTTAAAATTAGTTTCTTGACTTGAATAATGTCTAAAGTGGTCAATCATTTTGACTTCGAATTTATTTTTTAGAATTTTGAACATATGGTACTTTTTTGACAAATATCGAATTGACAGTTTTTTTTTACGAAAAATAAAAAAACAAAACTGAAATTTACCGGAAAGTGGCAAAAATTGTTTTTTGCTTAAATATCAAATGTATTTTATTTTTAACATAATGCCTTTGCCAATACCTGAAAAATGATAAAATATTGACAAATATCAAATTGACATTTTTTTCAACAAATACAATACTACAAAAATGTAAGAAAAATTTGTAAATATTGTTTTTCAGCTTCAAAATCCCTGACAATTTTTTTTAAGTAAAATTGTTATCAATCAGCATCAAAAGTAAATCGATTAATATCAGAAACGCCAAGTTTTCAAATTATGCATAATGGGAAGTTATCAGTGTGGGTCGCACTTAGCCTCTTTTTTTTGTATTAATTTGTTCTTCTGTTGTGGATCCACACATATCGACATCTTTTTAAAAATGAAATTTCCTCCTGGTTTGACAAACGTGCGTTCACATTATCAAATGTTTGTCAAGCCACCGAAATATCAAAAATTTTTGATTTTCATCAATCATGTTTGACAAACCGTTTGATGTAGAGTTCACATTTTCAAATTCCAGTCAATCAGGCATGTTTGTCATACATATTTGATAATGTGAATCCCCCTAATGCGATTTGCACACACACATATAAAAAACATAACACGGAACACACAAGTGTTAAATGAACTTATCTACCCCTTTGTCAATGAATTAGAAGAAGCAAATAACTCATGTCTCATATCTCTCCTTTCTTGCTCTACTTTTGTTTTCACAAATTCTCATAATGAGTTCACTCAATTCAATCTTCACTTCTTATGTGAACGCCAACAAATAAAAAAAAATTGCTTTGAACGAGATTGAGTGAGAGTTGAGAGTAGGCGATATATCAGAATACCTAGCTGGTATGTGCGGTATTACAAGGCGCATGTTAGGTCTCGCATGAATGAAGTGCGAAAGAGAAAGAAAGAAAAAAAATGAAACAGAAACAAATCTTTCTCGACATTCACGGAGTACGGACAGAATATTCCTTGCATGTGTTTTCTTCTCCGTTGTTTTTCGAATTTGCTTTATTTCGTTTCGTTCGTTGTTAAGGAAACATCCATATAAAATGGAATGAAGCCTTAACATACGACTTTATTTTTTAATTTATTTAAGTAAATCTAAATTGTTCAAATCATTCCCTGGTCCTATTTTTGGATTTATATTATTTTTTTTCTAAATTACTAAACCGATCACCGAAACAACGAATGTGAAATGAAAGATATCTGTCAAAAAATGAGTAAAGCTACAAACTCAGAAAAGTCTTCGTGTCATCACCAAATGACACTCCAAAACGAAATAACCGATAACTGCGCATTAAATACATGCGCTGTGTAATACCGCACTAATGTAGTTTTCAATTAGCAATCCGGAATGAGAAGTAGAAGCAGAATCCCAATTAAGCACTTTTTGTGAATTCTAAAAAATTTGAAGTTTGGTGTGACTGTATTGGTAGTTTTGCAATCTTGGCTTTTTGGAAAACTCCTGCAATAGAAAATTAACTGCATCACTTGATGAAGAAGATGAGGAAGACGACTCCAACAATGTTTCTAACAAATTAGGAATAATTGCTAAGATATTGTCAATATTATTATCCATTTTTTTATAGTTTAGTTTTAATTTCAAGCAATCACTTCACAGTTCGCACAATTTGTAATTCAAAAATATGACATTTGTCAAGTGTAACATTTAAAATCTTTGAGTGTGTGACTGTTTCTGTTTTTGCTTCTGATTTCAAATCCAGAAGAAAAACATCTTCCTTTTCAGAATTAGAACTGTCACTTTTGCCCAATTGAACGCTTTGAGAATGCTTTTTTCTGATTCCAGATTGCCAATTGAAAACGACATAACTTGCAAAAGAGACAATGACCGCTGATCGCTGAGGGTTTTTTGATCTCGTTCTGTAAATATCTGTGATATCGTGTGGGTGAATAGCACAGTTTAGTGCCTCTCCCAATTCTTGTACTATGTTGATTAGGTTTTCGTTTGTTATTGGTTTTATATTTTTGGCTTTAAGAAGTTGTTTTTCGATTAGCATAGCATGAATAATTTAATCTTTTTTTAAATTGTTTTTGGCTCTGCTTTAGATTACAGACCACCAAATTTTTACACCAAAATATTTTTATATCATAGACATAGATAATCACTTAATATCACTTGATTTCACAATTTTAGGGTGAGGAAATAAGTTTAAACTATTTTAATTAATTATTAAAGTTTCTCATTTTCACGCAAAACTCATCGAGAACAACCACCATTTCTATTTTTTTTTAACAGCTGTGCGCATGTGTTTTCTTTTTCAGTGTTGACAGACTATGGATATTTTAGGGTCGTTTTTGTTATTTTCAAAGAATTTTCAGATTTCAGATGGGAAATTGTTGTTTACTTTTGGGAAATTAATTGATCCCGATTTCTCGAGTTTGTTTTTGGTACGAAGCTATGATATTTGTACTTTTTTCTACCTTGAGGTCGACCAACGCCACCGCTACTGCAGCCAACCTGCGTCGTATTAGGTATTTATGTTTTGTTCCGAAAGAAAGCAAGTTCTTAACATTTTTTATTAAATTTCATCGCCAGCAAAAATATTTCGGGGTTTTAAACAGGAAATAAATAAATAATGGGAGCAGTTTTTTATATTTCCTAATTATAATATTTAAATATATGTGTTTCTATTTAGAACAAAAATAACATTTAAAAATTTAATTGTACATTTTTTTTTATCTGCGATCGGTTCGTGAATGGATCTTTTTTTGTATCTTCTGTGATAAATTCGTGAACAAATTAAATTTTTCAGTTCTCAACAAAATTTAATTCGTTCGCGAACACAAATTTTATTTTTAAAGATCCGAAAAATAAAATTCGCGATCGAATTAAAAATTAAATTCCCGGTTTGGTTTTTCGATCGCGAACGAATTAAATTTTATCGTTCTCCGAACCCTTCAGGCGACTTTACATACCCTAAGCGGAGCAAAGGTATATACATATATGTATGTACATATATATATATATGTACATATAAGTATACATCAATAATACATATGTACATATATATATACATATATACACATTTTTTTGACACAGTGTGTGCAATATAATGCTCTTATCCAATATAAAATTTTAAAAAAATACCGATTTTTGAAATTTTCAAATTTTTTTTAATCGTATTTAGGGGGGTTTCCTCACCCTAATATTTTGAAGCTGTCCTATAGGAATGCCCCCCTACCCATTAAATTTTTTTTTTCAAAAGGGGGTGGTCTGTAATCTAAAGTCGCACAGCTTGACTTAATTTCGGACATTTACCTCCTCATTGCCCTCATCTCTTGTAAGATTTGACCATTGCAACTCTCTCCCTTGTCTTTCTTGTTTACTTCTGGAGTGGAAGTACTCCACTCTTTTTTTTGTAATGGACATTGCTCTATAGGAACGTTCAGAAATGGTAGTTTATTGAAAGTGCAACTTACCATCACATCTAAAACAGGTGACAAAGTCACCATGCGGGGGGAGATCAGAAGAACACTCACTACATAAGCCCATTATAACAAAGGGAGAGATAAATTTGATTAAAACAAAAATTTATATTGACAAGTTTTAATAAATTATTTTCCTTAACTTGGAAAAAAAGCATAGTTTTTTATTTTAAAGTCACTGCTTTAATTTTGTTTTTGTAGTTTTCTTGAACATTTTAGTTTTTAATCAATAAAGTTTCACTTAATTGTTTTAAACTGAGAGCTCACTTATAAAGACAACCAATCAACTCAAGTAGAACACAGCAACATCGACGTTAGACCTTATGTATTGACCGAAGTCTTACCTAAAGATAGATACATATCATATGTATATTATTAACGACCTCGAAAAGGAAAAAAACTCTCGGATGCGAAATAAATAGGTATAGTAATTTCACTTTACTATGTTGGTCTAATTATTTATGTATTCAAAATACCTATTTCTTTTTCTTAAAGTTAAAAAGTCGATTTTATGTCGTGTATGGCCGAATTTTAGTTGTGTATGATCTACATATGAATGTTCATACATACATTGCATATGCATATTTATAAGGTATAATCCATTGCAATCATATCATGCACTTGCAACAATGATATGTTTTTATAGGGTGATTTGCATAAGATGCATCAAAGAGCTACATACAACATATATGTATGTTCGTTGACTTTATCTCCTCGTTTACGTTGATCCCAACAAATTTTGGCTCATCGTCTAACGATTTTTGGACGTCTTAGGTAAGCCAAAAGTCCATAATGTTTTTATTTTTTTGGTTTACTGTACATACCATTATCAGATTAAAATGCAAACTTTGAGGTATGTCCTTATTTATCTGACTTAACACTCTTAAAAATGTATGCAATTCAACTCACTTTTTTCTGGACCAGAATTTTTCGGGATTTTTTTAAGCTCATAGTAAATTCATGGGCTTTTAACCCTGCCAAATGACCCAAAAGTCCATTATGGCAAGCAATAAACGAATTTTTTTTTGGGCAATGACAGTTGTCATTAATTGAACGAAATTATATTTAATTTTTTCTATTTTGGTTTATTCATATTTTTTGACAAAAAAAGAAAAAAACTAGGAATTTATTTTTTGATACGTAAAAGTGAGTTTTTACCCTTATATTTTGGTAAAAGTAGTGTTGTGTTTAAGTCCACCGTTTTATTTTTGTTCCAATTAAACATAAACACTCACGAACTTGAATGCAATGTTCTGTAAATATTTGAAAGCAATCGGTTAAGCACTTTCTGAGATTAGCGCTTAGGAACAGACATACATTTACATTTTTATTAATATGTATAGATAGACATATACATATATATATATAGATATAGATTAGATATATCTATCTATATATCTATATCTATATAGATATAGATATAGATATATGTAGATATAGATACAGATATATGTAGATATAGATATAGATAGATAGAAGATAAAAGAAGATAACATCAATGTTTTATTGTTAAATATCTTATTTGCTTTAAATCAACAATTTTGTAAGTGCTATCGTAGAAAACTTGTTTTCAAATTGGTAAACTGTGCGAGCCCAAAAGTAGACTTACTAGCGAAACAATTATATTTACCCATATGGTTTGAATATTACTATTTTTTAACTAAAAAAATATCTTGTTATTATAGGCACCTAAAATTAGTGAACTAGAGAAACGTGCATTACAAATTTTTGCAAGACATCCTGTGTACTTAATTGAAAGGCGAAGGCAAGACGTTCGAGATCAAGTGAAGGATATCACTGAATCTTCAAACAGTAAATTCAACTTGCACTTTAACCAACAAAACATATATTTATTTATTTATTTAAGAATGCTTAGGTTCGGGTATGAGAAGGGGTCCGGAACACGAAGAAATAATTAAAAGAACAGCGGAAAGAGAATGCAGAAGGACTCGAAGGCGCTGCGAGAGAGAAAAAAATGACATCTGTAGTACCCATTTAGATGGCATGTCAAGTGATGATGAAGTTGCTGATCATGTTCTCGAACAGAGAAAATCATCAATAGGCAAATAGTTTCGATATGTAACTATCGAACTTTTCATAAACATGTTTTTTACTTTAAAATACCAGATCAATTGGAATTGGAAGTAAATAATTTGTTCGCAGATGCTAAAGATGATTTTCACAAACCAGAACTCGTACTCTCGAAATTTAATGTTTGGCGAAAGACAGATATGGATTCTTATAATGATGCTTTTGTCAGTCTTTGTCTACCAAAGGTTTGTTTATTTGGGCACATGTTTATTCAATTAAATTTTTGTTTATTTATATTAGGTCATAGCTCCAATTGTAAGAATTGAGACACTCATTTGGAATCCTTTAAACGAAGACTACAAAGATATTGAAAATATGAACTGGTTTTCTGCTTGCATGTTATATGGATGGTCCAACAACGAAACAGAAGATTCATTATTAGTCGATCCAGATATGAAACTCGTGCCACTAATAATAGAAAAAATATTACTTCCAAAAGTAACAGGTAAAAAAACAATATCAGTTTGTTTAAATAATGTATTTGAGTAAAAAACTAAGGAATATTCAAGGAATGAAATCGTTATTCGTAAATATGTTACTTGACGTGTCGCCAAAAATGCTTTTTTCAATGTGGACAACTTAAATTGATCGCATCCGAGATCCTTAATTGAAACACTGCACGTCATCTGGTTAGCATACCTCCTATAAGCTTAATAAAACTGATATTTTGGTGGTTGTTGTTAATATGCAGCTACTTCTTTGCAGCTACTTCTTTGTTTTCTATATTTTGTCATTCTTGTATACCTCTCACTGGCAAAGACATCAATAAAAGGAAATATTTCTGTATACGGCGTTTGATACATTTTTTATACTTTCGATTAAAAAGTGTTTTTTTGGTCATTAGGTTAGTACGTGAACATTTATTTAGTTTTCTTCAAAAGTTGACGCGTAGGATAACCAATTTTTTTTTCCTGCTCAAGTAATCTATTTCATATAATATAATATGGGTAACGATAAATCACTTACTAATGAAGAGGCATCAAAAATTGAAGCTAACGAGAACAAATGAATTGAAGTCGAAAAATAAATAACAAAGATTTTAGTAATATGCTGGATAAAAAGCTAAGCTTCAAAGATCAGTTCAAATGCTGGTGCTGAAGCAAGTATGTCTACCATTCGAAGAGTGATAAAGTTAAAGTTTAAGAAAATCAAATCAATTATTTTTGGTAAAAAAATATTAATTCGATATTTGTCAAAATTGTAGCACATATCAATAATTGTATTTCGTATAAACTTATAAAGGTTTGAAGTCAATATCGGTGCTCATTCTCGAGATATTCAAGTCAAAACACATTTTTTACCAAGTTTTCCTAGAATTTTTTGTACTTTTTTATTTTTATATTAAGGACAGTATTTTCTGTAGTAAAACAATATTTTGAGAATATCATTTTTCCTTCATTGTATATTTGCGCTCCAAAATTTTTTGTTTACTTTTTAAAAAAGTAACGGTATATTGAACTATTTCCAAATTTATACCAAACCTGTATTACATTGTTATCTATACAATAAACTTTATTTGAAGTCAATAGCATCATCCGTTCCTGAGATATTTGCAACCAACTAAAATTTTTACTTCTTTTTTAAACTGCTATGGTGAAATAACCGCTCTACAAATTTTTATAAAAGTCCTTTCTGCATCTTTCGATATCTTAATTCATTCTTGAGATATCGTTAACGAAAAATTGTATCTCGAACGTACGTACACACACACACAAACATCTCTCTACAAATGACGAATTTAGATTCTAGGAACCATAAAACGTCCAGATTTGTCAAAATTTTCAATGTGACAAATCGGACCGATTACAATAAAATAAAAACCTTAGTCATAACGACAAAATTATAGTTTTTTTCACTCTCAGAATTACTATATATTTAAAAATTATAATGATGCAGTGTAGTAGCCTTGTATATTTAGTATGCATTAATTTTTATTTCAATCAATTATCATTCGAAATCTAAAAGTTATGCCTTATTTGTAACAATACAGACGATTTTTTGGCTGGCCACCCAGCCTTAAAAGTCTAATAATATGCGCTAACCTGATGACCTAATTTAAATAGTATTTTTTTTTAAACTTGAATTGTTCATACAAAACAATAATTTTAAAATGTTTGCTCTCATTTGATTTGGCTAGAATCACTTAACCGAGCAGGTGCTAACCTGATGACGCAATGTACGTACATGCGATCAATAACTGCTGTGTCATACCAAAATAAATCGCAAGGTCTTGGATACCAGAATAAGAATATTTAAAATAAATTAGTTTTGAAATCCACGAAACAGATAAAAAGCAGTTAAAGAACAGCTGCTAGTTAAATTAATTTATTCTAATAGCGTTTTAAGGGGATTTCAGTTATATTTTCATATAAAGGGTATTTCAACAAGAACTTTGCTTTACAATTGGGACCACCAAAGACGTGACAGTTTTGACATTTAGTGTTTGGCGGTATTGGTAGTAGGTGCTTTGGCAATTGTTACAATTTCGCTCGAAATCGTATTACATTAATTCAAATCCACTATGAAAATGGTCGTGATCCATTGACTGTTACTGTATTTCCAGCCTCATCTTCGAAAAAAAAAACGACCCAATCAGGCCTTCAGACCACATAGCACACCTCACAGTGACACGTTGAGCATGCAATTTATTCTCAATAATTGCTTTAGGATTTTCAGAAGCCAAATGCGGCAATTTTGTTGGTTGACGTACCCTGACAAATGAAAATGAAATTTGGGAACGGTTATAGCTATCAGTAAAATCGATCAGTAAAATTTTAGTTTTTAGTTTTTGAACATGTTACAGATTTATTTGTAGCAAAAGACTGATGCAATAAGATGAATCCTATATTCAAGTATTTTTTTCAAAAAGAAACAACGCATTTAAAGTTTTATTTAATTTATAAATCCATTTTTATTTTTTTAATGATGAAATTTCATTTTACTGAACAGCTGACTGCCAAAAGCCAAAAAATATTCCATTTCGTTTTAGTGTTGGTGTTCCAATTTTTTACTGTTCCGATCACATCATTAAAAATTTTACTGATGAAAGCAACGGTAAACAAATTGTCTGAGGCGCGAAGCTCGATGTTATGATAAAGAAAACAACATTTTCCTAACATTTAATGACGTAAATTTACTGATTGCTATAAACGCTCATCAGTAAAACATTTCAGATTCCTCCTGTTTCAAATTTTACTGATGGATTTTACTGATAGCTATAACCGGCCCCTTTCTCTGAATATTACGAAATATAACTTTAACAGAACGACCATTCAAATTCCTAAACGCAAAACTTGCGTTAATTATGCTAAGCAAACCGTTCCAAAATGCAAAACGTAAACATCCCTGCTAAGCAGATTGTGCAAATGCAATTCTATTTGTGCAAATATTTTGCTCATTTCACTTGCATCTAATGGCGGCATGTCTGCGGTTATTATTTTTATTTGTTTTGTAAAGAAAATTTGTGAACAAAGTGAGGAAAAGTAAAAGTTAAAGAATGTAGACAAAAAAACACTCAAAATATTCTTCCGTCAACTTTTCACCTCTTTATTTTTATTTATTTGTTCACTTGTTATAAGGCGTTTTTCTTTTTTAGCTCTGAGCAGAGCCTGAGCACGTCGAGTATGCTCAGAGCAGAGTTTGATCAGAGTTCTCCGATATATTTAACAGGCCGACTCCACAGGACATAATTTATGTCATGCGGTCCGATCATGACATGAAATCTTCAATGGAGTTTCGATATCTCATCTAATGACATGATGTCAGCGATCTATGTCAGCGGTTTTGTCTTGATATAGATGTCTGACATGAATTTGACAGATGTTTTGTTTTTGTTGCTTTTTTGTGTGCAGCTGACATTTCATCTCATTATTTTTTGATTCTCATGCCAAAACAATTTTTTTTCGAGTACGAAATAAAAAAAATTCAACTTTTTTAATAACCCAGAGGAGATAAAGGTAAAAAAACAAAATTTATTCATAAAATGAATTTCAAATTTTTCATAACATAAACAAACAATGCAAAATACGATATTCTCAAAAAAGCTTGACGAAGAAGTATCTACTATTTGACGTTTGCCAGAGATACTTCCAAGTCAGAGTCTTTTGCATGAATGAAATGTCAAGACATAAACTGCCCAGCAAAGAGAGAAGACATTTCACAGATATAGATGTCAGAGATTTAGTTAGCGATACAGATATCTAGTGGAGTCGGCCTGTAAGAAACACACTTAAGCACTGAACTGCCAAAATCAGTCTGTCTCTGTCATACCACATGAACAAAAAAGTGACATAGTCGCGCTCATCTTTTTACTCCATTCGCTCGGTCATTTTATTTAAAGCTCGTAGAGCGCGTTCCGAGCTAGCTCCGATTGAAAAAAGAAACACAAACTGAGCGCTCTGAAGTGTCTGAGCTAAAAAAGAAACACAGATCTTTTTTTGACAACTCAGTTCTCTGCTCTGAGCTTAAAAATCAAATCAAAAACATTTTAAGAATGCGTTCACATTATCAAATATGTTTGTCAAACCACCGAAATATCAAAAAAATTGATTTTCATCAAGTATGTTGACAAGCCGTTTAATGAAGAGTTCACATTCTCAAATTCGATTCAGTCAAACAAGTTTGTCATAAATATTTGATATGTGAACCCCCCTATTAAAAGAATCAATTAAGTGCAGTATTACACAGCGCATGTATTTAATGCGCAGTTATGGGTTATTTCGTTTTGGAGTGTCATTCGGTGATGCGCTCGTTATTACACTTTTCTCAGTTTGCAGCTATACTCATTTTTTCACAGATAACTTTCATTTCAACATTCGTTGTTTCGGTGATCGGTTTAGTAATTTAGAAAAAAAAATAATAAAAATCCAAAAATAGGACCAGGGAATGATTTGAACAGTTTAGATTTACTTAAATAAATTAAAAAATAAAGTCGTATGTTAAGGCTTCATTCCATTTTATTTTATTATATATATATATGTATATATATGTACATATATATATACATACATACATATATATATATATATATATATATATTCCATAGTTATATATATATATAATATATTATTATAGTATATAATAATATTCAATAACCGAGTTTAATTGGACTTACGTTCTTATAGGGATTTATAAAGCATTTATTTCTTTAAAAAATGACATCAAAATCTCGATTTCGACCAAAACTGGACTTAGCAGCTTTACACATTTAGCCAACGATTTACATTACTCCCTTTAAGAACGTATAACCAAGGACATGTTTTTTTATTTCAAACGAACTAAAAAATTTCGGTGCTATTGGTGCTTATTATGACATTCTCTTTCGTTCGAAAGTGATTCGAATTCGTTGAAACTTAATTTTGAGACTCGGCGATTAGAATGTTAATCGAACAAATCGAAAGTTCACCCAATCCATAGAAAGTTCATTCATTTGCGCAATTTTGACATTCGAAAGAATAGAATTAAATGTCATTTTTGTTTCGTTTGAATTTTTCTGTCGAGTAAGAAACAAAACATGTAAGTTTTGAATTATTTCATAGAAAATAAATTACTTTTATTAATTTTGATTTTGTTTTATGTTTAAAGGTCGCATTCCAACTGCATAAACCGCGAACAAAAGGGAAAATTAATTAAAATAATGGAAGAAACACTCGGAGGTAGCAATGGGTTTGAAGCATCCACTATCCTTCTACTCTGAACTTCTTCAGCACCATCTTCATTTTTATAAACAACACAAATGCCATATTTTCATTGTTATTTAATTATTTTATGTTTTTAGCAAACAAATTTAAATTATTAAACAATAAACAAAACAATTACAAGTAAACAAAGATTTCACTTTTTGGTTTTGACATTTCACAAACACTTCTCTTTTGTTTTTGATATTTTAGTGTGACCAAGTGTATACGAAAAAAAATAAGAAATTAGAACGCGTCATGAACAACTTATTTTTTTTAAGAATAGTTTCAAATCAGCCGAGTTGACACAAAAAATGTAATGAATATGTATTTATTTATGGTTAAACTTTACTTTATAATAAAAAAATGTATTATTTATTTTTTTCTTGATTCTTTATCCCACATCTATAAAATGTTTAGAATCAAAAAAATGTAAAACGGTCATACTTATTCAAATATAAACATAGGAAATGTCAAACAGCTGATACTGAAAATGAATCTCTCCTCAAGTTCATTTTATGCTATCTTTCGCAAATGAATGTTATTCGATCGAATCTCAAAATTAAGAAAGTTCATTCGAACGAATAGAATCATTCTAACGAATAGACTATTCATGCGAATGTCATAATAAGCACCATTAATTCCTGGCAATCGACAACGAAAAGTTTTTAGACAAGGGCGATATTGTACATGACGTTTTCGAAACCACATTCCTCCCCCGAAATCCGCACCTAGAGGGAAAGAAGATTTGAAAGAATTAAATCTTAATCGATTATAAGGGTTTCAAACAAAAAAGTAATTTGGTGCCATGATTTATTTGAGCCTGTCTCATTTTTTTATGGTTTTTATACTTCCGTCGCACACTGGGCAAAACACCACTAAACGTGGCATTAAATCAAATTTTAAAGTTCAGCTTTGACGTAAAGTGTTTTTTTTTTTTTTCTCATTGTAAATATAATAGAGAATGAAACAGTTAATTGGGATCACGTGATCTTTGCAAAACCGTCCGGAATGAATAATATTATAATTTTTGTCATTGAAGTAAGAGGTGTTGTTTTAGTTTTGTGTGGTAACAAATAATCAAGTGTAACTTCTTTCAAGTTTTTATTAAAAAAAAAATATAACTATGGAATCAGCAAGCTCAGGTGCGTTGATTGTATTATTTATATAATAAATTTTTCATTTAGTTCTCATAATATGTGGTTAAAGGTATAAGAAAATGTATAATAAAATGTGTTAATTTTTGCATTTTGTCAAATATCTTAGCGTTTTAAATGTGTTGACCGTGAGATGCCGTCAAGTGTTGTACTATTTGTAACAAGTGATTTATCTAGTTTTAGAATATGTAGTTTTTTTGCTACTTTTCGTACAGTTGACTTTCTTGTTGGTGACGTCATTCTCGAAAAATATCGACTTTTTTTCTATTTATTT
Source organism: Scaeva pyrastri (assembly GCA_905146935.1). NCBI lineage: Eukaryota > Metazoa > Arthropoda > Insecta > Diptera > Syrphidae > Scaeva > Scaeva pyrastri. Next base: position 84,508,761 of record LR989927.1, read on the forward strand.
AATTTAAATTACTCCTTAGACCGAACAACATCTAAAACATTATCGGTTACCCGAATAGACCTTTTTAATATAATGAAATCATCAGGTTGCCAAGGTTTGAACAACCAGATTCTGTTTTTGAAAGAAGAAGTTATGAGACGGACTCTATGCTCGGGTACTTTTGAGAACAATATAAATACAAAAATTAACGATTTTAAGTCAAAATTCAAATATCAATGCTGACATATGTATTTAATTTTTGATGAAGTAATGAAGATATGTAAATTATTTGTTCATGTAGTTTATTTGTAAAAAATGTTTTTTATGTGCAAAAAAAAATATTTGAAAAAAAATTAATTAAAATAAAAAAAATACTGTACCAAAATTAAATGTGGCAACCCTAATGTTTATTTTTTTTATGATTGCAATTGTATTACAATTATTAAGGATAAAAAAGAAGATTTTTTGAGAAATTTCGAAAGCCTTATAATTTATTTTGTATGGGTGGTAACCCTAAAAATGGGCGTGGCCATTCGAAATTTCGGCTATAAACTGATATTGGTATCGAAAAGATTTGGGCAAAATTTCAAGTGTATAGCTCTTTTGGTTGATTTAATGCCAGCTTTTTGTGATTTTGCCACATTGTGCGTCGCCAGACTTGTAAGAAGATGAATTGCCAAAACTTATCTGAACAAAGAGTACTATATTTTTCTTATCTACTTGAATTTCAATTCAAAATGACTTAAATTAAAGTTACTTTCCTTAAATTATTCTACTTCCTAAAAATCTAAGGTAACGCTTGTTACATAAAATATTTTAACTTATAATTTGCATTAATTATTTTTTTGAAATATTGTGTCTTATTGCGCAAGTTATTAAGGGCTGGATCCTATAAGAAAAGAATGTAGGAAATTCTTTAATAAAGCTCAATCGAGCAGATATGCATCTGATTGGGACACATATAAAGAATCCCTAATAAACATTTATAAAAAAGAACTCAGGAGGACCAAACGAATGTCTTGGAGAAATTTCTGTTTACGAAAATTCCTCTCCAAAAACCCAATAATGCCTAGTAGCGCTCCTCATGTTGATAATACTGACACTCACATAGACGTCAATATAATCACTCCTCCTCAAGGCCTGATTGCAAAGGAAAAACTAATTTGGACTATAAACAGCTATGAACCGTATAAATGAGCTTGCCCAGATGGAATAATTCCAGCGGAATCGCAAAATAATTCCGATACACTAATTACTATTCTGAACAACATCATAAATAGTTGTATCGCTTTGGCTCATATTCCTCTGTCTTGGAGGGGAGTCAAAGTTGTGTTTATTTCCAAGGCTGGAAAATCTAGCCATGTTAATTCTAAAGATTTCAAAACTATAATGCTGTCATCATTCCTTTTAAAAGCTTTCAACCGATTGATATACACCTAAGGGCAAACGTTGATAAGTCATAACTATCTAATGCTCAACATGCATACAACAAAGGGATATCTGTAGAGACGGATCTACACAAACTAGTTCGCAAAATCGAATACTCCCTTCAAAACAAAGAGTTCACCTTGGTAGTTTTCCTAGATATAGAAGGAGCGTTCAACAACGCAAGCCAATAATCGCGACTACGATCTTGTCTTTCACTTGTCTTGTTTGAGATTTGAAGAGTGCTGATTTTAAGCACCTTTGGGTGTTTGGGTTTGGGAGTGTTTCCCTCCACCGATCTTTGAGGTTTGGATTTAGAGTCCTCGCCACCGGTCTGAACGTTGGTTCTAGCAAGTATGCTTTCTGCCCACTTGATTTTAGCTTCATGCTGAGAGGACCCTTCGATTCCAGATTGTTCACTAAATCTTTTTAGAATCCTTTCAGCATTCCGCTTATCCTTGTAGAGGCCATACAGGGAGCAGGTTTTATTATGGGTATCCTCAGAGGTGGATGGTCCATTATATACAGACTTTCCACCTCTAGGTACTGCGGTAGGTTTAGTAGTAGTAAGAGGACAATTCTCCACAGTCCTAGCACTACAATTGGTAGATTTAACAACCACGTTTTTCCTACTCTTGTCGTCAAAGCTGAGGGAATCCTCAGCTTTCCTACCTCCAGCACGAACATGACATACAACATGATTACAATAAACCATTGATGGTCTAAGTTTGCTGGCCTTCTTTCCAGCAGCCACATTAACTTAACCTAACCTAACAACATATAATTGCAACTAAAAGAGGTAAAATAATTTGAAGTTTTTTTGCCATGTGTTTAATTAAAATTTGTAAGCTTAATTTAATCATTAGTACCATTAATACCTTGTATATTCTTTCAGAAATTGTAAGGGATTGTTGGGATCCGATGTCAACAACACAAAACTTACGTTTAATTGGATTTATAAATCGCATTGTTAGAGATTATCCAATCCGACATTACTCAAATCAACTTCAACAACTTTTCAATGTCATTCTAGAAAAATTGAAATCAGCACTTGATAATGACGTTTTTATACCAATATTTGCAAAACAGTAAAAACCATAATAATTTATATTTTAAACTATAATATTTTTCTTATTACATTGTGTGTATTCACAGAGTTCAAGAAGCACGGACATCCTTCTTTCAGAGGCAACTGTGTAGCGGTTTAAAATTATTCAGGAATTTCCTTAGCTGGCAGGGAATTTTAGCAGACAGGGCATTAAGAGATCTAGCTATATCTTCCCTTTTAAATCGGTATCTTTTGGTGGCTACAAAGGTGAGTATAAAAAGTTTTTCATTTTTCGGACACGGCTGAGACATAAAATTGCTAACTTTACTTTATTGAACCGTTTCCGATTTTCCGCGTTAAATTTATTTTATATGTTTGTAATTTCTTATCAATTAAACTCTTTTGAGAGAAATTTTAAGAGTTATTTATAATTAAAGATTAAAGGAAGTTGAAAATGCCATTGCATTCTTACAATAGTTCAGGTAACTCCAACGGATTGGATTGGTCTCTTAACTGCCTCCGAACAGTTAGACGCAGTGTTGCTTCTTCTTCTTCTTCAAACAATAGGACATGCATGGCTAGCTTTGTATTTGAATACCAGTAAGGTTAATAGTGGAAATACACTTTTTTGCAACACTTAAAAATATAAAAAAGTTTGTATACGTCACTTAACTGTCAAAACAAAAATTCAGAACCACAAGCATCGTTCGTAGTCTGTGGAGTAATTTTCTTTTTTGTGCTGCTTCGCGCAAACCGGTATCTCCCGTTATACAATTTTTTTTTCTTTCTCCTTTACGACGTGTTTTTTTCCGAAAAGAAATTGTATACGCGTGAGTGCTAGCTATCGTTTAACAATGGCCCACGGGCTGGGTGGCTCCCGTTTCAGGGAGGCTTCCACTTGACGTGGATTCAGTATTCGCTCAACCCAATAAAAAACACAAATCAAACATTAATATTTATAAATTTACAAAGGTAGTAGGGGAAGGTGATAGTAAAAAGGTAACAGCAACTGGACTAGTTGTTTTTACTTTTGATCTATATCATGTCCCAAAGTCGGTAGACATTGGTTTTTATAAAGTCAAAGTTACTGAACATACCAAATCCAATGCTCTGTCGTAATTGCCAATTATTCGGCCATACAATTAAACGTTGCATGAGAATTGAGAAATGCGATTCATGCATACTCCCTCCACACACTCCAAAACCATGTGAGAAAATCACGTGCGCTAACTGCTCGCTCGACCACCCCTCTTCCTCTTAAAACTGCCCTGCCTATAAAGAAGCCAAAGAAGTTTAAACAATAAAAACTCAAAAAAAAAATGTACAATTGCGGAAGCTAAGCGAATCCATAAGAAACAAATCACTATCCCCACTCAGTTTTCATCTTCATCACAATCATTTGCAGATAAAACAAAACAAATTTCAAATAAAGCAACATCTAATTCAATTAAAAATACAGTAATAACAACAGCTACTTCAAACAATACACCCAAAACCAATAGTACAGTCCCAACACTTGTCAATTCATCTCCCAAAAACTCAAATTCAAATATCATTCAAGCAACATCTCTAAAAAATATTAACAAACAAACCCTAATCAAAACACAACAAACAAAACCAACCCAAATCAAATAATCAATGTTGAATCTACTAGTTCACACAATAATTCTCCTATATCCAAAGTTACGCAAACTTTGACCAAAATAACTACTTCATAGAGAATCCTGATCCTCACGATGCGATGTCTAAATGCAATAAAAATAATAACAACCAAATACAGCCCGACTCCGCTGATCGGGATTTGGGTCGACTGAGCTCTCTAAAAAGCTCAGTCGCTCCAACATCGAGTCGGGAACCTGAACACCCTAATCATGCCAACCCCTTACAAACAAACTCAAATCTCACCTATATAACAAAAGAAACCCCAAAAATCCTTCAATGGAATATGAACGGTTTTATTAATAATTATAAGGAATTGAATATTCTTATTAAAGAATATCTTCCAAATATTGGGTCATATGCAAAAAGATGAGATCAAGTGGTATGCAAAAAATGATACAGAAACTGATGTCGTTTTCAATTGGCAATCTGGAATCAAAAAAAAGCATTCTCAAAGCGTTCAATTGGGCAAAAGTGACAGTTCTAATTCTGAAAAAGAAGAGATTTCCTTCTGGATTTGAAGTCAGAAGCAAAAACAGAATCACTCACACATTCAAAGATTTTACATGTCACACTTGACAAATGTCATATTTTTGAATTAACAAATTGTGCGAACTGTGAAGTGATTGCTTGAAATTAAAACTAAACTATAAAAAAATGGATAATAATATTGACAATATCTTAGCAATTGTTCCTAATTTGTTAGAAACATTGTTGGAGTCGTCTTCCTCATCTTCTTCATCAAGTGATGACGATGCAAGTGATGCAGTTAATTTTCTGTTGCAGGAGTTTTCCAAACAGCCAAGATTGCAAAACTACTAATACAGTCACACCAAACTTCAAATTTTTCAGAATTCACAAAAAGTGTTCAATTGGGATTCTGCTTCTACTTCCAATTCCGGATTGCCAATTAAAAACGACATTATCTACTTTTAAAAATTATAAATACATATTGCATGTAAATTACATGATGTAATAACCTTTTATTTTAACATAAGAGTCAGAAGCCTTAAGCAGCTAGCGCTCTTTAATATTAACATGTAAATTTTAATTTGATGTTAATAAATTATAATAATAATAATAAAATTCAGATAATTAGGTTCATTCATTCTCTGAACACGAATATACACCATGCTTAAAAACGGAGAGCGAAATTTCATATACCCACTTACTCGAAATTTTTTTTAATAAATTGATTGTAGAAGCAATAAAAGACATTTCACGGCACTCAGTAGCCATAATTTTAACAAGAAATTGCTAAATTCCATTTATACTGTACTTTTTGTACGTGCAATACAAACCAGAGGCTCAGATTTCATTCTCTGTTTCCATAACAGAGACGGGAAAATTTGTTGTTGTTTCGTGAACAAATCTATTTTTCGAACTGTCACATATACAGCCCTATTATGAGTATCAATAGTTTCTATCAATTATTTGATAGTTTGCTATTTTGGTTTGGTTATCAACTGGAAATTTAGATCGATTGTGAATTGAAATTGAATTTAAATGACTGCAACTGAAAGCGGATCCAATAACTTGATCCGATTGACTGACACTGAAGAAGCTGTAAGTCGACTCATGAATTTTTCAGCAAGTGTTGATCCTTCTGGGTTTAAGTTTGGATTACAATTAGTAAATGAAATAACTGAAGAAAACGATTCAGAACTGGTCGACGCAGAAATAAACTACAACCTAGTGCAGTCACCGAAAGTTAGTCAACACAAACTAACACCTAAGAATAAAAACAAGAACCTTGCAGTGCTCGAGAACCAAACGTCGTAATACCAAAAAATCATTCACAATAACGATAAAATCTAATAAAATTCACAGTCGATCAACTAAGTTGATAGTCATAATACCAACTCATTCATTTTGTAGATACGTATCAAGTATCAAATTAATACCTATAATAGGGCTGATAAATTCGAAGTGAAATCTTATTGGAGTGAAACCCGGGGAACAAAACTATTACGTGTGAAAGATTTTTTGGGCGAAACTCATGATATGGCTGATTATTTGAAAATACATCTTATTTTTCTTCATTGATAATCATACGAAAGTCTGAGGATTAATCGCATGTAAAAACGTCTTCCTTTTTCTCAGTTCCAGATGATTTTCCATTATTGTGAGATTGGAAAAATGGAAAATCCTTATTACTACTCTCTTGAGCCTCCTCTGACAAGGATCTTCTTCACGACTTCATAAACGTCTTCTCTGATCAAGGCTTCAACTCTCATTTCCGGTTTTCTTATTGGCTCATTTCCTCCTCTATATTATATTAGGAGTTCTTATTGAATGACAAAGTTCAGAGAATGAAGAAATTCTAAAATTCTCGAAAAGTTTATTAATTTACTGCATCCTGGGTTCCTTCCGTGGAACGTTTTCGTTGCGTTGTTCAAGGCTCCTTCTTTTTTTGAAGTGATCATTCGGTTTTTCCTTCTTTTTGTACATCTCAATGAATCTTGCAACCTTTTGTCTTAGGTTATTTCTTTTAATTTCAAGGATTGTTATGTCGGAGGTAAATGAAATGTTTTGCTATTCAGTTGTTGTGTACATCTCATTTAATATTTTCCAATTCTATATCAGATAGATTTTCTTATTTTCTTATAATAACGCTCCTTCGGTTATAATTCAGGAAATCTGCGGAATTCTCAATGTCATTTTATAACCAGTGCGGATTACTTTCGCAATTATTGGCACTGTTATGTATTATCATAACTTCAAACATTTTTGTCACGTGTCCACTTGATTCTTTGTGAGCCCATTTCTTGGCGAGGAGTTGCTCATGGCTACGAGATTTAATTAAATCGCCTTTAACAACAGTAAACCTTACGTGTGGAATATTCTTACCTCTTGTTATTGTTATTATTATTAACATTAATATTAATATTATAACACTTATTCTTACTCGATAAACATACATTTGTATATGTCATGTTATTTAAATAGAAAAACTTGATATATATTTCTACACATTCTTTTTTATTGATAATATTTCCAAAATTAGTAAATGCTGTAAGCTTTACAAGTCATAAAAGAAATGTACATTGTACATATGTACATATGTACTAAGTTAAGATTTCAGTATTATATAATATTCTATAGGTCATATATTTAATCACAGTTCGCTTTCTAGTTTACATTTTTCTGTTATTGATTGAAAGAATTTGAGAAGAATTTTAATTTTTTTTCAATAAAATAATAATGAAATTAAAAATAACTTGGTATCATTTTAACAATTAAATGTATACTTATTAAAAATTCTTAAATGCCTCTTTTTTCTTTTTAGATATGTTCTACCAACGATGCTCTCAGTAAAGCGTGTATTGTAGTGAACACTCTTCCAACGGCTTGGTTACAACCGGAATCAGAAACACTCCAAAGCCTGCAACCCCTTATAATCTTTGTAAAGTCAATATTTGAAACTTTTGATCCCAAAAACCCATTGCATATGTAAAAATATAATATTAATTCATTTTATTTTCAAATTGTTCTAATTCTCCATAACTTTCAGGCAATCGTGTGATATAGCAAAAAAAATCCTTCAACGACTGCATAGTTGGTAAAACAGTTTTTTCTTTTTGGATAGAAAAATCAAATATATGGATATGATATTTAATAATAAAAATGTTAATAATATAGTATATTAATCTTTTTTAAAGTAAATATATTTCATCTTTGTACTATAAAAATTAAAACTAATAAAAATAGAAGAATAGTCAGTAAGTTTTTGTTGCTTTATGTATAGGTCTTTCTTATGAGTTCAACTGGTGAAGTACAGTTTTATATTCCTCAAATTCTGGATATTTGAAAATGTATGTATAATAAAAAAAAGAATTATAAATCCATTCAATATTTGGTAAAATTTTACCATGTTTGAAAAATTGTATGAGGTTTGTATCTTGTATATATAAATAGGCTAAGGAAAATTTTGTGGCACCATTTTCTTAAAAAGGATTCACCGATTTCGATAAATTTGATATGGATGAACAGCCACAATTGTGGATATGCAGAATATATTATTGACACGGATTAACAATCTGTGGGTCATTTTGGTTTTTGCACTGGCGAACACTGTAACTGTGCAGTTTAAAATAAAAATACATGTATAGAAAATTAGAAACAATCAGCCCTATCGAGGTATTCGTTCGGAGAATTTAAAAAAGGAAAATGAATTCCGGTCGGAATTCAAATAACTTTCGAGGTATCCGTTGCGGAACAAAAAAAAAAAGAAGCAAACAATCGCGTTCTTTTTAATATTTACTTACAATTTTGTAGTTTAAATTTCCGAATAGATTTCGCAATGATTTTTCATCGGCCAACTTCTGAAGAAATTCAACGCATAGCTGTTGTAATAATCCTTAATATTGCTTTTTAATTTAACCGTATTAAAACTCGTCTGTTTGCTCTGAATACAACAACTAGAATAATATTTATTTCAAATTCAATATACATATAATAATAGAGACATATCGTTCTACGATAGTTATGTATTTTACAAAAATAACAAGTATAATTTATCAGAAAGTATTATTATTTATAGGAACAGATCTCCACAGCTGTCAAAAATTGTTGACCAATCGCATTGAACCGCTGAGCGAAGGAGTGCGATGTATTTTTTCGGAAGATTTATGCGAAATGCTTATCGGAACGGATACATCGATAGAAAATTTTTCGATTCCGATCAAATCCTCGATAGGGGTGAATGTTTTCTTCTTAAATATTTTCGATCAAATTGTTTTTGAAATTAATTAATTTCGACATTTTTCGACACTAGTGTAATAGATTCTGCTCAAAGTAAATTTCATTGCTAGTTTGTTTCTTAGATATTTGAGCAAAAAAACAACTTCTGTTTTTAGTAGTTTTACCATATGATCGCAGCAGTTGCAATTTTTTTTAAATCCAATAATACAAATATACAGCTATCACCACATATACAAATCAGAGCGGGGATCGGTGAAGAACAAAAACAAATCTTCCAATATATGTACATCGACAAATAAAAAATGTTTATTTGCGTATTGTGTAAATGATCCAATTATTTATTAATATTACACTGCACAAATTGCAGAAAAATTTAATATTTCTAATTCAGTTTATACAAATGCTTGTTGAGATTTCATTGTATTTTTGATAACAAATGTTGCTCCGTTTTCAAAAAAAATAAAACTCAGGTCACTATTTTCACTTTTTTCACATAGGTTAATGCCATGTTTTCAGCCTGAATACCCCACTGTGCGTCGAAGACAACTGGTGTTTATGTTCCGATCGTGGTGAACGTACACTTCGTTTAATTTATAGAAGATAAAGCATTTATTTGTTTAATATATTTTGGATGATATCGTTCGTCAAGAATGAGATCATTTGTTTACATATTTTTAACTTTAATGCTAAAATACTCGCTGTGGATGAAGTGGTGGTTCTATGGTTATAACCAGGTCCCGAATTTCCATGCAAATGCATATTTTTTTTGGACAGCCCTAGAAGCAAAAGAATCAATTAGTTTTTCGTATTAAGAAATTTGTTTTAAATTGGTATTCAATCGTTGGCGCATATTTTTGGATATTTTGATATTAATGCATATTTTGCCTCATTGAGCATATTTTAACAATAAATGCATATTTTTCCTGCATGTTTCAAAAAAAAACTTTAAACATTTAAAAAATTAATTTAACCGAAATTTAAACAAACCCTCAATTCTATCTTTCATCTGAAAAAACAAAAGAAAATTTAAACCAACCATCATTTAAAAGACAACTGGCATTTATAAGCTCAAACTATGTGTTTCTCAGTGAGACTATAGTCGTATTAGAGGGTTGGAACTCACTCAAAAACCAAATAAATTTAATAGACCCATATCGAAAGTACAGTCGCGACAAAATAAATAGCACACTTCTAATAGAAATTTCTTTTAGGCTTTAAGCTACAAGTGCACTGGCTATTACCCAAAAAATTTAATGGAATGGCCAGCCCAGTCTCCAGATCTCAATCCTATTGAGAATTTATGGAATGAGGTAGACAAAGCGATAAACTTACAATACTTCAAATTTGGGCAAATTTTGGGACGAAGTTCAGCGAGCGTGGTATTCAGTACCTGTTGAACGATGCAGGAGTCTTATTTTGTCTTTAAATAGCAGGTGTGCAGCCGTAATTCAAAATAAGGGTTACCCGGTAAAATATTGACGATCTTACTTTAAATTATGATAAGTTTTTTGTTGCTTATTTATTTTTCTTGCTATTATTTAAGAAGTGTGCTATTTATTTTGTCCTAGTATTATCTGAACCCTTTACATTATTTTGTTGTTTTTTTTTCCTAAGAATTCAACATAGCTTATTTTTTCTAAAAAATGAAAATTACCATTGTTTATAATCTTAATATATAAAAAATTCTCGTGTCACAATGTTTGTTCCCATACTCCTCCCAAACGGCTTGACCGATTCATATGAAATTTCGTATGTATGTATATCCAATAGGTCTGAGAATCGGCTACTATCTATTTTTCATACCCGTATGTGGTGAAGGTTGTCCACCATCAACATTTTTTTTAAAGTTTTTTTTAATTTTTTTATAATGTGGCATTACAAAATTCATGCAGCCCCTAATTTTCACCCTTCTATCACTGACCTTTAATTTAATTTTAATTCATTTTCTTGATTTTGTATTAAAAATAAATTCTTAATCCAGTTTTAAAAATTTAAACAAATTAACTGACTCTGTAGCTTACGATACATGTATGTATGTATATACTATATAGATATTTGTATTATGTTCTCAAGTAACTTTATTATTTATTTATTCTTCGGGAGTTGTATTTTTTTTTCAAATAACTTAGCCTAAAGTACACTTTTTAAGATCGGAATTTGAGATCTGAAAAATAACAATGCTCTACATAAGAATTGACATAGGAGTTTGCAATAGAATCGCCCATTTAAGAGAAAGGAGAGTTTTAATATCTTTTAGATAAGTGATACGAAGCACACCGGGCCATCTTGAAACTATAATAAAATTGCGCGGAAAATAGAAAAAGAATTAAAATATTTTTCCATAGCTTGAATTTGTGCCATTAAACGGGGCGAGACGAAGTTCGCAGGGACCGCTAGTTATTTATAAATAAAACAACCTTTTCAGGCAGAAGAAAATGCAAAAACTTTTCATTTAAAAATACTTTTAATACATGTGCTATTTATTTTGTCGCCACTGTACATGCTGTAGGATCGCCAATGGGTCAATCAATTTGCAAAAAAATGGAAAATGTCCTTAAAAAACAAAGGATATACCTACACAAATGAAAAAAATCTTCACATTCTTAAATAGGGATGTAGAACAGTGTTTCGATCCTCAATTTTCAGTTATTGAGATTGTTTTCTTTAAAAATGCCTCACTAATTTATTTTCTATGCTAAAAAGTTTTTGAGACCAAATCGCAGAGGTTTCATTTTTGAAAATTTTAGAAAAAACTTCATGATCCACGCTAACAAAACATATTTACAATTTATTTTTAGCAATACTATTTATTTTTTACTAAATCTAAATGAATTTTATGTTTAATGTAAACTTATTTTACTTTTTGCTGTGAATAAAAGACCGTACTTTTTTTTATTATTTGAATGTGTTTGCATTTTCTTTTCGAAAAGTTCAGTAGAATATTTTGGATTTTTAGCAGCATGTTTTGGATTTTTATTTTTTTATAGCATATTAGCTGTTCCCCGCGACTTCGTCCGCCTCAATTTATTATTATAGCAATTAAGATTAAGTTTTAAAAAATATATATTTTACCTACTTCGTAAAGGATATTTAAGTTTTATTTTATTATAGCTGAAGAACATACGGATTTTCTCTGCAACCCGATTTTGACAATGGAACGGAAGCCCTTTAAGATGAATAATTTTCTTTCCTTTTGCAACATTTTCCTCTGATTCTTCGCTCCTATTGATAGTAGAGTAATTTTAGCTTAATTATTTAATTAATTAATAATTTAATTAGCTTAAAACCTTCCTCGACAAATTGGCTATCCAACACAGAAAGAATTTTTCAATTCGATCACGCAGTTCCTGAGATCAGTGCGTTGAAACAAACAACGGAAGCCCTCAAAGATGAATATTTTTCCCCGTTCTTGCAACATTTTTCACTTATTCTTCGCTAATATTGTTGGCAACTTGATATTATATAGCCTATAGCCTTCCTCGACAAATGGACCATTCAACACAAAAAGAATTTTTAAATTCGAACCAGGAGTTCCTGAGATTAGCGCGTTCAAACAAACGAACTCTTCAGCTTTATATATTAGTATAGAGTATAGATATAGATAAACATATGTTCATATGTTAATTATGTGTACTGAATATTATTTATCATAATATGTATTTTAAATACAGATTCAAATTAATAAGTAAGGAGTCGACACAGTTTGATTAAAATGTTTTGTTTTTTAATTACAATACTGGAAAGTGATGGTCATGCTCATGACTCATAATACTCAAAAACAAAATCCACGATTCGTTTGAAAACAAAAATCTATCCCATGCAATGCGTGCCTTCTGTTCTCTTTTTAATACGATATCTCGCTTGCTGATTAGTGAAAGAAAAACAAAGTGCTTGGTGACGTTCGACTGCGAGAAGAACAAATGGTCAAACAATTAAGGTAATAGAGAATGAATACCCTGGGTCAATAGTAGCAAACTTTGACCTCTTAAGCGCAAAGCAAGTCGCAAGGAGAATTGATGGCCCCGTATGTAAGGAAGGACGATTCCGCAATCTACCTCGAATTCAGATGTGTCGTGAAAAAAAATAAACTCGGTAGATTCCGTCGGGCAGGTCACCTAGCTCGCATGAAAGCAGTGGAACCACCTCGGAAAGTTCTATGTAGTACATTTTATGGTAGGGAAAGCGTGGCAGACCATCCTTACTTGGAGGGACGGCGGCGGCGGCGCACACCAAACCGTCCGAATCCTTTGCGCAACTGAATGGCGATGGCATGGCGTTCGTCACGATCGGGATAAATGAGAGACTCCTTTGGTCATTGGTCATTGGTTATGAATCATTATAGGAGAATGGTCATTATTGGTCTTTGGTCATAAATAGTCATTGGTCAATATAGGTCATTGGTCATTATAGGTTATTGGCCTATTATACAGGTCATTTGTGAAAGGTCAAATGTACAATGACCAATGACCTATATTGACCAGTGACCTATATTAATCAAAGACCATTTATGACCAAAGACCAATAATGACCAATGACCTATAATGACCATTTATGACCAAAGACCATTTATGACCAAAGACCATGTATGACCAAAAACCAATAATGACCAGTGACTTATATTTCGCCTATTGGTCGTAGCGTAATTTTGTATAGTTTAAAGTCTTCCTCGATAAACAAACTATCCAATGCAAAAAGAATGTTTCAATAAATCTAGGTTTGTATCTACTAACAGATAGACTATTTGTACAGTTTAAATTTAATTTTTGTTCTCGCATATTCTATTTGAGTTATTCTATACTCTGTCCAGTCAGTTTATGCAGTACAAGCGTGTATACAATAATAATTCAAATCCCCTTAAAATACAATTTAAACCACTATCTGCATGTGCATTTTCTCGTAGTATTTTTTATCTAGCGAACGTACAACCCCTATAACCGGCCTTTCGAACGGCTCGAGCTGCACTGATAGTATGTACTATGTATGTATAGCTCGCTTCTTACAACAATCGTTTTTGTGTGTGTCGCATCAAATCAGAAGTAACGGTGGTTACAGCAATGCTTAGAAAATTATTTTGTTCCTAATTTTCAAGAATAAAAGCTTTTTATAAGCCTTAGGCCGCGTTTTATTCATCCCTATTACCGATGTCGTAAACGACAGCAAAATATACGACACGACTCAATCGGTATTCCATTTGTCGTTTTCAACTTTTGTCACTCGTTTTGCTGTCGTGTGCAAACATCAAACTTCGTTGTACGTTTTCATTTTGCAATCTGTAAGACGAAACGAAACGACGATGATGGAAAAAAGCGACAATTAATAAAAGGAAAAAAGGGATTTTTAGTCTTTCAGTCGCCAAGACTTATTTGTCATCATCATTAGTAATACAATGTATAATTTTAAAATTTCTATGGTTTTTTAATTCATCAAATCTCGGTTTAGTGCCCGTTGAAAATGTAGTATAAGTTTTGCTTCAGACTTCTTCGTCTGTCATTCGAAAATGAATCCACAATCCACTTCGGGCAAACATGATTTTCTATTACGTTTAAAATTTCTTTAAGGAATTTGCTGACTGTTGGTTGAGCCAATCCCAAATTGAAGTCGTTTCCAGTGGCGTGTTACTTCCCTAAGCTAAAATTCTTAAAGTAACTCCGAGCCTCATAGTGGATTTACATGTTTCTGCATCTGCAAAATGCAGAAAAGTAGAAAGAGTCAGATATACGTATATATATAGATTTGGTATCACTTACAAAGAAACTAATTGTTATTTTTCAAGTTTAAAATTATTTGAAAACAAACCTCTGAAAATTCCGAAGGAACTTTTTAAAATGTAAGTAAATTTTAGTAACAAATTTAAAACAATAGCTTAAATATTTTAATTTATACCTAGGACACACGCTAATAAACACCAAATGACGATCATGGCTAATTTCATGGAGCAGCATTCCGATTTGGCCAAATCATTTGCTTCAGCGGGAAACACCATCTAACGAATTTAATTTTGATCAAATTGACAGCTAAATAGGTGTCACTTAAAAAAGTCAAGTAAAATTTGACAGTCAAATTGACTATCACTTTACACAGATCAATTTTCTTAAATTTGACTGTAAAAAGAAAGCTATTGAATTCGCAAAATGTAAATTCCTCACTATAAAACCTAATGTAATTAAAACTCGGTTATATCAATTACAAAATTCGAAATCTTAAGTATAAATAATTATTTCGAAAATTTCAAGATTTCAGTATTCAGAGTTGTTATATGTTATTTATATTTTAAAATTTTCCACAAAACGAATTTCTCAAAAATACAAGAATTAACAATGCACCAACCGCACGGTACGAGAATAAAAGCAAATAATATTTTTTAATGGAGTAAACAGCTTATGTTTTTGTTACTGCATTTTAGAAATGTCAAATTATTTCAAACAGCAGATCTCTAAAATGAAGTTTACTTAGGTTCATTTTCTGCAATGAACATTTTTCATTCGAATGTCAAAATAAACAAAATTCATTCGAACGAATAGATCTAGTCATTCGAATTAAGGTTTCGTTTCAGAACATTTAAACTGGGGGGTTTTGGTTTTTAAATTTGTTTACATTGTTTTTTGTAATTAAATGTCGCTATCGTAATCATAACCACAATCCTGACTCAGAGGAATTTAAGTTGTTGTAGGTAATTGTCAAATTGATTGTTTATGAAAGAAGAGTAAGAGGGAATTCCACTCGTAGAGTAATTTGATTCATTTGTCTCTGTAGGATGAACCAATTCAGTTGGCCATTCTACTCTTTCAAATTTATCTACTTTAATTCTGAAATAAACAGAAAAATCAGTGAAGAAAAGATGTACATGCTGGTGTTGTTGTCAATGACGCTTCTGCGATCAAAGAGCTGTAACGAATGGTATGTATTCGTTACTTTGAAACGGGTATCTACTTCGATACCGAGTAAAGAAACGTTACTACCTAAATAATCTCGTTACTCGCATGTCTATTTACTTTGTTACTTCATGTAAATGACTTTATTTGTGTTAGTGACCTTTTTTGTCATAACAATTTCATGGCATCGCCAAAAAATGAGTATCTTTATATGATCAATAACACGCTTAAGTGGCAAAAGTAAAGAAAAAACAACAATAATAACCAAAGAAAAGGACAGTCTGTGCTGTATGTACGTTTCCTTTCGATTTCAATATTTTCTCAAAAACAGGTCCTGATCTCGATTGCACTGAAATTGTTTTTGTTTTGCCAAAGAACAATTAATACCCTCTCTATTGACACAAAAAAAAACTGGTTTGTCATTACATATTCCTCAAATTCCAATAACCGGTTTTTCTTTTGCATTTTCTGTTTTTGGTGCAAAAAGGAAGAAACAACTAGCAATATGTAAACCAACAACAAAAAATTTGAGAGCGGGTGGGCGGGGCACATTTCTTTTCCAAATGAAGAACATTCTCTCGAAGCGCTAATTTCACAGTGGAATTACTGGGAACTGTAACTTCTATGTGTGCGTGTAAAAAGGCAATTTCAAAGGGAAAAACACCAATAATTTAGAAACTTTTTCAAAAATTTATTTTAAAAAAATCATCACCGCAATTAGATTTTTTGAATTGGAGAACAATAGAAAGAATACTGAAAAAAATATAAAAAATAAGAAAAATATCCAAAAGCATTATTTTCTCTGGAAGGGTAATTGTTATTTGGGCTTTTTCAATGAACATTTAAAGTGTTAACAATTTTTTTTTTCGAAAAAGTCCATCCGTCACTCCCAAGGTAATTAACTAAGCTATTCAATAAAATAAAGAAAAAAAAATAAAGTTCAAAAGGCTAAATAAACAATGAGGGATATTTAAAAGTGAATTATTTAAACTAAATTTTATTCGTTATAAAAATATTTGAGACTGGGCTTACAATACTTTTATTTCAATCAATTAGCATTCGAATTCGAAATGTAAAAGTTATCGCTTTTTTTGTAACATTCCAGCCGTTTTTTTAGCTGGCCACCCAGCCTTAATGTTTCGTTGTGGATTCCGTGTAAATTTAGTAAGAAGGTATTCACACCTATCGAGGTATCCGTTCGGAAGAAAATTTTCTCCTACTTGTTCGAAATCGAAAAATTTTCTATCGATGTATCCGTTCCGATAAGCATTTCGCATAAATCTTCCGACAGAAGTTGTCCGATGAAAAATCATTTCGGAATCTATTCGGAAATTTAAACTACATACTTACATAATTGTAAGTAAAATATTAAAACGAAGGCGATTGTTTGCTTCATTTTATTTTGTTCCGCAACGGATATATCGAAAGTAATCTGAGTTCCGATCGGAATTCACTTTCCCTTGTTAAATTCTCCGAACGAATACCTCGATCGGGCTGATTTTGTTTTATTTATGTATCTGAAGACATGAGCATTAATTTTTGATCAGAATAATCACATTGTATATCTGTTTAAGTTTTTGAATTTAAGGGAAAATAAAATAAAATTTACCATTTCAGCATTTTATTGCGCACATTTTCACTCCAAAATCTGCAACCTCTTACAATTTTTATAAAGTTATTTTTAAAAAATGTCTGATTCCAAAACCCTATTATATTTTATTTTAAATAATCCTTGTTCAACATGAACATCCAAGCAATCGTGTGATATAGCAAAAAAAAAAAGAACCTTCAACGACTGTATAGCTGATAAGAAGGTTTTAATGAGTTTTTGTTGTACCAGGTTTTTCATATGACGTGGCTAAAGCTTTTATATCCGGGTTCATAGAATTCAGCTGATGATTTACAGTTTTATATTCCTCGGATTCAGTATCTAATCGCAAAATTTTTAAAACAAGATCTGAAAATGAATTTAAATTAGCAAATTAAATAATATCAGTATACACATTTAGGTTACCATAAAACAGCATTAGCAAATTACTTTGTTCAGAACTCATATTGGGTCGTATAAATGCCAGTATTTGTGGAACAAAACGACCAGATGCATGTAAGATAAGTCCTGTTACAGTGGTAAAGATTATCAAAGATGTCAAATGTAGTGTAATGGCATGGTCATCCGTTTCATTTAATTGCTCGAACAACTTTTCCTTGTGTTGAATTACTAAAACGCGATCCTTTTTCTTGTCAACTTTCTTTATAACCATTCCACATGATCTGAGAACTTCCTCTGTGGTTAATAAAAATTCTTCGAATGTTTTGCTTAAAGCTTTGTTGACCTCAATTAATTTTGTTTTGTATTCTAGATCTATGAAAATGCATGTAATATTTCTATGTAATATTGTTTTTAATATATTATACCGCATTCGTGAGCTATCTTATTTCTTTGATCTATATTAAGAGTACTTCCTGGTTTTATTTCCAAATTACATTCATTAGCCAGATATATTGTCAATTCTGTACATATATCATTTCCCAATGTTGTCATTAAATATTTTAGCATCTGAGACTGAACATCCAAGGGTAAGACCTGAAAATATTACCAGTCTTATTTATTAGATTTCACTAATACTCGTTTCAATCTCGCAGTAGTTAAAACTAGTTCAGTCATTTAAACCGTCACGCCAGGTCAAACAAATCCTTATTTATAAAATATTTTCCTACCCGATTTAGTTACTCCTTGCTTATGTCAAATCTTGTATCTAAAACTCAGGTTATTATAAAAGTAAACAAACCCCAGCTGATTTGCACAACTATTCATTTTAATTGATTGAATATAAATAAATAAAATAAAAGGCAAAGATCACACAGAAGGCAAGTTAATATATTCATATAATTTACAGATTACAGCACCTAAAAATAATTATATTTTTATAATAAATACTTCTCAGGCAGTTCATTAGAGAGAAATTTTCGATAATTGAAAATAAAAGAACAGAAATGTCCATCTCTCATTGTTATGGAATTAAACCGAGTTTTATATTGCTTATGGCTACTCCTATATTTATATAATTCACAAAATCAAAATACTTCTCCATTTATCAAAATTGTAAAAACAATTCTCTTACACTCGTTTTTGAAATATCAAATGAGTTAGATACTAAAACGGCCTTACTACGGCTTTAAAACTGCTATGATCCAGTTTTAGCTTACTCTGCCTCTAATACTGGTTTACTTTTTTTATAAATAAGCTTTTCAGTATTAAAGGCGTTGTAAAGTCGGAGTAACTTTACTCCACCGATAATACGAGTTAATAAATAAGGCTGTTCTGGTGTAGATGTAGATCACCAAATATTTTAATAATAGTCGCACTCGCACTTACTTTCAAAAATATAATCGAATTTTAATAGTTTTAAAAGTTTCATATGAATTAAGCTTAGATAAAAAGTTGCTACAAAGTATTTTGAAATTCACCTTTTTATGGATCTGTGTTTTTTGCCACCAAAAAAAAAATACCAACCCAATGGTTTTTTTTTTTTTTGCTTAAGGCATTTGACTGGTAAATACAATATGGAAAACAATTATATAATAGGCTTTTTTTGACTCAGTCTGCCTCCGAACAGAGCACTGATAGTCCGGGAGCCGACCTTAGGATTATCTATCCAATCGGGAGACAGAAAATAACCATAGGATCGGTAGATTAGAGGTCACTTATGCAGAATCCGCTGGTTGGAGAGGGCTATTTCTGGTACGCTTTTTTGAGACTTACCATTTCGGTCGTGGCACAGAAAAATTTAACTGTTAAACGTAAGAACTTTCTGTGCAGTCTTACTAAAACCGGTAGTCGGACAAGAAAAATCATGGATCAAATGCTTGTCTTACGTGTAGCAGTTAAATTATTCGGTTCCCCGATCGGATATGTAAGTGCCAAAATAGCGTATCGGAAGTAGCCCTCTAGCGCCGAAAGTTTTCTGAATAAGTTTGTCCGACCAGCGGATTCTTCTCCGATATATTTATGAAACACACTTAAGAACTGAACTGACAAAAGCAGTCTGTCTCTGTCATACCACTTGAAAAAATGTGAGTTAGCCGCTCTCATCTTTTTACTCCATTCGATCAGTCATTTTATTTAGAGCTCTTAGTGCGCGTTCCGAGCTAGCTCAGATCTCAAAAGAATACAAGGAAGTGTAAATTCTCACATATCAGTTTATATGAGTGAGGCACTAACTTAAGGTTTTCAAATGTCAAATCTTTAATAAGAAAAAAAAACAGTGAAAATTAATTATTAATTAGTGTTTATAAATCTAAATATTAATTATGTTAAGTTATTTATATAAAAAATTGTGCACATTTTACAAAAAAACAATAAAACAAATATGAAGTCCAGTGTAAAATTATGTGAAAATAAAACGGGAAAGGCGGATAAAAGCATTTCCTTCCACATTAAAGTTTTATTATGTTTTTGGTCAAGGAAAGTGATGTAAATTGATCATATTTTAACAGTTCTTTAATCGAGCAACAAAATTTACACTCTTAAAAAACAAACTAAAACACCATTCAATTATTGAAAACTAGCAAAATCTTTTTTGGGAATAACTGCGATGTACTTTATAGGCAATTAGTAGTTCATATCTTTTTTTTCGGAGTAATGTCCTGTAAATATTTCATTAAAATCATTTAAAACGTGTTGCTTGTTTGATAGTTAACAAAAATAGGATTGTGCAATTCAAATTCCTTTTTTAAGAAAAATATAATAAACATTGCACGAAAATAATTTTGTCCGTCGTTTCACGTTGTACGTACTTCATGTTTTTTTTTTTTTGTTATTACTAAATGTGTATTTTTTAATTTTATTTTTCAGATAACTTATTATTTATTAATGTTTTCAAACTTGTATAACTTTTTTACAATGTTTATTTTTTTTTTAAATATACTTTTGATAAGAAAACAAAAAAAAAATAAAAAATGACTGCTATGGCGCCCTAATAAGTTGCACTCAAAACTCATTACGACCCTGTTTGATTGCGTTTATGTTAGTGAGAAATAATACCATTATGAAAAATGCCTCACTGTTTTTCCAACAAGGGCACTACCTTGCATAGCTTTGATGTGCCTGAGCTAAAAAAAGAAACACAGATCTTTTTTTGACAACTCAACTTTCTGGTCTGAGCTTTAAAAGAAAAACGCTTAATGGGTGTGTGTTTTTTTTTTTGGACGATAAAAAAATAGTTGTCCGATTTCTTTTGTGTATTTTTTTTGACAGATATAAAATAAAAGTCGAAGAGTCTGTTTTTCATAAGAACGGTTTGTCGCGTTGCTTACTTACTTACACTGCGGATATTTTTCCAAAAAAAACACACCTAATGACATTAATTGAAAAAAAATTAAACGGAAACCAAATGGCTATCTTTAGATTTTGTTTTGTAGAAAAACTCAAGTTCTAATAAAATAAAGTATTAAGAATCGAAAATCAAATTTTAATTGGGTTGTCAATAAAAATGATGGATCTATCTGGGGTAAGGTTAAGCGAAAAAAGGATGTTTTCTTATTGGCTCACTTGAGTCCACACTTCTTTTTTCTTAATGTCTTTTTGTGCATACCTACATATATTTGCTTAAAATAAATGCGCACAAATTAAAACATCAATACTATTTTTATGAATAAAAAGTTTAGTAATATACTAGTTATGTAATAATACTAGCTTTTCGAGTTTAGTTGTATATTTCATGGAAACAATTTCTTAAGCGCTTAGTATGTCCAAATTACATCCTCTGAACAAATCGTGTTCTGAGTGCTCAGAATTCTTTTTAAAACACGCTTCATCACTTAGTTGTCACTATTTGCAATTTTGTCCATTTCCTTATCATTTAATTTTACAAAAACAAGAAATAAGATTCAAAACTAAAACTAAAATGAAAAACTAATTGCATTGCAATCAAATAAGATTTGTTTTTTTCAATTTCACTTGTCAAATGTGTTGAATGCTGAACACAAGCATTCAACACATTCTGCTCAGTTAATTTATTAAATTAATTCTGAGCTCACCGAGCGTGCTCCGAACAAGCTCAGACGGTTCAGTACGAAAAAGAAACACAAATTTGAAATCTGAACGTTCAGAGGTAAAAAAGAAAGACAATTTGTTTGACAGTTCAGGCTCTGCTCTGAACTAAAAAAGAAAACACATATTAAAGGATACAAATCTTTGTGTTTCCATTTTCATTCTTTGCACTTAAACTCTACTCTAGTTATTTGTTACTGATAAGAACTTTTTAACTTGTAATTTATTTTATCTGGAGTTTTTTTTAAGATCATTTAAGAGTTTTACCCTTAATAACCGTTGAAGCGGAGTGTCTCAATATAACAAACCAAATGGCATTACATTGAAGCAGAAAGCCATTGAAATCAGAGAAGAATCGTCTTTTATGATTGAAGTCAGCAAAAATCACAAGGTAAGTGTTCCTTTTTACCAAAATTAATCTTCAAGATTCTGATGGGAGACCATTCGCAAAGAAATTTATAGGAACTGGAAACTTAATTTTTAGATCGGAAATGGAAGCAAAGTATTATAAAGGGTGATTTTTTAAGAGTAGTTTTTTTTTTATTTAATAAAACATCATATATTCAAAATTTGTATTGGAATCGATAAATTGGCATTTGTCATTTACGTTTTAAATATAACTTCTTGTAAATGTTGTAGGCGGCTCCATTTCAAATTGTCACTTTTTCGAGCATTTCGGTATTCCACGTTACGTTATCTTGTAAAGCCTAGTACGCAGATCGGGACAAGACAAAATTTATCTCTATAATCTTATTCTCTACAAGATGCCCGCGCAAAAGTTTGAAATTGGAGAAAGAAATACACCTATCAGGAATGGACTTTTCTAATGGTGATTATAAGGCGCAACTGTATAACCCTTTATATTTATTAGGAATATTATTTTGCGAATGAGTCTATTTTGAATTGCTTTTTTTGTCAAGTTTTTAGTTTACTTTTATTTTCGGTAAAATGTTTCGTAAATATTTGGTTGAAATCATTTTGAAACGTGTTACTTGATTCATTAATTAACAATAAGTATGAACAAATCACTTCACTTTCTTTAAGAGAAATATAGTAAAACTAACTGGAGAATGATAATGCTTTTATATGTCGTTTCACTTTTCCTTTCATGTTTTTTGTTAAATATGTTTATAGCAAATACACATTTTTTCATATATTGTTTTCACATAAGTATAACTTTCTTATTGTATTTAAATCCTGTATAAGTTTTTAAATTTTTTATGGCGCCCTAGTAATTTAGCATAAAAAATAACTCTATCCCAGTTGGAATGGATTTGTGTTTGTGAGAGCTGTCAAAATTTGTCTCGCAAAATAATGATTAGAACATTATTTTCACGGACAAACCAGGTGGAGACTTTTTATGCCTGTTTGGTAATTTTAAAAGTATCGTGTACCTTGGGTTTTTTTCTACTGGTTTTTGGCAGCAAAATATGAAAATTGCACTTAACTAAACACACCTTTCCAGCCAAACGTCATAGTTTTGCGCGCGAACAGAGTACTGCCTGGAAAAAAACCTGAGACAAAATTTGTCCTGGGACAAAAATTGTATGGGAGACAAAATTTTTCCCGATCTGCGTACTAGGCTTAACGCTACAATCGTGTTCGGTTTGTCCACATAGACTAAACGACTTTATAACCCCACAAGAAATAAATCAAGAGGGGTTAAAGATGCGACAGATTTTTTATTTACTTATTCGTTGAACCATAAATGAGCCTCCCTCATCGTAGCAAACGATGCCCAATTTGGCAGAGTATACTAAAAACTTTCCACTTTGACAGATGACGTTTGGAAGTCATTGCCAACCAGTCCAGCCAACCTAAAAAGCTTAACTCTTAAAAAATACCCCTTAATTAACACTTTGAAAGGGAACCTTATTATATGATTTTGTCTTTTGAAAAGACTGATCTTTAGCATGCATTTTAGGTTGCAAGATAGTGTCCAAAAGTTTTTGCTTCACCTGTCCTATTTCAGAAGTTTAAAAAAAAAAATTGTTGTTTAAGGTGACCCACTTTGAGTTTGAATGTTAAAATAAATTGTTGAATTCATTAACCTTAGCCTAGTATATATTTGATTACTAACCTTTAAACCCTTTTCATATAAGCGAATGTCAACCATTAATGTATTGATTTTTTCTTGTGTAGATACATGAATCTGTCGTCTATTAGTTTGCGGTGTAGTTTCTAGAAGTTTTTGAGCTTCTTGCACAGCTGATTGATTTATCTTACTAAAAAATCAGAGAAAATATTATTATACGATAGTTAAATCTATTTTTTTTTTCATTACTTATGATAAATATCAGTTATTACTTCGCTCAAGTGTTCGATGCCTTCTTCCTTCAGTGCTTTACTGATGATATTTTTTATTTCATACTTTTTTACAAGTTCCAGTACCTGAAAAAAAAATTAAAACAAACGAGACAAAAGCTTTATATTCATGAATGTTACAGTTTGCTGCGTAACTAATCTTTATCATAAACAGTGATTTAATGATGAAATGACTCCTAAAGTTTTTTTGATAGTTAATATTATTAAACAACTCCATTCAATAAGTATAATAAATTGCAAAGGGCCAGCAATTCATTTGCATACGATGAAGAATTCTATAAGGCTTGAATGGATACCCATCTACCGTGCCAAGAGAAGCCGCAAAAAAGTTTATTTTAAACTTAGCCATTTACATATAGGTAATACAATTGATAATAAACATTAAGATGTGAAACAAATAATTTTCCAGGGCTTCCGTATTGCATACTATAAATTTGAAAAATGCTCTGATAAAAATCAGAAGGGCTGCCATCAATACTTAAGTACTTTACTAATTTCTCCACACCAAGCAGTTATTACCTAACCCTATTTTATGGAACAAACCGCACACGTTCGAAAATTCACTCAAATGGATTCTTTTTCTTGTTTGATTAGACAAAAGTCCTTTATAACGCCTCTTTAATTTTGCTCCAAACCAAAAATAAAAAATCAAATCTTAAAACATGAAAAAACAACGGAAATATTTTTGTCTTCAAGTATCCTTTAAAACTTATAAAAAGCTTTCATTCTTGAAAGCTCCCTTGAAAATTCAGAACAAAAATACACAATTATAAGCATTATAACTGCACGGTAATTTGATGCGACACACACAAAGAGGATTTTAAGAAAGCTATACGACCGTACGGCTCGAGTTATAGAAATAAATCAACGAGAAATTAATAATAAATAAGATAAAATAAAAGAAAAGGAATACGGACAAAAACTGGGGTGGAATCACGTAAGGCGATAGTTGATTGTTGATTATCAAAATATATGATTTTGCTCCAAGTAAGGTGATTATCAAATTGACTATCACTTTTCTAGTGTAGTTTTTTGGTGACAGCTATTTAGGTGTCGCTTTTATACATTTTTCTTATTTTTTTGACAGAGATAAGTTGTGGTTTGTTTCAAATAGTAAAATAAGCTGAAAAATTGAAAAATATATCATATTTAAAATAAAAGATAGAGAATAAATACATAATGTTCATCATGTATTGATGGCAGTCACATAGACATAATGATTTTAAGGCCAACAGAAAACGAAAACATGTTCTGTAATCGTAAGGGAAGGCATAGAATAAATGCAATGATTGTGATAACTCGACAGACACATTTAAATTCAAATTAAAATTACAAAACCGTAACATTTTCTAGATTTGCGATGAAAAGGTAAAAATTATGGCAGCAAATGCCAGATTTAGAGGCAGTGCTCACGATTGTTTTATTTGGCGTGTTTTTGTGTGGTCCTACCAGAACTTGAGATTCCATGTAGCTGAATAAAATTTCAATTTGCTTCTTCGTGGTAGTCCTTTGAAAGAAAATATTTATTTATAACTATGCAATTTTATATAGGTACATGCATACTATATAGGTATACTTACATTTTTGCAGAAACAAAACATCTAAACTACAGCTACAATGAAAAACAATTGAAAATAATTTTCATATCAAAACACGACAACTAATAGAAATGACATTTATTCATGTTTGATAATTTAAAATTCGCACAAAGTTTCCCAAACTTTTTTAAGTGCTACCAAGTAATTTTAAGTTTTTAGCGATCGCTTTACACAGAGCAAAGAGAAGTTGATAATCAAAATTGACTATCAAAACAGTGACAATCACCTATCGCCTTACGCGATTCCACCCCTGGCTAAAAAAATGGAAATATAAAAAAATGATTTTCATAAAGCATGTTTGACAAATTCGAATCAATCAAACAATTTTTTCATACATTTAATATATTTGAAGTACAATTTTACTCGCATTACAAATATAGATACTGATAGAATTTTGACGTTTGCTCGAGTCTCGAAAATAAATGTTGGTACAATTAACAACTCTTCTATACCTTGAAGGCATGTTCGTAGAGTACGATAAGTAGTTTTTGTTTAACATTTTACATTTATAACTGAGTCTTTACACTTTGCTGCACTTTATGAGCTTTCATGTCTTATATGCAACCAAACTGAGGTGAAACAGAAACGAAACAAAATTTAAAACGATGTCGATCGAGAAACTAACTAAATTAAAAAAAAAAAACAACTGTTTTTCATATTAAAGGCCTCACTTCTAAAAACGCATCGGACAATTTTACTATAAGACAATTGGTGCGCGTTTTCGTTGAATTTGTGTTTAAAATCTCATAAGCTTACGTCACTTTTGTCGTTGCTACATAAACGGGTAAGTTTCTTATATTCATAATACATCGCGTTGGATCCTTTTAATGTGGTTACTCTCATTTATAGTTTGTAAATTAATTGTGCCAGGTTTATCTTTCGTTATGTAGGTAGTACTGTGTTGTGTAATTTAAGACATTTTCGACACTTCATTTGCGAGAAGCATTTTATTTCTGAACTGTGATTTCAGCGTTAGAAATAATTGTTCCAGAAACCCCATAACATCTTCCAATTTTTGTATTTGGCTTGTTTTTTTTTCAGGTGTTAGGTGTTGCTCCTTGCCAATTTTCACAAGAGTTGCCTTCTGTTCTTTTTATAATGTAAATGTATTCATTTTCTGCATCGTGAATCTTTTATACATTAGCAGCTGATGCAGAGTTCATCATTGGCATGTCCGGCAAGTGATTCATCTGTGAAGAAAAAATTCACTCTTTTGTTCTCGTATCTTCTGGTGAGAGTTTTCTAGACTTCCTGCTGATGCTGATGATCCTTGGATGAGGCCAGCAATTGATTTTCAAGCTTCTTCAGAGATGCATGCCCGCAAATGGTTTAACTTCACTGACTCTGGAAGTTCATTATTGTTGTAAGCTACGTCCATAAACAAATCGGACAATATTTTCCACTCCTTAATTTTACCAGTTGTGATTGCAAGCTATTATTCTACCTCTTAAACTTTCCTATCCATTCATTTTCATTATAGGGATTGAGATCTACTTGTGGTATTGCCTCTTCTAAAGTTTCTTTGACATTGCCCATTATCGTGTGTATTTGGGCTATGCCCGCTTCTATTCTCAGATCAGCCAAAGTTTCGATCGTTTGAATTGCCTACCAGCGTCTTCTCTATCATCAAATCATTAATTTGTTTTTGTTCTTGGTCCAATTCAATGGCAATCTGACCTATCGTTTAAATCTCTTAAATTTTTTGGCTAACGTAGCTTCGTTTCTGCATCGTAACTCGCTTTCTAGATCTTTTATGTTTTCAACGATCTTTTGTACCTTTTTCAACCTTAAAGTAAGGAACATCAATATCTCCAAGCTGTTGTAGGAGCTTGTCGTTGTTCTTTAATGCGACAAGATTTGCTTCCGCACTTGCCAGAATTTTCTGGCTTTTTTTACGTTTTACGCTTTCCGCTTCCTGTTTTATGTTTTCCAGGAAGTTTAAAATCTGTAACTGTTTTCCACTTATGGTTTGCCGACATTACTGTTGGTTTTTGTTTGTCTTCGCTAATTCGTTTTTTTTTTATTAAAATTCGTTTACCACTGGTGCGGGAAGATTTGAAAATAGTGCTCGAAGGACAAATGTAAATGAATAAGACCACTTAGGTGTAAGATAAATAAAATATTTAATTTTATTTCAACAAAACTATTTCTTAAATACCATTTTACAACATATATTTACATTTTTTTGTATCTATTATCCATATATGTATATGTATGTAGTGTATGTATATACACTTTCTCTATACTTGAAAGTGATTATTTTTAATTACTCTACCGTTATCATCTATATGATTTGTTTTCTATTTTTGTGTGATCGTTCTATTTATTTTTCAACACACATTGGGTTGCCTGATAAATAAATAAATAAACACATGTTCATGTTTGAACAGTGATTCAAATAAGAAAACGGGCCTTAGAAACTTAAATTCCAAATTTACAAGCTGTAATAAGTTATACTTTATAGGAAATTTATATAAACAGAAAACTTTATTTTTATGGCCGGGAACAGAAACGAGTGTTATTCAGTTTCTTTCATTTCCACATTTTTTATAGGACCCACACCGACAAAGTGGTACATACTCGTATTTTCAATAGCATCCATATTACATGATAGTGCATATGCCTACAATATCATTACATAGCTCTTGCATTTAAGTCTCGTGAGTTACTATCTCAAAAAAGTTTGGGACTTTGTGGATTCGATTCCAAAAAACATTCAAATCATTCTAAAAGGATTTGTCAGTTTAAAATTATTTACAGAAAACAAAACTAAAAATTGAGTACTGAATTATATATTTGCGCCGGTTTGTTTAAAAAGATTAAAATAAAAAAAGGGAAAATTTAAAGTGTGGTAAGTTTTTCTTTATGGAACTCCAGTGAAGAAGAAGATATAAAGATATAAAATGTACTCTCTCAGACCAGTGCCGTAGCCAGTTTCGGTGGGGACTGGCTTCCCAATCTTACGAGGAATTCTTTAAACAAAAACCTTGTACATATATATATGTATACATTTTTTAGATGTGTCGTTTTCAAGAAGAACTAAAACGCATATTATTTAATGTTATGACCAAGAATTCAGCTTTACCTGCTGAATTAAGCCATTATGTTTTAAAGATGATTTCGGGCAATTGGCCACGGCGCGCTAGCTGGCTCGAATGATTTCAAGCCGAGAGGAACGATTTTCGACAATTGGGGCCGTATGTCAGCAATAACGCGCCGCATATTCTCTTTTAAGGCGTCAATCATCTCGGGTTTATCTGCAGAGACAAAAAAACTTCAAATAATCCCACAAAAATAGTCTATCGATGGTAAACCGCACGACGCGAGGTTGTTAATTTGCACGATTTTCAAAAGTTATTTAGGTGTAGCTAAGTCTATTCATTATAAAACGACAAATCAAACTTAGCGTAAATTACGTGACAGCTGTCAAAAAGACCAAATCTGAAAAAAATATTGCGTTATTGAAAACCTATTGCTATATTGCGTTATTGAAAACCATAAATGAAAGCACTTAAATTATTTTTTTTACACGCAAATTTTTTCAAAGTAGATGACGTCTTGATTTCTTTTTTGAAATGAAATCAATCACCTCATCTGGATCCACATTAATATCCAAATGAATATAAATAGAAAGGAAGTGATCTTAATCTTGTATTCTGTATACACCATAACGCTTCGCGGCACTGTTTTGATATTTTTTATAGTTAAAAAAGTTCTTTCAGAACTAGCTGTGGTCACTAAAAGCGTTGCAAAAACCGTAAGCAAGAAGTCTTACCTCTAAATTAAGTCTTGTCCTATATATCAAGCAATTTCAAAACTTCGATAGAAGGATCACTCGACAATATTTTTTCGCACCAAAGAATGTACTCAGATTTCACAGCCGACAAGAAAATTGCGTTATAAAAATAACATGTAAGATTTTCCTCGCTCAACTGCAGAAAAACCTGTGAGAAGAGCTTGAAACGATGTTAGAACGCCTTCGTTGACCATGAATCCGTATGAATGTCCGTATGGTTTGAAATTAATATATTATAAAGTCTTAGTTTTTATTTTAGACATTCGGGAGGGGCTTCAATATGATCAAATAACTTATTTTTTCCCATACAAAATCGACCCACCTTAATGTAAATAATCAATTTACCTGTAGAGCGGCAGCAAAACAAAATCTACTGCAAACTTGATCGCATTCAGTCTATCAGTTTGCTTTTATGAACACAGTTACCGACAATTGTAATGCATAGATAGTGCAGTCTATCATTTATGAACGGAAATCTTGCATGCCTGCTGCATGCATGATTTAATTTATGAACTTAACCATGTTTCCATAAATTGAGTACTAGCGTTTTTGAAAAACTTGGAATACCATCAATATCGGGTGCTTTGTTGTCTTTTGATGATTCTATCGCTAAGATTACTTCAACACTTTTATAAGTTTTTCAAGCTTTTGTTGATGTATGGTTTCCAAAGAGGGTGTATGCACAATAATTTGCTTCCACGTTGAATATAATGTTATTCGATCGAATCTCAAAATTAAGAAAGTTCATTCGAAGGAATAGAATGAGAATGTCAAAATAGTCAAGTGGTTCTTAAGCTCGTTACCAGAGTTATATATTGTAGATTCACTGACCTGTTGGTACTGTTGAATGATGGTTTCATACGTTCTTGTTGATTTAATTGTTTTGGCATCTGCTGTGTGTTTTACAAGAGGGAAATTGTAAACTGTGACCGAATATTCGGTATAGACTCGTTTATTATACAGTCACTCTCATTCATATTCGTACACCTTGTACTCCCGACATTTATCTACTCCCAAAAGGGATACAAATAAATTTTTAACAAAAAAGTCATGCAGTTATTTGAAATAAACATTGGTAATCCCAAAAATGACAAAAAAATATGCTTTTAAGACTTTTAATATCTTACAGCATGTCCCTTATTTTTCAAGACATCTTCAGTCTTTTTGACAATTGATTCAATTTTTTTTTTTTTGTCAATTGCACTCCACTCATCAAAAAGTATCTTCTTAAGTTCTTTTTTCCTGCTGTTTGGTTCTTTTTTATTCTGGTATACCAATAATGGTCACACAGATCCTCACTTGAATTTATAACCTTTGATTGCAGTGGTGTTTGCAGCAATTTTGGCAATTTATATAGACACAAGGTATGAACTTTCAATGCGGTGTGCTTTCGATTATTGTTGTTGGTAAAACAAAACCTTGTTTTTTAGACCGAATTTAAAGGTACTTTCTTTGAGATTCTTTTAGAATGGCTAAGTATACATCCTACTAATTTTTGAGAAGGCACATTTCTTGGCAAGAATTACTCTTAGAGGATTTGACAATTTCTCGCAAGAGGCTTTACCCGTAAAAACTTTTAGGTGGCACAGGCAGGGATTGAACCCACCTCTTTAGCATGGCAGTCCTACGCACTAACCCACGGGTACTAAAAAGAACAAAACACGAAACTTCCTTCGACCGTCCCCGCAAAGGTTATAATTCTCTCACTTTCAACACCGTCATTACTAATAACGTTATGTTTTGATTCTAATTTTTGTAGTATTTTTTGTAGGAATTGCCGTTTATATACATATCTTAAATGACACCTTAATCGTGCAAATATCTCATTTAGTAAAGATTTTCTTTACAAGAACAAAAATAATAAAGCAACATAAATGAAGATTTAAATTTTGCTAAAATTAAATCCTGCTGGTTTCCCTTTCTGACACCCTAAGAACAATGTACATTTAAATGAAAAATATACATACATATTTGCAAATGTATGTAAATACATATAATGTAAATGAATGAACCATATTATATTGAAGGCGACGCATAATTCCACACTATTTACATATACTTAAGGTCAAAGAACCTTGTAAAATATAATAGCCTACCTGGTTTGATTTTGTATTTGTTTGATTATCTACATCACTGTCACTTCCAGCAAATGCGCCTTTGTTTCCATCAGACTGTTTAAGCTTTTTAGTTGCTTTAGTTTTAGTCTCTCTTCCTTGAGTTCCTGCACAAGAAGTTTTACCCAGTGTAGCTTTTTTGCGACGTTCTTCCCGTTTGTCTTTCTAAAGTAAAAGGAAATTTAATATTAAAATCATACACCTCTAAAAGAAATTTAATTTCGTCTAGCGGAAATTTCAACCAAAAATGTTTAATTGTCCAAAATTTAAAAGATAGAGTGTACCTGACAAAATTATACTTCAATTTATATTCACTATTCTATCGTAACTTACTGATTTTGTTTGCCTACAAAAAATTATTAAAAATATATGTATATTTCCTTGACTACAGGAATTATGCATATGAGTATTATAAATTACGTTAATTTTTACTCAAAATAAAGAAAAATACTACATTAGTAAGAGAACTGAGTGGAGAAAGTATGTGTGAAACCACTCCAAAATTTAAAAAATCCTACATTTATTTGAGATTAAAATAAATTGTGTATTATATATATACTATATTTTTTTTAGGTTATTTACCTTTAAATTATTACACGTTTCCTGTGTATAATTTTTTGAAGAAAGCGATTGCTTTTCGGCTAAGTGCTTTTGGTACACGCCGGTTATAATTGCGTCTTTAGCATTTGCAATAGCCAAATCATAGCAAGGACTAAGAATCTTTTCAAAAAATTGATTCGAAAACACTACAATCAGAGAAATATGAACACTGTTAAGTAAATAATAATACAAAGGCTTACCAATATTATCTAAGTATACAAAGTCGTTTGAAATAGCGCGTGAACTAATTATAGTGTTAAATAACTCTTCATTATCTTCGTTGGACATATTAGGGGGTAAAATGGTCGACAGATCAACACAGCTTTTCGTTATTTTACATTCATTCAAAGCCGAAATGAGAGTCAGATCTATTATTTTCGACCCCACTGCACATTTTTTTAAGAATAACATTTTTTCATTAGGAAAAAGCATTTTGATGAAATGTTTACAATCATTTACTCCTATTTTTATAAGTGCGTCATAATCTAAGAATCCATTTTGTTTGTAGAATGAAGTCACCCAATCTGTCTAAAAGAGTCAAAAATAAGTTTAATATAATTTTTGTATTGAGTAAGGACGAAAGGAATATACCTGCATTTTAATATAAATATGAGGAACATACTGAGCATTTGACGGTTTTAATGTAAGACTTCCAGCTGGAGAAATTTCATCGAGCAAGGAGTGAATCATATTTTCTGGAACTCTTATTTGTTGATTAATGGAAACTAACGTTGTCGGTCTTGTAACTGCCGCTAGAAGGCCTTTTATCTTCGATTTACAACGTTGGACGTATACCTGAGTGAAAAATGTCCTGGGATTGGACTTATCTTGTCGACCACGAATTATTTTGCCAAGATACCTTTCCATCAGATTTTGTAAGAAGTCAGATGGCAAATCATACTGAATGGTAAGATTGGAAACGTTAATTTCACCTCTTTGAGCCAGTTTTTCATTTATTTCCTGAGCAATGTCTATGATATAGCTCTCTTCAATTAGTTGGCCAAGCATAATTTGTATTTTGTTTTCACTTGCAATTTTGGATGCTATGTACTCCACCTAAAAAAAAAAAATGTTTTTCGTGTGCATTTAATAGAGGTGTACCTTCTTCTTAAAGTATATAAAATTGCAAGTAGAAAAAGAGATTACCTTAGTTAAATTAACGTTCAACGCTTTGGACAAGTGAACCATATTGACACGACCACCATTCATATACACTTCATCTAAAATTTCTTTCTTTAAATGCTCGGGGGTAATGTACTCCTTGCCATCATTTGTAAATTCAACAGAAACAAGCTTTTTTTGAAGAAGTAAAGAAACAACTTCTACGCAATTTCTTTCGGATAATCTAATAAATTTTAAAAGTAATACATTTTTCAAAATATATATTCTTAAGCTGAGCATTACTCACTTTTGAAAAGTTGTTGTTAATTGCGCCTTTTGGAAGTCGGCAGCTAAACGCTTTATGTGATCCCAATCAGTTGACATGTTTAAAATTAAATGGATTTTAAAATATATTAAAAAAATTAGAGTAACTATAATACAGGGTTCTTAGCAAAAATTGAAACGTCAACAAATATTATGTATTGTAGTGGATGTGGAGTGTGGATTGTAGCAGCAACTAGAGAGATACAAGAAAAATATATGTAATCTGTTTAACCATACCTACTGAAAGAGTAGAGTCATTCAACATGCATACATTGAAAGCTTATAGCAATTCACCTCTGCTCTGACCAATTCACCACGAACTTACCCCTATTATTAAAATTGATGACTTCTTATTACTAATCTAAATTAAAATAACAATTAAAAAACTAGATCACAATTTTTTTATTTTTTTAAAGCCAAAAAACTTTGCGGGTACTATTTTGTTTTGAGTAGTATAGAATAATGACATTAGCTGATTTTGACAGTTTTCACCAACATTGCACTAGCCTACGCTTGCTCAAAATATATATAATATTCTGCACTAGTGTACACTAGTTCATCTCATTGAACGATAAATCAGTACAAGTCAGTGCAGAAATTTCTCCATTGAACACTTAAAAGCTGCACTTTTCTGCTCGGAGTAGTAAAGTGCAAGTGCACACTTATTGTAACACAAAAAATTCAATAAATGCCAAGTTATCAGTGTGGACTCTTTTTATTATTAGAATTCTACCAAATTTATAAATGTTTGGTATCTTCCAATATTACAAAAATTAATTATTAACAAATACATAATGTTTAACATAAACTTCACGTCACGTACTTTGCTTTTCCTAGAGATATTCGAATCAAAGAACACTTTGGTAACAATTGTTTTAGTTTTTCTTTTATTTTTGTTATATTTGTCAAAATCTTACTTCATGTTGACAGATGTTGTATTAAGTGACACTAATCACAGTATTTGCTGTATTATGGTTTTCATACTATGGTGTCTATACAAAATGTGTTTCACGGGTATAAAATAGTCAATATCAATGCTCGATCTTCAGGTATTTAAATTGGTTTACAATTTCGATCTCAAAACACTTTTCACTACAGTCAAGATTATGACAAAATTTAATCGATAAAACGCATTGGCAATTATATAATTTGAATTTTTGACATTCAGGTGCTTGAAAGTAGAATTTTATACCTGGAATTGATGGAATAGAAAGGCTAAAGAACATTATTCTCCTTTTGAAACTAATGATAAGTTTATGGTCGGCAAACCATAGTCTTAATAATTCTAGATCCCAATAATTCTAAATCACTTATCAGATCCAAACGACTTTCTGAACCGTAAACGCACCCAACATCATCGGCAAAGGCTATCAAGGCACCTTTAAATCTTAAGTTAATAGAGAATTTATATATATTAAGAATAGAATAGGTCCTAATACAGAGCCTTGCGGAACACCCAAGTTATTGTCTTGAAATTCACTTCTACTGATGTCTATTTCGACTCTTTGTGGTCTATTTTTAAGATATGATCGAAACCACTCGAGCATAAAACCACTTAAGCCAACATATTCTATTTTTTTTTTTAACAACATTTCGTGATCTACCATATCAAAAGCTTTAGTAATTCAACGAATACGCCTGCAGTGTTCTTTTTCATATCTAAATTAGAGTGAATTTTCGGAACAAAAATTAAAAGCGCGTCTTCTGTCGATTTACCCGTCCGAAAACCAAACTGAACTTTACTAAAGAAGACTTTTTTTTCTAAATACTTTAAAATTCTATGTAAATTTAACGACTTTTTCAAAAACTTTGCTAAGAGATGAGAATAACGGGATCGGTCTGTAGTTACACACATTGTTTGAAGCCCCTTTTTTAACAACGGAATAACATCTGCACACTATAGAGCTGCAGGAAATATGCCAGAGGTGATACTGAGATTAAAAATGTGGGCCAAAATTTCAACTATAAACCAAGCTATAGTTTTTAAATGAAAGTTAGAAATTCCATCAGTTCCACATGAGTTTGAATTTTTAAGAGATTTTATAGTCAGCACTAATTCCATTGGTGTTATAGGCTCAAAGAAAAAACTTTCCCCAAGGAATGACTCATTTGAAGAAAAATGATTACGCACAGGCGTTTGGTTTTGTGGTCTTAAAGTGTTTGTAATCGTTGCAAAATAATGATTAAAACAGTTGGCAATATCATACTTATCAGAGATAACTGAATTGCCAATTATCAGTTCAGTAGGCTTTTTATTGGTGACACCTTTATTGAGAATACCGTTGACAATACACCATTCTCGTTTTAAATTACCTTCAGCAGAAGTAAACTTATTCTTGTAAAAGTTGTCTCTACATTTAGGAATATCCTTCTTTAATTCGGTACTCAAGCGTTTAACTTTCTTTTTTAGTGTTCTGTTATTTGGGTGTTTAAAGCTTTTAGTTTTTAGTTTGTTTTTGAATTTAATTTTATTTAATAAGTTGTTATTAATCCAGGGTTTAAGTTTTTTTATATTTTGCTTTCTTCTTACCGAGTAAGTACAGTTAAGTATATGTTCACTAACACCCTTATTACGGTTATCAAAGATCAATACGATATTTGATATTTATCAATAAAATTAATGAATCGGTATTATCGTTGTCAAAAATCAAAATTTTTGATAAACTGTGAACGCTCTTCAGAAATTAGATCTATTGTGAATGATTTAAATTGACAGTCTTGGTATTATGGTTGTCAAAATATTTGTTGATTATCAAATTTTCAGTCAATCACAAATTCCTTGTTGATAAAATATTTTACGGATCACGAAAGCCAAAAGCATGTCTACTATAGAACTATTTTTCGGTGAAAATGAAATTGAAGACGAAAATACTTTGGAGCAAGCAAAGATTCGAAGAAAATTACGGGATGCTTCAAATCCGATCTATTTGGCTGAAAATATGTATGTAGATAAAATATCTTTTTTAATTACATTACAAAAACTAATTTGGCTCACTCCTAGATTCATTCAAAACTTTAGACTTTCGAAAGAAGCCTTCCTTAATGTATTTTTAGATATCAACGACAAGTTAAACCCAACGAAAAGGCAACAATCCATCCCAATCAAACTAAAATTTGCAGCTGTCTTAAGAAAATAGGCACTATTCACAATAGATTTTTGATCTTTGTTCACAATGGATCAAAAAATGATCAACTCGGGTTCATAATACCGATGTATCAATTGATTGACAAAATATTTCAATTGCCAATTAATTGATCTTTGACAACCGTAATAAGGCTGTAAAAGTTTCAACAAACTAATCAAAGCATTTGGAAGCATTGCTTTCAAAGAGAACGTTTTCCCAAAATTCAAAAGCTAAACATCTTTCTAGTTTGGCAAAGTCAATTTTATTTCGGGTGGCATGTTGTATGTGATTTTTCCTTGCCTCTCTTGCTTGCATTAATAAAGCTTGTGTGAACTTTGTAAGAGAATCGTTAATATAAATATTGGTTGTACCGCTGCTACTGCTACTGCAATAACAACATAAGAATTCAAAACCACTATCATCATTTATTTTTTACAAATTCATTTTAAGAACATAAAACAAAAAGAGGCTGGGTGCGACCCACACTGATAACTTCCCATTTTGTATTTATTGTACAAAAATGTCAATTTGATATTCGTCAATATTTTATCATTTCTTAGACAATTGCATTATGCTAAAAATAAAATACATTTGAAGTCAACATCATTGCTTGTTGTGATGATATTTAAGTCGAAAAACAATTTTTGTCACTTTTCTGTAAATTTCGGTTTTAGTTTTTTATATTTGGTAAAAAACTTGTCAATTCGACATTTGTCAAAATTGGTGCACATATTAATAATTGTATTTTGTATAAACTTAAATAAGTTTGAAGTCAATATCGGTGCTCATTCTCGAGATATTCAAGTCAAAACACACATTTTACCAACTTTTCTTCGAAATTTTTGTACTTTTTTATTTTTTGTAAAAAAAGTGTCAATTGAATTTTTTCGAAAATTTTACCAGATGTTAAGGACAGTATTTTCTATAGTAAAAAATTATTTTGAAGATTATAACATTTTTCCTTCTTTGTATATTTGCGCTCCACAAATTTTTCTTTTACTTTTTACTTTTTTTAAAAAAATAACGGTATGTTGAACTATTTCCAAATTTATACCAAACCTGTATTACATTGTTATCTACACAATAAAATTTATTTGAAGTCAATAGCATCATCCGTTCTTGAGATATTTGCAAGAAACTAAAATCTAACTAAAGTCCTTTCTGCAATTCATGAAGTTATAAACTATTGAACAAAATTTAATTCGTATTGATATCTTTATTCATTCTCGAGATACCGTTAACAAAAAAAGGGGTCTCGAACGTATGAACGTACATACGTACATATGTAAATACGTACGATCGTGCGTACACACATACAGACATCTCTCTATAAATGACGAATTTAGATTCTAGAAACCATAAAACGTCCAGATTTGTCAAAAATTTCAATTTGACAAATCGGACCGATTACAATAACTCCCTATGGGAAGTTAAAAATTATAACCATTTTAGTAGCTATACCTAACTAAATCTAAATGCTTAAGTATTTTAAAACTAAATTATGAAAATAACTTAAAATTAATTTTGATCCTAAAAATTTTTACATACTCGTACATACACATTTTACAATATAGTGATTTGATATAACAATGTATCTTTCAACTTAAATAGTATGTATATATATATAGTTTATAATTAGTTTTGTAGTTTATATAATTTGGTCGGAGGGAAATACAATAAAAACCTCCATTTAAGGTAAGAAAAAAAAAAGAAAAAATCTTAAAGATAATGACTAGTAGTAAACTAGAAATAAAATACATAAGTATGAATGTACATGGGAAATAATTAATTATGTAAATAATAATAATGAAAAAAGAAAAACAAATAGTTTAAACAAACCAATTTAATTAAACAATTAAATAAATAAAGAAATACATGAATAAATATATACATTAATAATAAAAAAAGTATATGCATAGATAAATAAGTAAAAAAAAGTAAATAAATGTAAAAAAAAATAAATAATTAGATAAATAATAAATAAATAAATATACATAAATAAGTACATGAATACATGCATAATAAATAGATATCACAGATTTTCTTTATGTTGATTAATAAGTTATTCTCATCTAGAAAAAAAATTCTTGGATTAAATCCTTTAAAAAATATATAGCAAAAGCAATAATGATTTTCAGTCTAAAGATAAAACTTGTTATCATATTTCTGTGGTGTGCATTTGTGCAATGTCTTAAAAATATTACATATTTAATTTTTATTGAAACAATAATATATATATGTATATCTATCTATTTTTTGAACTCTGCTGTAAAAGTGTGTAGCTTAACTTTCATATCGCTCTGTTTAATTTTCAATTTAAAAAAATATTAACGTATAAAAAAATACTTTAAATTGCACTCACTAGAAGATCTCATTTAATTATCGGAAAACAAAATAATTAAACAGGTAATGATTGTGTTGAAGCCTAAAAATCTAAAACTAAGCCTGATACCTGTGTCACATGACGGACAACAAGAGGGAGATCTGCCAAACTTCACCAGAAGGAACTCACAGTTCTTCATTTAAAATCAACCGATTACCCAAAATGTTTCGATCTAACCAAAAAATGTCTATGACACAGTCTGATTTTCAACAAATAAAGTAACAAATAGCTAGCCTGGGAACTAAAGATGACGTCATTAAACTAAACCAGGAACTTGATCATCTGCGACAACAAAATCAAAATGTATCCAAACAAATACATGACTTTGAAATTCGATTCTGTGTTTTGGAAGAGGAGCTCCAATTTCAGAGCCGCGAAATCCGTGGAAGAAATTTAATATTTTCAATTCCAAATGACACAAACAACCCACAGGAAAAAAAATCGAATGCATAACCACACTTTTGCTCGATGATCAAGTGCCCGAAATGTAGGTTGCAGTTAAGCTCAGTGATAACAACATAATTAAAATGAAACTTAACACGGGATCTAGTGAAATCGCAGCAAAAATTCTAAAAAATACATATCATTAAAAGGCACAGGTGTTTTCATACAGCGCAATGTCAACTTAAACACCGCATCGCAAAGCGATCAAAGCATGCCATCCAGCTAAAATAATCACTGTTAAAAATAATACTCTCATGATAAATCTTATTTAGACCAAAATAACATTCTTTAATATCAAAATAAGAACGGTGAAACCTTTCCTTACTATAAAAATTGTAACAAATAAAAACTACACGAAAACGTGTTTTCACATACATTATTTGTGTGCTACAGGTTTTCGTAAACTACAAATTGAACAAATCAAACAAACCTTTCGAGGTAATTAAATCTAAGCAAAACAGATGGTGGCTATTGTCAAAAGAAATATTTCACATTTTAAATCAATTTGGTCTTGGTAAGTAATATTCTTTATAATATTCTTTCCAATAAGAACTACTGTTTTTTGTATTTTTATTTACAGAACATGAAGAAAAAACATAAAACTATTGTGGAGTGTGGACCAATGATGAAGAGTACCTTCTGGAACTCTTGGCCTAAAAGGAGCCGGAGCGTTTTAGCATAAAAAATAGCAAAATATTTAAAAGTTTGTCGGTCGCATTTGAGGGGCGACTGATCCAATATTCTTCAGAAGAAATCGAAATGAAAATGCACAATCTCAGAACAAAATATAGGTAATTCATAAGTCTACATTGTGTATTTCACGGTTTATTATTTAACATTATATTCTTATTGTTCTTTTATAGGAATGAAACAAAAACCAAACGCCCCTCCAGAGGTTCAAAATTGAAATTTGCTATTTTTGAATTTTTCAAATATCTATTTGAAACAAAATAAAATTAAAAATACACTTGTGTAACCGAAATATTTTTGTATGGGGTCTATGTTTGTATCTTGCATTTCCAGATTAAGTTCATTGCAGAGTATATTAAAAGTTTTGTGGAACATTCTGAAATATTGTTTAAAATACTCATCATGGTTTTCAAACACTTCTCTTTCCCAAAAAGTACTCGAACGTATCTCAATAAAATATTTAGGTATATACATAGTTTCCTTTTAATGGAATTGTTAGGCTTGAGATAATGAAAAAAAGTTTAACAAAGTCTTCATATTTTGTTCAACTTTCCTTATATGCATTAAAACCAATTTAAATTGGTCAGAATTAATTTTATTTTCACAAATAATATTTGCAGGGTTCAACTTTTAACTACAAATTTATCATCAATACAAAATTTGACAGTCCGCGCTAAAAAAATGGAAATGTCAAACGAAAACACGTAAACGTTCGGTGTGAACGGTTTTCGGTTTGGTGTGAAAAGGCTATTACCAACGTGACTTGGACGATTTTATTTTAACTTAACAAATGAGTTGATAAAATAGTCTGCTGAGAAACTTTCTAAACAACTCACAGATTGTACGTATAAGAAACTCATCATCAAACAAAACTTTAAATCAGAGGCTATCTTTTAAGCAAAAATGGTTTGATAAGAACTGCTGGAAGGCACGTACAAAATCCTTTGCGCTTTTGAAAGCCATGCGATCTTTAAACAATAATAACCTAAGCATTTGGTACATCGAAGCTAACACACATTACAAAAACCTATGTTTTCAAAAGAAAATTGAATTCAACAAGCGGTAACATTATAGGTCAAACTAGAAACTCGAAGGATTTTTGGAAGATCTCAAGGGAGATCAATGGAATGAGTTATATAATTGGAAAAGCCGTGTGTGCTGAAAGTCTTTCAGCTCACTTTAAAATTCTTTTTCCTAATGATTCTAT
The DNA here is from genome assembly GCA_905146935.1 of Scaeva pyrastri. Taxonomy (NCBI): domain Eukaryota; kingdom Metazoa; phylum Arthropoda; class Insecta; order Diptera; family Syrphidae; genus Scaeva; species Scaeva pyrastri. The sequence goes on from LR989927.1 coordinate 84,550,207, forward strand.
TCTTTCGTTCCTTTATGCTGAAAAGATGATTGTTTCTGAAACATTGGATGTTGATATCTCAATTGAGGAAATCCAAACTGTTATTTTAAATTCCAAGAATAGAAAGGCTCCAGGTGAGGATGGGTATGAGTTTTTAAAAATGCAACGCCAACATTTATTAGGAGCCTACAAATTCTGTTCAACAAAATTTTTTAGGAAGAATTACTCAACGATTAGTCAGATATTTAATCTCACATCCAATATCAAAGAGTTTTATGCCACGAACAAAAAAGTTTACTCATTTTTTGCAGACTTTAAAGCGGCATTTGACAACGTTAATAGAAATGCCCTCCTCTATAAGCTTTAACAGATTGGCATATCGTTCGGAACAAATACTGGTGTGAAACAAGGATGCCTTCTCAGTGCATTATTGTTCTCTTTGTTTATAAACGACATAGAAGATGATCTACCCGGTGTTTTTAGAATAGCCAATTGTACTGATGTATGCAGATGACCTTGTCGCGTCCTCCTTGCTGAATCTCCAGAACATATGCAATTAATGATTAATCGATTATCAAGTTACTCCAAGAAATGGGGACTAACAATTGATACAGATACAATTTTATCAGCAAAGTATAACATTTTGAACTTTTGTAAAATCAATCCTCTGCTACGCTTCTCAAGTTTGGGGTGTATATGTGTATGAGGAAATCGAAAAATTTCAGAGGAATTTCATAAAAAAAAACTTCAATCTACCTCAAAATACGCCTGATTACGCTATATACATATTTGGAAACCGGACTACCAAAACTTCTGTGATGCACGCTTAAGTCACAAGCTGATTTTATTATCAACATTTTAAGCCATTATGAAAAATCTTGACTTTCCAACAAAATTATTACTTTGTGAAGTGAGGAATAAGGATTGGTTATATGCAAGATGGCAAACTCTTATTAAGGCGTATGGGGAAACTCTCAATTTTGACATGAGCAACCATTGCAACCTGAAAGACCAACTCTACCGCATTATTAAAAAATATGAAGATTCTATTCGAGGTAAGTTCTTCTTAAAGGCACTCGATTCCGAAGGCAGAATATTATACAGCCAGCTCAACGTTAACCTCAACTGTAAAAACTACTTCCATGACTCGCTAAATTACGATGAAATATCAATGATATTGAAAGCAAGGTGTGAGCTCCTTTCCCTGAATGGTACCCCGCATAAGGGAAGCTTTAATAAATTCTGTACGCTCTGAAATCTGAAATTAAAAGAAGATTGCTTTCACATCATCAGTATATGTCCTATATTCAAAACGCAAAGTGCGACAGTAAAACCCTAAGCAGTTTTTTTTTAAAACAATTTATAAGTATATGAAGGTATTACTATCAGAATATTTTTGAGTCTTTAATCTTTATTTTATGTATTGAAAATTTAATTGAATTAAAAAAACACACGTATATAAATTTGCTAACCAGGCTGACGGCTTAGCCATAGCTCTTAAATTCATATTTTATAATCTTAATTCAATATCGAAATGTAAATAAATGAATCACTTACTTACTTACTCTATCTATTTACATACGTTCATTAAAACAAAGACTTCAATAAAAATCTAACCAAGAGCATACATGCATAGAATCTACAACAAAATTCTACAACTCTTCACAAAATACAAAATTTGCCGGAGGATGGTATAATATCATTCATATATTTTTTTATTCTGCAGGTTACTATTGTGATTTATTAAAATGAATACTTGGAATAATGAAAAAAGAATTTGGATCATTTCCGCCCCAAGGGAAATTAGGCTGAAGTTTGGCGATGCTCCCCCGATTAGATGGACCATTCTGATATTATAAGGTTGGTAAACATAGTTGTCGAATCTAGGAGCATCGCACGAAGACCGTACAAACGAGATCCCAATGTTCGGGATCAGGATGTAATGGCTGTAGCATCGGCAATACTAGCAAATCCAAGCGTTTCGATTAGAAACTTATCCGTACAAGGATTGTGCATCTAATTCAAAAATGCTTTATGTGGGTTTCTGCTTTTTTAAATTTCATCAAGGTGTTTTGCCAGCTCATACTTCTTTGAAGAATTATTGTTGAATGAGTTTTTGTTTACCCAGAACCTATAAGAGTGTTTAGTTCCAGTAAGATGGATCAACTATACCCATATAGCCAGACCAGTTATGGCGGATCTCCAACGAAAATTCCCAAACAAATTAATTTCCAGGAACTCCACTTCTCGCTGGACCCAAAGGTCACCTGACCTTATTAGCAGATTTTTTTTGTTCGGTTATGTCAACAGGAGGTGTACAAGGAATTTGACAATAACTGAGGCGAGCCCAACTTCAACACTTCAGGCCGCAATGAAAAATTTTCGTGAATGAGTGGAATATCGCGTAGATCAATCGGTCTTTGACATTTGAAATAGATATAATGTACTCTAATGAGTCAATCTGAAATGTTACCTCAGGCGTTGCTATGACTTTATATCGTAATATTGTAAACGCCCGAACAAAGCAAAAGTAGATCTATTTTCTATTCGGTCGGGCGTTTGACAGCTGAAAAGCTATTTATTGTTTATTTTTGAAAATTGAAATAATATTTTCTTTTTGTACATAAAATAAAATAAAATAAAATAAAATAAAATAAATTAAAAATAGCAATTTCAAGCATGTTTTTTTGTGTCATTTGTCGAGATTTCTGAGTCGAAATATGTTTATTTATACTATAAATAGTGTTATTTATTGTGTGATATGTCAGTGAACGTTTGAGGTTTAAAGCTAAATTTCGTTTTGCAAATGCTAGAGTTGCGCTTTTTAAAATAAAAAAAATCGTACATACGATCAAAGGCTTATTAAACCCCTATCGACCTAACGCGATATTGTGATTTGGCTGGCTGAAATACTTAATCGCTGTTTTAGAAATACTTAAATGAAGTTATTTGCATTTTTTTTATTCTAGCACATTTGGTGCGCCACGCTGCAGGTGTATAAACTTGCAAGTTGTCATATAATGTATATAAAAAAAACTTTATTTATATTTAAAAATATTCTGACAAAATAAGTATCGTAAATAAAAAACGTGGCCGTGCAAAGGGTAATTACAGTTTCGAAACCCATCAATTCAATAATTAAAGTATGAAGCAAAGTATTTTCTTGCTGTTGCAATTTTTACTTGTGCAATTCGAAAACGCTCACAAAAATCTATGGAGGACGCATTAAAACAAAAAAGTTAGAGTATTATATTTGTAATTTATATTTCAAACTTATATCGAACGAGATAAGAAGGTTTGCTTGGATATAGAGTTAGTTTAATAGAATAATTTTAAGTATTGCACTCGTCTTTTTTGTTATATTCTACTGAAACAAAAAGAAATCTAAAAATGTTTTACTATGTAAAATGGCAACATAAATCAACACCATAAATCCGCTAAAAAATTGAATATGATTTTCATAATATTACAAAACACCATACATCATTTAAATACACTTTCCCGCTTTTTCACTTATCTCCAATACTGCATGCTTTACGAAGTTGCGCTTTTGCCAATACCAAATGGTATTATAGGAAAACTTCATTTATATCGACTCCGGTATTTGTTTCCATATATTTCCGGCCATCTCCTTTGTGAATTAAGATACAAATGTATGTATGTAAATGTAGGTACATATTGTACATAATATATGATGCACTTATGTGTTTTTGTTAGAGGCGCATGCTTGAAAACAATGACGTAGATATTTTTTGGGTTTTATTGTTTACAAATTGAAAACAGTTCTTGTCTTCGGGGTGAAGTTATAAAAGAATAAAATTGTATAATCATAATATTTTTCATTAATAAAGTTTAAAATAAAATAATGTCTCGTTATTTCATTGCTAGTATTTAAATCAAGAAAGTAAGTTTGGATAATACTTTTAAACCAATATTCTGTTGAATCGCAAAGTTATAAATTATTTCAACAAGAAATGTCTTTTATATTCATTAATTTTTAAATACATTATTCTGATCTCATGCAAAAAAGCAAATTTTGCTCAAATCAATATTAGGTATCGCCTTATAACTATGCATGGAAGAGTTTTATATGCATTTAGAGGATGGATTGCATTTGTTGCTTTTATGGACTTGGGAACAGCATTTCGTTGCTATGTCGAAAAAAGAAGCTTTCTTTCACAAAATGCGGATATTGACAATTTTGAAAGTGAGTGGACAAAAATACTTACATTTCTTTTGGTTTTTAAATGCTTTCTTTAAGATATAAGAATTAATACGAATAAAAATAGCATTGCTTGTAGGGTTAGCTTGTGTGGTATGTTTTTATTTTTTATTTGTGTGTGTCTGTTTATGAATTTTCTCCGTTGAAATATTTTTTTATTCTATTAATAAATAAAATTAAATTGAATATAAAAGTATTCGATTTATTTTCAGTCGCTGAGAAGAATTGTCAATAAACCTTTAAATTAACATTCTGTGATAAAATCAATATACATATTTTAATATGTACATTTATATTTACACATATTCAAAAGTAAAACTGTCCCTATTGTCATTCACAAAACATTCAAACACAATCTAAAAACAATTTCAGAGAATTAAAACAAACAAACCGGCCACTAGTGAACACGCGTTCTTTGTTTCACGCAAAAAATCCAAAAATATAACTATCAATATTCTTAAATGGAATATGAAAGATTTCTTCAATAACGAGTTAAATCTTTAATTTCAGAAAAGAGTTCTGAACAGAATATCGATCATGTTCTGAACATCCTCTTAACAAAATGTGTTCTCATCGTTCAGAATTATATTTAAGACACGCCTGAACACTTAGTTGTCACTATTTGCAATTTTGTCTGTTTCCTTAACAGTTTCTTATACAAAAATAAGAAATAAGATTCAAAACTAAAATTAAAATGGAAATACTAAAGCTTACATAAAAAATTGTCTATAATTTGGTGTATCTATTTTTTGTTATAAAAATACACAAAACATCTGAACCACAAAATTTGATGAACACAAATGGCATACACAATGTATTTGTTTGCCATTTGTGTATAACATACACAAGTCCAAATTGTGTTTATAAACAAATCGTCTGATCAGGTACGGCTTGTACGCCCATAACTATCGAACGCCTGCACCATATTGGACGATTCTTGGTTTTATGTATTCGTTATTGTTAGGACAAGGTTTGTGTAATATAATAATTACAAAAAATTAACACAACATGATGCGTTTTTGTCTTTGCACTATTGAACACTGTACTATGTCAAAAAAAATATATAAATACATTATGTATGTACATATGTATGTATGTAGTATGTATAAAAATATTTTTTCGTCAATATTTTAAATTGATTTGGAAATTAAAAGTCTTAGATTTGATGAATGGTGTCGAATTTCGACGTATGTATATTTTTTACCGCCGTGTTTTTGAACAAATAAGCTAACCGTTAATAATCACAGTTGACATTTCAATATTCAATATTTAATATTATGGAAAAGAAAACGCAAAAAGTGTCCTGCTGGAAGTATAATCAAGACATATGTAGGGTTGCACTTTTTAAATTTGAATTTCTGAATTTATATACATAAATGTATGTAATCATATAATCCATCTTATCTATGTACTATGTACATATTATGTATGTATGTATGTGGGATGTCTCAAAATGACTTTCGAATTTGGACTTGACATAGCACTGTTTACAAAACAGGCATAACATTGAAGATTGAAATTTAGAATTAATTTTTGAGAAAAGGGCCACCGTACTTAAATCTATCGTTTCTCGAAAGAGTTGCTAAAATTTGTAAGGTTGTAGTGGGTAATCTCTAGATCTACTTAATCGATTTTGAAAATTCTTTTACCGGTAGAAAGCAACATAATTTGTGAGTAACATGGGCTATAATATTGGTGATAAATTGGATATGGAATGAAGCAAAAAATAGTGCTTGAAGTTTGTGGTTATGAGAAATACAAGGGTAAACATATTGAAAAAATATAAGGTCCATTTGTAGGTTTTTATGCTGGATTGGAGCTGGTATCTTCATGTCATTTATTCTGTCAAGGCTTTTTGAATCCACAAATCTAATCATACTATAATATGCTGCTGTTCATGGTCCTTATAAGTACTCACATATGCATGTTTGAGTGTTTAGCAAAAGGATTCTCGACCTCTTAACTGTATTCGGGCAAATTCTTACGAAAAATTGTTGGTCCTGTATGTGAAGAGAAAAGATCTAGGAGACGTTATTATTTTGCAAACAAAAAATCAACTGCATTTCCAGTTTTTTAAAAATCATTAATGGAATTTAGTTTTTATTGGTACAGTTAGGAATGACAAAACTCTATTAGAGCATGGATATAAAGATTAAAAGCTACCTACTTCTGTCACACAATTTGAATAACAGGGCAGAACAACGTATGCGGGGTCAGCTTGTTTATAAATATTTGTGTACAACTATTTATGTATTCAAATTATTATTTGTGTGATTTGAAAATAGCTGCCTGCATATGTAATTCGTTTTAAAATACAAATAAAATTAATATTTTGCCCCCCTCACAGACTTTGCTTTGAAAGTTCTTTTAGGAAGTGGTCTACAAGAACTTTGTAAATAACGTTGGGCACAAAATGTAATTAAAAAGAATGGTTGAGTTGATGGATAGGACCCTAAAGTTGCAAGTGTATTGATGGCAAAAGCTGATCTCGCAAAAAAGTGGGAATCTATTGAATTTTGATTGGTGATAAAGTTTATCCTCAATACCGTTTAATACTTCCGAGAAGGCTTGTTTGGAAAGTCTAAATTATCAGACACTTGTGTTCTTCGAACAGATTTCACATTTTTAAGGATAGACAAGAGACTAGTGCCGGGCGACGAGTTAGCCCCATGGGTCGCATTTTCAGGTCAGGGTTGCGTGGGTTCATGAGAGGAGATTTGATCTGTACTCCCCCCGGAATGACAATGAGACAAAGCAGACATTGTATTGTAATGTTTTGAATAAAGCAAGTACAACCTATAAACTTTCAGTAGCCGAAAACAATTACCAGTGCCCAGAAAGCTCACCATCAAGACCAACTCAACAGACGCCTAACAGAATAGTTTTTTTTTAAGTAAAACTTCTTTAGGCATGCTTGGCTTGGGGAGTAAACTGGCGAATGCGTTACGAAAAGTGTGATGCGAACGGAAGTTGAATTGAAATGTTGAAAGAGAGTGATATGGAGTCACATGTTAGTAAAGAAGGAGAGAGCGAGTTACCTTTCGTATGTAACTGCAGGGACAAGAGAGAGAGAGAACAAGAGAGAGGTGCGCGAACTAATCAGGTTGATACCCTATTTTAAACTTTTTTAATGTTTGAAATAACTGCCAGTTTGATGTATCGAAAAATTTATTAAAAACAAATAATAATAGAAAGGGGGCTTTTAGTGTTGCCAGAGCTGTCAAATTTTAGTTTTTTTCTTAAAAAAAAACATTTAGTTTTTAAGCGACCAACTCCTAATGGATTGTAAATACAAGTGGAAAGGAAAGGCTCAGCTATATATGTATGTATATACCAGTGGCGAGGCGTGAATAATTTCAATAGGTAAGTCGGAGAAAAATTAGTCACCAAAATATTAAATTCCAAATGTTTATACTTGAAATAATTTCGTGTAATGTGTATCTGCGTATCAAGCTAAGCTGAATCTTAAAAAGTTCCAACTATTCCAACTCAAGTTCCAAATAAAAATATAATTATATATAATATACATAGATACCAATATCTTTGTGATTTGTTAAAAATATTCATTGTTTCAGTATATAATTCATTACAATAAATTAGACTAAATGGTTGAAATATAGGCAGTAGACTGTAAACCTACACATAAGAATTACTCTTTTATCAATCAAAATTATAATAAATATACATTATATTTCAAATATAAATTTTTAATATTCAATTTCATACCGAACACAAAATCAATTCAAAAGTTGCACTGCGTTCTGCTTATAATTTGAATTTTTAAATAAGTATAATCCTGTTGCAACTTCCACATTTTTTAGGGCCAAATGTTCGACTTTATGAAAGTTGCAGTTGTTTTCTGGACTTTCTGCCAAAAATAAATTAAAGCTAATATTCAAGCTACTGGGAAATGAAGTTTCAACCTTAACCTTTGAGATATAGGATCCACTCCAGTGGATACATTTATAAAATAAGTCGGAAAGAAGCGAGTTATTTTATTTCAGAAACATCTTCAACGTCAACCTGCCTGATAAATAAGCGCAGTGATTGAGAGATGCACAGACACACATTTTTTAAATAAGTCGAAGGAAACCGAGTTATTTTTGTTTCTATGAAACCCACCACGACCTCAAGCAACATTGATATGCGCATTGCGCAACACACAAGAAAGAAGAGGAAAGAAAACAGATTTGTTCTATGCAGGGATATGTTTTGTAACCCGACATATTTCGGGTTATTTTGTTGCTGGTATAGTGTTGTATTTGCTTAGGAGCAGGTTGATAAGGAGACGAGATGTTTTGAGATGTTTTGTAATTCGACATTTTTCTTGTTATTTTGTTGCTGGTATAGTTTTGTGTTTGTTAAGGAATAAGTTGAAAAGCAAACATGTTGTGTATAGAGTAAAATTGAAAGCAAAGTTGTTAAAGTATTGTTGACAGCGTGTGCAGGTGTGGGAATAAATTATATTCATGTCTCCAGAAGCTAAAGTCGTTAAGGATTTAATTTTCAAAAGGTAAGTCGGAAATAATCGACTTATATGGACGCCTCGCCACTGTATATACATATGTATGAAATGTATGTATGTACATGTACATATAAGAAATAATAAAAATTTCCAGAAATCTTGATAAACCGAATAATGAATCGTTGTCAACGCTTTTCCAGGGAATTGGTTATTCTCTTAATTTTGTAATTCGAATGTCAAATTTTATTAACTTTTAAAACAGATTTTAGCTAAGTTGAAAATCATTCTACCAGGATAAGATAACGTTTTCGATTGTTAGGAGAAAAGTTTGTGAAAGTTTTTAGGTTATGTGTCCGCCTTGAGCCATCGTGAATTTTGGGACAATATCATAATACTTTTAATTGCCAACAAAGTTCCAATTAAGCTGTGATTCCTTTTGAGAAAAGTTCCGATCCACTTTTTAATAAACTTATGTATAAAGTACATCGGCATCGGGCTATCTAGAAACTATGAAAAATTGTATTTAAAATCGAATAAGCAACAACAATATTTTTCCAAAGCTTGAGTTTCAGCATTAAATTGGGGCGAAACGAAGTTTGCCGGGCCCTCTAGTTTATCAATAAAAACCGATAATAAATTTAAATATACCATACCATGGTCGGAAGGACCATACAAATAGGATTTCAATCAACTTAACATAGGATTAGAAATTCCATATAACACTTAAATTTTTGAGAACGTTAAGAACTACATTATTATTTCTCCCTAAGGCATTTATTTTACCATTTAAAGTATTTACTTGAATGAATTAAGTATTTACAACTTGTAATGAATTATGATCTTACTAGATACATATGTTCAAATGTACAAGTGAAAATAACTCGAATCCATTTTAAAAATCTCTAACCATTAAAGGAAATTATAAAAATTACCACTTCAGGATAAAAATTCTCAATATAATATAATTTACCGAGTCAATTATTTTGTTTAAATTTTTAAATTGATGTATTAATTTTTAATGCGAATTCAAGAAAATTAATTTAAAAGTCAGTGATAGAAGGGTGAAAATTAAGGGTTGTATGAATGTTTGTCATGCCACATTACAAAACAAATTTTAAAAAATGTCGAAAAAACATGTTAGTGGTGGACAACCGTATCGGTCAAGCCGTTTCGGAGGAGTATGGGAACAAACATTGTGACACGAGAATTTTATATATAAGATATATACTTATACATATATATATATATATATATCGCGACCTTAGGACAATGGGGTTTTAACTGACTTGAGTGCAGTTACTTTTGAGAAAACAGAGATTGAATTTTTGAATGCCCATAACTTTTACAATTTTACTTGGATCCTTACGATTTCTTGAAACCAAGTATTTAGTACTAAATTATGTTGATCTAAATTTAAAAATATATAACATATGTAAGTATTAATTTTGCAGTAATAAATGTTTTAAAAAAAATGGATAGAACCTTGATACTCAACGTTAAGGCATTTGAGCATATAACAATAAGGTTCTAACTACATAGTGTCATTTTAAGATAGAACTTTGTTAGCTTAAAGAAATACGGTTTATTTTTTAGTAGAAGAAAGAGGTGTTAGTTACACTTTTAATAGCTTAAGACTAAACGGATTTGGGTGGAATTTGGCACAAAGATAGATTAAACTTTGGAATAGCACATAGGATACTTTTTAAATTAAATGCTTAAATAGTTTACACCATGGGAAATGTTTAAATATTTTGAAGCCACAAAGTTTTATCTACATCCTGTCGGGTAACAAAGTTCTATGTTTTTTCTAATTTCTCTAAGTTCACTCTAGATTCTATTTACCACTTAGAACTTTGCAAAATTGTTTTTTTTTTTAAATAAATTAATGTACATAAACTTTGTTTAAAGAATTTTAATAGACTATAAAGGAAACTAAAAGAGATAGAAGAATATGGATGAAACCAATCGAAAGAGCATATTCGATTTACTACGACCAAATGTGTAACTCAGTTTTGAAAAAAATTCATTTAGAACCCTATTGTCCTAAGGTGGCGATATATATTATATATATATAGTTTAACAGATTTAAGCGTACATAGGGATATAGGGACAGAAAAAGCGACTTAGTTTTATACTATATAGTGATAGTGAAGTTGACTTTTATCTTTTAATATCTTCTTTTTTTTATTTAATCGATGTAAATGACATTCATAATTAACTGTTTAAGTATTCGAAGAAAATAAAATAACTGACCCTTAGAGTTGCCGAAAACTTAGTAGCATTTAGATTCTGGGCATTGGACACACGCGAACATGCTACAACGCTTGGACAATTTATTGTAATAAATTTATCTAAGTTCACCCTAGCCACCATTAATATTTGTTCTTGCACTTTGTTAATGGTAATAGCGAAACTTCGCTTAAGAGGAAATTGTAGCCTTTTAAACTGGAACGATAGATCTGTGGGAATTATTTTGATTCGTGGGATCATTACATTTTCACCCTATCCAAGGCCGCTCCGGTTAAGATAGTGGTGCTAATGATAATGCGGCCAAGTTGTGTGACACGAAGTCTCGTCCCATTACATAATCTCGGGGCATCCAAATTTCCCACGCCTCAAACCAAAACCAGCCAAACCAATTCACCAAGCAAAATTCTTCTTAAGTGCTTAGATGGCGGTACATATTTCTTCCTTACTGGGAGGTCGGGTGTGTAATCGGGAATTGTTTGCATCGGATAACTCAGGAGATGCCAGTTGCATGTTACTGTCAAAAACATGGACTAGAGCAAAATGATCCTTGCATCTTCTAAGTTGATCCTCATTCGATATCAGCAGGTTTCCATCTTTATCTTTAACCGGGTGTTGTTTTGAACTCTGCACACCAGCGAGATCTTTGGTTATTTGCGGTTTCTCCTGCTTTTAGGGCCAGAACGTTGGTGTGATTACGTTTATCATGTCTTACACTACGCTGGACCTCTTTCATCTTCATGCGGTATATATTAGCTGAATAGATATTTTGATGATAGAAAGATTTATGAATGAAAAGCAAAGAAATACGAGTAACACCATTTCTATTATCTTCACCATATATTTTAAAAATATAATTTTTGACATTTTGGTTCAAATATTTAAGTTTTGCATTGTCATTGCTTTAGAAAGAACTAGCAATATTAAATTCAATTTGTGTTCTAAAACACAATCTTTTATTTTTAGTATGTATAACTAGTAATTTAAGGTATTTTTATTCTTTTTGTTAAAAGTGCTTTAAATGCTTTTATTTTAAATTTTCATTTCTTTAAAAGTAATAACTTAACACTTCAAGACAGAAATATAAAAACATATGTATTTAAATAATTTGATATATTTAAATAAAGGGGCCGTTCATAAAACACGTCAAGCTGAAATTGTGATTTTTAGACCCCCTTCCCCCGGTTTTCACACTGTGACACACTTTCTGTGACCCCCCATCAATGTTATGTCACAAAATCTAAGTACCTACCCATCATCCTCCTAAAAATAATAAATTTTGATTAAAAGTTCAAAAATGTTGAGGCGCGAGTACGATAACTTTGGCGCCAAGAAAAAATAACGGTTTTTGGTAAAGGAGCTCAATACAAGCATTTTTTACTATCACCCCCTGTGTAAGCGGTAGGGGAAATTTAAAATTAAAATGCTTTGAACGAACAAAGAGTTGTCAAAAAATAACGGTAATACTTACAATTAAGTATGATACATTTCTTTAAAGCGTATACTCTATTGTCTATTCTATTAGCCTGGGCTCTCATCATGTAATTTTTCTGACGACAATCGTCTAAACGATAGAAGAAATCGATATCGTCAGAAGTTTGCTTCACGTAGCACTACTGCCCTCGTTTCGTCTATCGTTTTTGCTGAATATAATTCAGACAGACGCTGAATAAACAAACACGTTTGATAAATGAAATTTTTCATAGTTTTACGAAATTGTTTTTTTTTCTTATGAGGAAACAATATCAGTCAAACGGATGCCTTGGCTACGCTTTCAAAACCTAAACGTTTTCATGAAATTTTTTTTAATATGTATGTATGTTATTATTTCTTAGACAAAAAACTAACTATCGAAAACGATATCGACATCCTTACGTGATGAGGGCCCTGTTTTTAAATCAAGTGAAAAAGTTCATAGTTTTCGAGAAAATTAGTTTTAAAACCAAAAATTGCCCAAAAATAGCTTCAAAATTATTTTGAAGAGTTATTTTTCATGGAATACACAATTTTTTTGATTTACAATCCATTGCTCTAATTAATTCTTAATAAAAAACTGAAAAAAATTATGAACTTATCTAAACTTCTATACTAATCTATACTCTATACTTATATATAAAGCTGAAAAGTTTATTTGTTTGTTTGAACGCGCTAGTCTCAGGAACTCCTGGTTCGAATTTGAAAATTCGTTGAATAGTCCATTTGTCGAGGAAGTCTATAGGCTATATAATATCACATTGCGAACAATATTAGCGAAGAATAAGTGGAAAATGTTGCAAGAACCGGGAAAAATATTCATCTTTGAGGGCTTCCGTTGTTTGTTTCAACGCACTGATCTCAGGAACTGCGTGATCGAATTGAAAAAATCCTTCTGCGTTGGATAGCCAATTTGTGTAGCAAGGTTTCAAGCTGTATAAAATTACGCTACTATCAATAGGAGTAAAGAATCAGTGGAAAATGTTGCAAAGTAAAGAAAATTATTCATCTTAAAGGGCTTCCGTCCCATGGTCAAAATCGAATTGCAGAGAAAAACCGTATATTCTTCTGCCATAAGAAAATAAACTTAAATATCCTTTACGAAGTACTTTAAAATATATTTTTTAAAAACCTTATCTAAATTGCTATAATAATAAATTGAGGCGGACGTAGCCGCGGGGAACAGCTAGTGTCTAAAAATTTACGAGAAAATTGATTGCCCCCTCTTGTCACTGTCTTCTATTCAACAAGACATCCCCCCCCCCCCTCACCTGAGCGAACGTATTTTATGAACGGCCCAAAATACAAAAAACAGAGGTTAGGAATACGTTTACATATGTATATGTATAAATTAAATGACAGGAGCACAATGTGACCCTTAAAGTTGTATTGCACCCATTTTTAGATAAAATCTATATTGGAAATATTGTGAATTTCATATTTTTTTTTTATTTCTAATTAAAGTGGATTATACAATTTCTCGTTTAGTTGGAATGTATTGCATATTCAAAGCAATTGCCTTGGTGCATTGTACATTGTTTATACACCATAAGCCGTAAGTTTTTCCGTACCTAATTGTTTTGCAACCTAACCCTTTTCATTAAAAATTTTAGAATTGTTATCATTGGATGCTGTTCGATTGTGTTAACAATGATACTTTACACAACAGAAGCGTTATATTTTAAGTCGACTTCGATAAATTTTTATGTTATCTTTCCCTTCTCATTAAATTGTAAGTATAAATTACAAATTTCTATATTGTTTGTTGTAAGTTTTATATAACTGCGTACATTTTTTTATGAATTTACAAAATTTATTAAAATTAAATTACACATAAAAGATTAAGATACAAAAAAGTTGTAAATGGCCGTCATTGAGATTATTTATTGAAAATGCAATGAAAGAATCGAAGGCATAAAAGTATTTTATTTTTATATTTTTTGTTTACTTTTAAGAAGTAAAATAAAGTCAAATTATTATTTAACTTATTTAAATGAAATATTATAAATTAAATTAAAGATAAAAGTATAAGTAAGTTGAAAGCAGTTAAAAAAAGGGAACTGGCTGCGACTCACTCTGATAACTTTCTTATTTTCAAAACTTGGCATTTATTGAAGCTTTTGTTTAATATAAACTCGCCATTTAAAAAATGTATCCCGTGCACTCTTTGAAATCCATAATTTTGTGTTTTTTTAAAAAACTTTTTTTCTATTTGTTTTTGATCTTACTATAATAATAGTTTATAACAAGTGTATTTAAAAATGTATCAAACACCGGTAACTCATGTGTCACCCTTATAACTACCTAAAATATAAAATATAAAAGTTTGTGATCCGAATTGTGAAATTAAAATAAAATATTTAAAACAACTTCAACATAATTTTTAACCCTAAAATTACGTTTTGAATCGATAGTTTTTCTTTAAAAAAAATTACAAATTACAACAAAAATTCTATGTAATACTTTTTTTTCGAATAAGAACGTTTATATTACACAAAAACTTTAACAAAAACCAAGTTTTCTCTTTTTTAGAAATAAAATTGTTATTTTTGTATATTTCATAAACGGATGTAACATGAGTTACCAATTTTGTGTAACATGTTGCCACCAAAATTCCGTTTCTTTGGTTCAACTAATATTTTTTTCTTTAATTTTTATATTTCGTTTTATCTTTTATGTTAATAAATCATAAAACTTTAGTTTAGCTTACCGTTTTAAGTAAATTTTTAAGTCTAATTATTATTCTTAAAAAGGATTTTATAATGTTGTAACGTGAGTTATAGTTCGACGAAACTTCTTTCAAATTTATATTTAACTTCCTCAAGTTTTTTTTTATAATTCTTGAGAAAGTTGAAATAATTGATTGAAAATTTATCCAAATGTATTTAAGTCGAAAAATATTTGTACTATATGTGCAAAACGATATGTTTGAATAACAACTAGTAAATATTTATAACGGTATTTTGATTTTTTTTTCTTAATATAAACCAAATTTTTCTTCATTCGATTTCCATTCCTCCGCCATAGCTTGTTTTATTTTTTAAATGCCATATCAAAGCCCCAACTTATAGAGAGTTTGTACTTTTCACCAATTTGATGCTGTCTGGACTCATCACTCATGCTTTGTTTTGAGAAATGGACCTGAACTTACAACATTCATTGAGCCATTGCTATCATTGATGGATCGAAAACTCGCTTTCTTCGTCAGTTATTCAGGAGTGCGGATTCTTATTGTGTCATATTTAGTAGTTTCATGTCAAAATATTCCAGTTATTATGTAGATAAAGATCCTAATAGACCGTTTGGCAAAGATTACTCGAACGATGTTAATAAACATTTGTCAGCATCTTTATATTCTCACAAATTTTCTCGGTAGTGACATATCTATGTATGTATGTATGTAGATATCCAATGCATTTATAAATAAGAATTGCCTACTGCTTTAGACTTTTCTATCAAATTGTGATTAAGAAATCATGCTGAGTTTATTTCGTCGATAACCCAATACCGCCTCGAGATAAAGCGAACCTTTGTGATGATGTTTTAGAATAAATTAAAAAACATAAAACAAATACCCACAAATGTAAAAGCTTTGATTATACAAAATGTAACTATGATTATAAAAAATTTATAATATTGTAGACCAGTGTATTATTTTGAAGCTGTCGCAGATTTTTCCATTGATTCTATAATCAACATAACTATGGTTTTTAAATCTTCAAGATTTAGAGGAGATTTATGATAAATCTACCTAAATCTCGGTTTAGTGTCCGGTGAAAACGAAGTATTAGACAACCAGTTTAAAATTTAGTTTTTAGTTCAGTTCAAATGAAAAGGGGGTTCAAGCTATTAAATATGTATGACAAATTTGCTTGATGATAATTTGATGGTTTGAAGCCTTAAGCGTTCACATTTACCATACATGTTGTCAAACACCATTTCTGTTTATAAATTTGGTCATGGTGGACGTACAAGTAGCAGCTTCCAATGTTACAGAAACAGATGAACAAGAAGAAAAACGAAGCAAAAAAAATAAAAGAAAAAGAATATTGACAAAAGAATGGATAAAAACACTCAAAATATTCTTCCTTCAACTCATTCACCTCTTTATTTTTATTTATTTGTTCTCTTGTTATAGATCCACACTTATCGAAAACTTTGTAAGAGTTAAATTTTCTTCTCGTTTGACAAACGTCCGTTCACATTATCAATTTTGTTTGTCAAACCACCGAAATATCAACATTTTTTGATTTTCATCAAGCATGTTTGACAAGCCGTTTGATGTAGCGTTCACATTCTCAAATTTCAGTCAATCAAGCATGTTTGTCATACATATTTGATAATGTGAAATTGTGAACGCTTAAGGTTTTAGATCATAAAATTTCGGTGTTCAGTTCATATGTTTAAGGGTCCATTTATACTTATAGATAGCTATCATGGGTTTTCATCATTGAAATTTTTTTTTCGATATAATACAGAAAGTTAAATTTGTTATTTTTTGGTATCAAAAAGAAAGTAATGAATTAGAGATTTTTTTTTCCAAAAAATGTAAGTCCTGAATATTTTTTGTAAGCTCAATTGTTTTTTAAATTTTAGTTTAAATTATCCTTCATAGTAGTTCTACGTCATGTATTTAATACAAATATAACAATCTACTTACAATTTTAAGATTTTAAGTTTCTCTTTTTTTGTAGTATAAAAAAAGAGTATTTTCATTTGAATGATAGATATTTTCAATTACAGATATGTATTTTTAAATAATAGCTATAACCAACTTGTGAACAAAATTCCAAAGATTGGTATCAATGATGAAAAACAACTTGTAAGAATTCCATCACTTTCAGTTTCAGTTTTTGTGTTTATACATCAGTTTTACTTCTAACTGAACTGAAACTGAAATGATCGTCTAATTGGGGCTTTAAATTTATTATTTTTACTGATCAGTGCGATCTTTGTTAAAGCGCGCAATGTGAAAAAAAAAATTCATTTTTTTTCTCGCTCGCAAGTTTATACAATATACATGCATTCCCCGTACAAACAAATAAATAACAAAACATTATATCAAAAAAATAACTAAATTTATGTCATATTTACAAAATTCTGATTTTTCTTACATTTTATTTCCAGTTATTACACTAGTTGGATTATTTTACATACCCAGAAGATTGAGACTTTGGGATCCTTTCAATATTAAAGAGGACGAAAATAATCAGTTGATTAAGCAAATGGTCACATTCAAAAGAAGAAAAATTCGAAAATTATCTTAGCGAAAATTATAATAAATAAAATCGGAGAAATTTTAAAACATGAGTTTTGTCTTTTAAGTACAGGAAAAAATGTTATTGGTGCTTTTATTTGTTTTAATTATAAATAACACAGGACCCGTATTACGGATTACGATTATCGTACAAAATCCCTCGTTATCGTTATGTTGCGATTACGTTTTACGATAGTCGTGTTTATTAAACGATAGTCGTTTTTATTAAACGATACTCGTTTTCTCTTACGACTGCTTATGGCACTCGTATTTTTTTATTTTAACTTTAAAATTGTTGACAGAAATATTAGAGGAATGAAGTTGGATGCGCTTCAAAAAAAATAGATTTTTTTATTTTATCTGGCAATATTTTCATGCATCCATTATCGTAAACCATAATCGGTCCATGTCATGACTATCGTTTTCTTGGGTATCGTTTTTTTGCCTTTCGTTTCGTAATTTGTAATACGGGCCCAGGCCAACACATTGTTTGTTTCCGGATTCTTGATATGTAATATGATTTTCTTTTTTCCTTCTACATTATCAAATTAATTATAAAAACTTTTACTGAAAATTATAATTCAACAGGTGTAAAAACTAAGTTTAGACAAAAAAAAAAACCGTTATGTATTTTTTAATATAAAGATTGAGAAAATCGACATTTGAACATACGTACATAGATAAAAAAAAAAATTTTGTTGGCCTGTGTAATTTTTATTTCTTTTTGTTAAAAGAAAAAAATTGTCTAGAAATCAGTTTAATCCTTTAAATAAGTTATTTTTATTATAGTGAAAAGAATGAAATAATAATATAGATTGTGAATAGGTCCTTAAAAGTGGATATATCATAGGGTCTATAAATAAGTGTAATTAGGTTTTTCTTTTGGTTATGTTAGTATGGAGTGAGTACAGGGAAGATACGATAAATGTACCTAGCTCTAACGGCAAAGCAATCCCATTGAGTTGTGTGAAGATATAATTTTCCAGGGCTTTCGTACTGCCCATTATCAGTCAGTAAAAAGCTCTGATAATAGTCAAAAGAGCTATCATAGTGCCATCTCTATAGTAGAATTTTAATTTAAAACAAAGAAAATAATTTTCACACCACAAAGCGGAAAAATAAAAGGCGATTTTTTATGGATTAGCCACAGAATTTTAATAATTTCGTTTGATTTATTTTTTAAATCGATCAAGAAGAAAATAAATCTATGAAACATACAAAAGACAGCGGCCATATTTATGTTTCTTGTTGAAAGCTCCCTTGAATATTCCGAATAAAAATATGCACTTATAAGCATTACCGGTAACTCTAATTCGAGGCGACACACACAAAGAGAATTTTAAGCAAGCTATTCGAATACGATCAGTATTCACTCCGATACGGGCATACGGCTCGAGTAGCCCAAAAGGAATGTCATAGGGGATGTTCGTTAGACTAAGTAAAAAATACTACGAGAAACTGCTCAGGCAGACATTAGGTGTGTTGTTTGGCAAAGTTATCCTTAGTGAAGTAAGATTTTACTCGCATTAAAAATACACCAACCTCACTGCCAATAAAATTAGAAACCAATACTGATAGAATTTTGACGTTTGCTCGAGTCTCGAATATACATAAATGTTGGCAGTTTCGTAAAATTGATAACTCTTGTGTACCTCAAAGGCATGTTCGTAGAGTACGATAAGTAGTTTTTGTTTACCATTTTAAAATGCATATTTCTCTAGAATGAACTAACGCAGTTGAGACCCCACCACCTATCCTACTTGCACTTAAAACCCCAGCTTTATACACCGTTATCATCATTAAATTCGCCAGACTCTGCAAAAGACTTCTAGTGCGCGACAATTCAATGGATGCATTCAGCCACCCTTTTCAAAGATAACGTTGGAGAGATTAAGCTGTATTGTAAGTTTAGATAGTAAGCCCAGTCTTGTAAATTAGTATTAAGTCGTTTTTCATTTCAGTTGACTTTTGTGTTCTCAATGTTAAGTTTAAATTTACATAAAAATAAAACTTAACATATCACCTAAAAATTGGTTTAATACTTTTTTTCTTTAAATATAATAAATATAAATACATAATTATATACTCATACACAAATTTCTTTAGATTCAAAAGAAAATCTTCAAGGAATAATTAGCTACATACAAAAACCGGCTGAGGGAGAAGATGTTTACAAACAAATTAAAATTGTCAATATATGGGTTCGAAAGAAAGGAACTGATAAAATCGAATTTTAAATTGGGGAGCATGAGGGGTTTTTAATGTAAAACAAACAAATGTATTCGTTTTGGAACAACCAAACTATATGATACATGATTTTAGGTGAGTTTTCAATGTTTAATCTATTAAAACTGCAACCAAAGAAATTGGTAAAACGTTTTATTACTTTATACGAAGTGGTGTTTACAACAGGTAACATATGTATTATAGAAACCAACTTTAAAATTAAGTTCACTTAATAAAATTTCTAGAACATACCTATGTATATTATTTGGCACAACAATAAAGAATCAAGTAGTTCTTCTTGGCCAATTTTTTCGAAAAAATACGCGTGAGCCCGCCAGATCACACCTAACACAATTTTTTTTCGGGATTGGTGGCTTTAGTGTTTAAATAACACAGAATGAATTTTAATAAGGCGTCCACTCTTTACTAGTTCTTCTCCAGACTACTCTAAAACTAAACATATTTTGGACTCAAGTCTATAATAATTTATAATAATATTGATACCGGTAGCTTTTAAGGCGATATTAGGCAAAATCACTGTAAGTACAAATTGCAAAAAACTACACGAAATAAAAGATGATTAAGTGTTATTTAAAATAATTCCATTTTAAAATTAAAATTAAATTTATATAAGCAGGATACGGCGGTGGCGATTTGTCTTTGTCTTAGGTTTTTATTTAATTTCCTTCTGTGTATATACATAACACCTTTGTTGAGGTTTTTTTTGCTTAGATAACTTAAAACTAAGTCATCGTTGTCGGTCGAAACTACCGCTATTTGGGAGCGAGATCGGTGATGGTAAGATACAGGTCAAGTGCGATGGAACGATATAATCAATGAAGAATATAAGAAAAGAATAAATATACTTATAAATACCGTTTATTCCAATATAATGTCAAAAAATTAAATAAATATCATATTAAGATGAATAAAGAAATAGAAATATTACCATATACTAATATACATACATAGAACAGGCAATTAAATTTGCTGATGTAAAAATCGCATCTAATTAAAAAGAATTTACTATTAATTTAAGTAATAATAAGTGTATAGTAGGTATATTAGAAATTTTTATTTTCACTATGTAACTACAAATAGCCAACATATTGTCCAGGTCGAAGAATTATCACCAGGACGTCATTCTCAATCAATTAAGCGGAATAGTAGAAGCTAATAATCATACCCAGTCGCTGAACCTAAACTAAATAGTCAAATTCTTTAATGAAACCATACAAATCAAAAACCAACAAGAAGTTGTCGAAATTCAAGCGTTACCACCTTCATCCGATTCAAACAGATCTAGCAGTGGAAGAAGTCTTGTCCCTGAAACTAATGAAGGAATTGCACAATATTGAATAAGAAATAGAGGAAAATAATGAATTTAAAAAAAAAAAACAAATTTGATGATCATCTGTCATTTTGCCTAGCCGAATGAGAGTTTGGAAATAAAAGAATAGTCCTTATTAAACTTTTAAACCGTATTAAAAAGTAAAACAAAACTGATTCTTTTAAATATATGCCATATTTCATTTAAAAAAATACACAACAATATGCGGTGCTGTTTTAAATCGTGTAAAAACACCTATAATAAGGATAAACAAAAGTTTTCGTTTCACAACAACACAAAGTAATTTGAAGTGATGTTTTTTTTTGGTAATTACACTATCGTAAAATACTTTTTAATTGATATTTTATTGTATTTTTCCTTAAAAAAAGCAATTTTGTTGAAAAAAGATTTACTTTTATCCTGTGATTTATCTGATTCATCTGAGGACGACCTGTCAAATTATAAATTCTTGCACAGCGACGGATTTGTTTTAGTTGGTGATGGCAAGGAGCTCAAAATCGTTGAGCGCCCGTAGTGGAGAATTATTTTTCTACGTTTTAATAAAACAACTTTTTCGTATTTTTTGCTTTAGAATAGAAAATATTTGTAAGTTATTTCTGCGGTTGTCCCTGTCTATCCTGTTGGTTTTGTATTTTCGTCAAGAAATGTTTATAATTATTTTTTTGGTCAAGAAATATTTATGTCCAGTTATGTTGAGATTGTTTACCAAATTTCAAGATTTCCGAAAGATGAATGGAAGACACAAAAGAAATACTCTCGAACCCAGCGTTTCCAGAAGTGGTCTGCAAACTGCTGAGCTTAAGCCAATTCTTTTTTAATACCCCTACTTTGTCATTAAAAAAAAGTGGTTAGGAGTAATAGCTTTATTGTTGTCGTTGTCGATAGGAATGCATGTCAGAGGTCTTGAGTTAATTATATTTTCTACTTCTATCAACATACTGGGGGGAAGTTCTTCGGATAGATTCCTGGTCGTCATCATTTGATACAGAGAGGTTTTGACAGATCTAACCAGTCTTTCCCAACTTCCACCCATATTCGGCAATCCCGGAGGAATGAACTTGCATTTGCTATGTATCGAAGTCAAAGCATTGTTAATAAAACTAAATAGTATTCTCATGGCACAGAAAATTTTATTACGGAACCGAAGCCACTGGGGGCGCTAGTTGGTAGAAAATTTCTCAGTTTAAGAGAACGAGAAGAGCCAAATTTCATATAAAAAACTAATGTGCTAATGAAAGGAGTATTTAATTTTCAGTCATAAGAAATAGTAAATGTGACATGTTTGGTTGTTTCCCGCCATAAAAAGAAGGCAAAAAAAACGAGTGTGCTTTAGACCACACAACTGAAATAAAACTTTTTTATCTCCATCCATATGTATGTATGTGAATATATATATATATGTTTATATATGTTTTTATGTACATACATGTATATGTCAGTGGCGAGGCATCCATATAAGTCGATTATTTCCGACTCACATAAACAGATATCTCTCTAAAAATGATAGATATATAGGTATCGTAAGACCTTAAAACGTCCAGATATGTCAAAAATTTCAGTTTGACAAATCGGACCAATAACAATAACCTCCTATGGGAAGTTAAAAAACTTCTTTTTTTTTAACGCCCTGCAAAGCGGGCGGGGGTTTCGCTAGTAAATTATAAAAAAAAAACTTAAGATAATATAAGTATATTTCAAATCAAATCAGATCTCGACAAAGTTTACAAATATAATTACTTAAAACTAAACACTAACAACTAAAAGTAACCAGACACATTTAAAACTACTTTAAAATAAATTTTTGGCTGACCACACAAAATGTGAATCGTTTTTAGTATCGAGGGCCAATTCTTTGTTTAGCATAATACTGTTAATAGAAAATATTAGCTCACCTATCCATGTTTTGAAATATATTTAATCTTAAAGAGCTTTAAATGTCTACCAATTTCTAAAAACTTCCTAACAGAAAGAAAACAAACCTGATATATCAACATAGGTATATCAGTGATGTGCGCATATGAATCAAAAGAGAGGTAACATTTCGATATCTTTGAAACTTTCGATTGTGCGCATCACTAAGTCAAACGTCAAATTGATTAATATAAAAGGCCATGTTCACAGGTGATTTTTTTGTGTGTTCACAGAAGATTTATTATGTCCTAAATACAAAGACAGACATTTATGTTTATTTATGTCCAGAATTAAAAACGAATGCAGGCGACAATGTTAAGGAATGAATCGAGCCAAATAAAGTACAAATAAATAAGCGTTTACACTAAATTAGTGTCGGGTGTTTTATATGCTTAGGACCAGGTTGATAAGGAGACGAGATGTTTTGTAACTCGACATATTTCGTGTTCTTTTTTTGTTAAGGAGTAAGTTGAAAAGCAGACATGTGTATACATTGTGTATAGAGTAAAATTGAAAGCAAAGTTGTTAAAGTAATGTTGACAGCGTGTGGAGTCGTGGGATTAAATTATATTCATGTTGCCAGAAACTATAGTTGTTAAGGATTTAATTTTCAAAAGGTAAGTCATAAATAATCGACTTATATGGACCACTTCACCACTGATATATACATATATATAAATAAATGGCTTTACATTCAGATAAAATAAATGTTGTAAATAAAACGGAAAACGAAAGTGAACAAAAAGTCATAAAACAAGAAATAAAAATGGGGTTCATTGGAAAAATTTAATTT
Source organism: Scaeva pyrastri (assembly GCA_905146935.1). NCBI lineage: Eukaryota > Metazoa > Arthropoda > Insecta > Diptera > Syrphidae > Scaeva > Scaeva pyrastri. The sequence continues at coordinate 84,574,131 of LR989927.1, forward strand.
TTACCCTGGGTATAGAATATAAAGAGCGCCTTTAACATTTCCTATCTATAAATAAAATTGTGGAAGATAATACAAAAGTCTCAAATTGAATTACTTTAATTGGTGAAACCGTATAAAAATATAAAACCGTTAACAAACCCGGACAAGCCATAATTATGTTTATCTATTATATCTAACTTCTAAAGTCAATGTAGAAAGGTTTAAACTTTATAAAAGAATTCAAAAAGTGCATGAAATAGTTAGTGACTTGATTTTAAAATGTTGCTCAGTCATGTGAATTTAAACATTTTCTTGATAATGCTCTAAGAGTTAAGCTAGTATGTGGATTATATAATTAGAGTTTCCAACAGAAATTGTTAAATGAAAAGGTACTTACATTTGATAAGTCATGTGAATTAGCCATAAGTATTAAAATGATGAATAAGCGAATGAAAGAGATAAGACATGAATATCATAATACAATCGACATGCTGAATCAACGATATCACCCAAATCAACAACGAGGAAGAGGTCAGTTGAGGAGATCAAGCTCTGAGAGGGTTAATATTGTAGAAATAAAAATGTTGAAAAAAAAATGTTTTGTAAAAAAAAAATGTAACGTAAGCCATGTAGTAATATGACAGATGAAATAAATGATTTATCAATAGGTTATATAAATTCGTTGTTAACAATTTGGCTCAAGTACCAAAGATAAAGATATACATATTATTAATTTAATTATAGAAATGGGATTTGATAGTGCTGCATGTTCAACATTTTTTTTTTGTTCAGAAAGAAAATTCGACCCCAATTTTTTCAAAGCCCTATTCAGTTCCTTTTGGGATTCGTGATAGAGTAGATATAGAGATTGACAAACTGGTGTCTCAAAAAGTTTTAGTTCCGGTTAAATATAGATATGCCGAGTAATGGATGAGATCTTGATGAATGAAGGATCTTGATAGAGTTGGTATATATTTAGATGACTTGTTGGTTGGAGGGTTTAATATAGATGATTGTCGAGACCTAAAAATGAGAACACTTTTGAAGATGCAAAAAACTTTTAGTTAGCAATAATATTTTAGAGTATTTTGGCCCAAAAAAACAATCGTTTTGACGTGCGATGCAAGTCTTTATGGTGCGGGTGCTGTTCTTGTTTATACAGTTAACGGTGAGGAAAAGCCTGTATTTCTTGCATCCACAACACTCAGTCAGTCGTGAAATTCATAAAGAAGCTCTTTGAAAAATGTATGCGGTTAAAAAGTTTCATACAAATCTACATGTTCACAAGTTAACCATTGTAACAGACCCCAAGTGCTCAGAGAAATAATTAGTGAACGAAAAGGCTACCTTTAGCTGGATCCACAAATATCGTAGAGGATTTTATAAATGTACTTAAGTTTGGTCCGGAAAACATGAAACTTCTGAAGTTATATTTACTATATAGACAGAGCTCAAAATTTTCTTTTAAATTTTGTTCGACAAGCTTTTTCTTCGAAATATGCAGAAAGGACTCTCATAAAAATTCGTCGAGCGGTGTTTTCACTATAGCAATTTAAAAAAAGTGAACATTTTAGTTTTGAAATAAATTCGATTGATTGATTGTTTTTACAAAAAAAAAAAAACTAAGAACTTGTGTTTTGAAATTTAAAGGTGCTATTATATCCCATATATTCGTTTTTCAGGAAATACAATGTTTAAGTCTGCCGTTTTATTTTTGTTTTAAGAATATTTAAATGCTGTGTCAAAAATTATTTGCAATTGGTTAAGAACTTTCTGAAATTAACGGTTATGAACAAACAAATATTTCCATTTTTTTTAATATAGATATCAAAGAAAAAATATACAAGTGGGTACTGAAATTATTTTCGTACGACGATTCTGTTGTTTCGTTTGCAAAATTGTTTCCCTTCATTATTATTATTTTATAAGTTTACTTACTTGGTTTAGATTTTAGAAATAAGTAGTGACAACTGCTTGACAAAAAAAATACTGATTTGTCTGTTCTCCATTAGGTTCGAAATGCTATATGTATGAACATATACATATGTACCTACATATTATGTATAATTAGTAAGTAATTAGTAGAATAACTCAGAGTGCTTAACTTTTTCGTTCTAGTTTGCAGGCTTTGCATATAGACATGTACATTGTACATAAGTATATGTATGTACATTGTACATATGTATGTACCTATGTATTTAGTATTTTTCTTTCGTAATATCCATATGTGAGTCAATTTGTTTTCAAAGACGTCTCTGTAACGCTGCATTTTTAAATTAAATGCTGGGCAATATTCGATTTGTATTGGTATTAGGCTTATACTCTTCGAACTAATGCTGTATTAATTATGTAATAATTATTACTCTTTATTATTTTTTAGTGCATAATTATAAGGCCTTCCAGACGTTTTTCGGCCCCTTTCGATTAGATTGATTTAACAATCTCATGTCTACTGAATATTGTTTGCTTGTAAATTATTTGAGATTTGAACGCTTATTTTATTAAAAATATTTTTCGAAAAAATACCAAATCGAAGCATAGTTACATATTTTTAACCCATGGAATAGTTGTGATTTTGATATAGCCGAAATGTTTGATCATGTTATCAAATTTGCAGCCATTAAATTGGGAAAATGAATAAGAAATATAAACTTAAAAAAATGTCTTTTAATTTTTTTTCTAGAAATACTTTCTATGGACAGTTTTTTATACGAATGAACTAGAGTCCAATTCCTCACATTTAAAAAGTTTTACAATGCAAATTTTTTGCTTACTCTTAAAATATCCTGAAGCCCATGGTCCATAATGACAATGAGTAGGTACCTTGTGCTTTTGGCTTTATATATTTGGTTATTTCAAAAATGTATGGATTGTATAGATTCTATATTTTATCTAGTAATTTTTTTTATAAGTGCTGCTCGCTGACTGTACTTTTGAATGTGTTATTAATTGGAAAAGATTAATTAAAAACTTCATACCAATTTACGAACCTATTATTCCGAATAAAGTGGCCACTGAACTCGCTTCTCCGAATTTTTCTTTTAAGGAAACAATTTAAGACCTTAAATGATTTGTAAATTTTGATATTTTTAGATAAGTACTGTTTTATTTAATACCCCACTGTTCTTCCGCTAAGTAGCCTTCAAATTAAAAGTTATTTTTACAATGTCTCAGATCTTTAGCTATCCTTCTAAGGTTTGTTTCTATTTTTGGATGGACACCAATTGCTTTATTGTTTTCTCTAATAAAATTGGCCGTGTATAAATAAGATACAAGATATTTGTGTATTGTAATAGATTTACCTTACATGTGTAAGTGTCTTTTTTGAGTGCAATGTATAAACAAGTACCAAGAAAACTACATATTAGGATATTGTTACTATTGTGTTTATATGCGTTTATTACACGTGAATTGCGGTTTGTTAACAAATAGTTTGATATAAAACTGAAACTGTTGCATGGTCGAGTCATTTGCTGTTGAGTTAGGAGGCCAACACGTTTATAATTTTTTTGCATTTCTAAGGTGATGGAAAAAGCAGTATCCAACTTAATTTAAATTCTATATAAATATATTGTCTTAATTCAAGCGTAGTTTAAACATATACCATATTTGAATTTTAGCGCCTGGTATTAAAACAAATTTATAAAAATGTGTGATGATGATGCAGGTGCCCTCGTCATCGACAATGGATCTGGAATGTGCAAAGCTGGGTTCGCTGGAGATGACGCTCCAAGAGCAGTGTTCCCTTCTATTGTTGGCAGACCAAGACATCAGGGTGTGATGGTCGGTATGGGACAGAAAGATTCATATGTTGGAGACGAAGCTCAGAGTAAAAGAGGTATCCTGACTTTGAAATATCCCATCGAGCACGGAATAATCACCAACTGGGACGATATGGAAAAGATTTGGCATCATACATTTTATAATGAACTTCGGGTTGCTCCGGAAGAACATCCAGTTTTACTGACTGAAGCCCCTCTTAACCCAAAAGCAAATCGTGAAAAAATGACTCAAATTATGTTTGAAACATTTAACTCACCAGCCATGTACGTCGCTATTCAAGCAGTTTTGTCTTTATATGCTTCTGGAAGAACAACTGGTATTGTGCTGGATTCGGGTGACGGAGTTTCACATACTGTACCGATTTACGAAGGGTTTGCCTTGCCTCATGCTATTCTTCGTTTAGATTTAGCTGGTCGCGATTTAACCGATTATTTGATGAAAATTTTAACTGAAAGGGGTTACTCGTTTACCACAACAGCTGAGCGTGAAATAGTACGAGATATTAAAGAAAAATTATGTTATGTGGCACTAGACTTTGAACAAGAAATGGCAACAGCTGCAGCTTCAACCTCTTTAGAGAAGTCTTATGAATTGCCTGATGGTCAAGTTATAACAATTGGAAATGAAAGATTCCGTTGTCCAGAAGCACTCTTCCAGCCTTCATTCCTGGGAATGGAGTCCTGTGGTATTCATGAAACTGTTTATAATTCAATTATGAAATGCGACGTTGATATCCGAAAGGACCTGTATGCCAATTCTGTTTTATCAGGTGGTACTACAATGTATCCAGGTAAAATTATTGATGTGAATTTTATTTATTTACATTGTTTAATATAAAAATTTCCTTCGAAGGTATTGCTGACCGTATGCAAAAAGAAATAACTGCTTTAGCGCCCTCAACAATTAAGATTAAGATTATTGCTCCACCAGAAAGGAAATATTCCGTATGGATTGGTGGTTCAATCTTGGCATCCTTATCTACTTTCCAACAAATGTGGATTTCAAAACAAGAGTACGATGAGTCAGGCCCAGGTATCGTTCACCGTAAATGCTTCTAAATTAAAAGTATTGTTATGTTATATCGTGGTAACGTATGCCATTTTGTTTGATTGCAATGGAACTAGTGGCATTAAGAATAAATAAAACCTAATGCACTGATAAATAATGTAGTGCATTGACCTATTAAAATACCAATAATATCTTAAAATTGAGAAGGCGAACAGAAATCAACAAATATAATTCTTTTATTTCATATGTGTAAGGTATTTTTTTATAATTCTTATACGTAACTGTTTTTATTCATTAAGACAGTTTATCGGGGCTCATTATTTACTACATAACATATTTATTTCACAGAAAATCTATCTGCTTTTCGATTACTTTCAGAATTGAAGTTAAGCTTTTAATGAAACTTTATAAGTGTATGTAGCATGTAGCTACATACATACATATGTATATGTAGTATTTAAATATTATTCTTTTATTTTTTGAAAATGCTTCCTTGTAAGTACTTCCCATCAGCAATTCGTAAATGATATATGTATGTATGTACAAGTATATTATGTATGTATGTTTATTCTTCGTAAGTGATAAATTAGCTGCATTTTTAGAAATAATTACTATAATACTTTGAAGTTAAACTATTTTACGAAACCAAGGACACGTAGAACATCATATTATAGACAAAAATAGTTGAAGTCTATGACCTGAGCAAATCATGCAAGAACTTGTTATTCATTGCTATACGATTGATGGATATCGGCTTAATGCTGAACTAGGAAGTGTAGAGGCCTCGGGGTAATAATCGAGTAAAGCCCTCTTCTTCCAGTCGAGTTCTAGTATAGGTAAAGTAGTTTCAAATTGTTTACTAATTTTTTTTCTAAAGTCGCGATTGTAGGAGCCAATATTTTGTCGATGCCCGTGGCTGTATCATAGTTGCCTTCCACTAAGCCCGGCCCTGCATCGATTCGTGATAGAGTAAATACACTAGAAACTTTGAAGGTCAAAGAATTCGCATTTAAGCATGAAAGAGCTTTGGTTAGGCATTCAGCTTAGAGGAGTCATTCTATTTCTTACCGTCAAAGAGTGCAATAGCAAAGTATGCAAAGCATTATCATAAAATTATAATAATAACCCTCAATTATACCGTTATACCATACCTTTTGAGCCAATTTTTATTTCGTTTTAACAAACGCTTTCGATAAGGATTAATTGAAAACACCAATCACTGAAATAAATAGAATATGATCGGTTATGATTTTAACTGATCTAAAGGAAATGGATAAGCCAAGTCAAGAAGATATTTTTTCACTTCTTAAATAGCCGAAGACGGAAGCTGAATTTAAATTACCGGAAAAAATCGATCTTTGTTAAAATCTCTCAAATCTTAGAGTTTTATTCAAATAAAGATACATAACAATCTTGCAATTTAAGTAACAAAAGTTTAAAATTAAAGATATTTCACTTGGATTACTTACAATTAAAAATTACATCAACCAGCTAAATAAATAAAAACGCATCCATCGTAACTATCTTCAATCTTCATGTGCTAATCATTTAAAATGTTGCCAATTCTTATACCCTAGTATTTTTATCATTATAAATTCCGTAATCAAATGTATAAATTAAATAAATAAACATTCAATTTTTAACAAAATCTAAATCCTGATTAACCCTCAACAACTCGTCTTAACCTAGTGCTAAGCTCTATAGTAAATTATTCGAACTATACAAGTGATTTTCATAGATATGAATGAGCTTTAAACCAACCCAGTTGCAGGGCTATGTAACGTACTTCTTGAAAATCGGGAAAAAATTGAGCTTTTATATAACATACATAGATAGCGACTGGGATAATTCAAATCATCACTAAAGTTAAAGGGAAGCTTTTAAAGAAGTACATAAATGCTGCAGGATATTTTAACTGTACAATAGTGCATAATACACTTAATAGTCTTAGAGCCCACAGCAAATTTTGGGTTGTGAACTAAGAAAGAAGGATATGAGTGGGAAGCTTTGGAAAATCTTTCCACAAAAATCCAAGTTTTGCAGTTTCTAGTCGTGGGCTTGGGGCTCAAAAACCTAAAAAAACTAACTTCCGTAAAACGATTATCGTCAATAGTCTCACTTCACGTAACGTGATATTCATAAAAGTGATATCGTCAAAACGACGCTTCCGAAGAAAATAGGTGTGTTTTCTTGGCAATTCAATCCACAGTGAAGTGGAATTTTCCAAAAAAAAAACGTTTATCCGCATTGGTGTGGTTTTTTAATTTAAAATCTAGTAGTACTAGGTACTGACTAGTGGTCAAATAGTTAATTGAAAAAAAAAAACACTTTTTGCCAGGCTGAGAATAGGTACAGAATTAGGAGATAAATAAAGTTAAAATGGAAGATTTACAAGGTGATATGGTAATAAACATCACAAAAGTTTATTTATCTTAGCTAATTCATGTCATAATTCGTATAATTTTAGAATCAAAAGTTGATTTGTATATTTTTTGTGACAAATAACAAAAGAAAAGTCAAGGGGTCAAAAAACGTATGTACATAAAAACGTAGTTGCCTCTGCAATACTGTTTAGTAAAAAAAAGTTTTACAAGTTAATTCCCCTGAAGTTTATAAGATTTTAAACACAAATTAAACGAAAAAGTGCACCAATTTTCTTAGTTTTTTAATAGTGCCTTTAAGCGTTTAAAATGAAAAACACTATTTTTTCGTTGCGTTAGTTTACGAACACTCGATCGACAGCTTTTTAAATTTTGTCGTGTTTCTGTTCCACCTTAGTTTGGTTGCATATAAAACATGAAACCTCACAAAGTGCAGCAAAGAGTAAAAGTGTAAACGCTTAGTGACAAATGTTAAATGTAAAACAAAAACCACTTATCGTACTCTCCGAACATGCCTTCGAGATACACAAGAGTTATCAATTGTACGAAACTGCCAACATTTATATTCGAGACTCGAGCAAACGTCAAAATTCTATCCGTATTGGGATCCTACTTCTTTACTTGTTTAAATGGCAATGAGGTTGGTGTATTTGTAATGCGAGTAAAATCTTACTTCATTATGGATAGCATTGCCAAAAAAACACACCTAATATTATTTAGGGACTAATCAAATCTTGTATCCCTTTCAAAACATATTTTTGCATATATATGTACGATACATACATATGTATGCATGTACATAAGTAACATCTGTAATCTATTGTTGTAAAATAATTTAAATCATTATACTCGTACTGAGTACTTAGTTCAACATTTTCGGATTTCAAAAGAATCCAATGTAATGAAAGATGGTTGACGTTCTACAAATCGCACCCCCAGAATGAAAGTGACCTAATTCGAAAATTGCAATTTGTGGGAAATGAGCAATAAAGGTTTCAAAAAGGTATAGTTTTGAGTTAGTTAGTGATCAACTAAAGTGACCGATGTATGTTCACCACAGGGTTTTAGATATCCCTTTTTAAGGTCAGTACCTATATTGCGAAATCAGAAAAAAATGGAATTTTGAGTTAGGTCACTTTCATTCTGAGGGTGCGATATATACATACATACACATCTTCAATAAGTCTGTTTCAAGTGTTTTGTGCACAGAAATTCACAGCACACATTTTTTTAAGGAATGGGGGTAAAATTCTCTCAGCGAGAGAGATACTGTGCACAACGAAGTGAAACGACATTTCACAGAAAATCACAGACTCTATGAAACGTCAAAAAAATGTCAACAAAAAATCATTTCAACAAATTTTAATTCGAAAGTTTCTAATTGTTTAAAATTAATAAAAACATGGATTTTTTAAAATTGTTACTAATAGAGTTCTCAAGAGAGTCTGACGACTAGATTTGTAACTCAATTCTGGTGTTTTCCATAATGAAAATTAGAATTTAAAATTCAATTTAAAAAAATTCTTTTATTTTAATGGCAATACTGATATATCAAACGTTCTTTTTTAGTTTGAGTCTTCAATTTTCTGTGCACAGAAATTTTTGTGGCTGAAATTCGAAGGGTGGGGAAATTTTTGCTCTCTCAAGAGCTCTCTATTCTGTGAAAAACTAACTTGGAACAGCTTTTCATAGTTTTTCTGTGATTTTCGGTGAATTTCACACACTTGGAACAGACCTAATATTAAGAGTTGGTGTAACTATTGAGACTTTGGGTAGCGAAGGGTATCAATGATTGACAAGCAATAAATAAAAACACAAAACAATATTCACTACAATAGTTTTTGGTATTATGTTTAGAAACAAGAAATTTAATGCAAATTTTCACAATTTTTTATAGAAAAGTTATTGAACAAGCATTATCTTTCATGAATATCATTTTGACATTTAAGTTACTGTATAAGAGTATCTGAAATTTAACGGACGATCTTATACTGAAAACGATTAAGTTACGTGAAGCAAATTACTGACGATAACGTTAGTGATAATCGTTTAGACAATCATCGTTTTGAAAATTACGGCATGACTCTCCTGATTACAAAAACGTGAGTCCTAGATAAATTCTTGGCGGCCATACCTCTATCAGACTATTTGAAAAACACTAAAAAATTAATTTTGGGGATAACTAAAAATTTTCTTCATACCTCGATAGAATAATAACAAAAGAAATATGCAGATCTGGCACCGTTAAAAAATGTTGCTAGTAATAAATTTAAATGCAAAATTGTAAAAAGAAATTAGAATTGAATTATATCTATAGTGTAAAATTAAATTCTCTTCTTAAAATTGCCATCGTAAAATCTATTACATGCCGCACAAAGTCTTATCGTGCAAAGAAAGGAAAAAAATGAAAAAATATTGTTTTCGATTTTCGTGCTTGGTGATATAGAATAATGAAATTCAGTAAAGTGGTAGGTGTGTGTGCTCAGTGCATACAGGAGACGTAGTTTCCTTCCTCTTCATAGTTATCATCGGCTCATTTAACAAGTCTCTCCATTTATCCCGATCCCGAGCCGACGCCGCTATCCAGTTGCTTACCCCAAGGCTTTCGGCGTCCTCGAGACATCTCTCCAGCAGAAGCATATTGGCTTTGAGCAGCCGCCCGCGTATTTCTTCTTCTATGTTGTTATCAAAAATTGACCCAAGGTATATGATATAAAGGATTGCACTGCTTCAAATTCATGCTGCTCTATCTTCATTGTTTGACCAGCTGTTCTTCTCGCAGTTGACGCCACCATGTACTTTATTTTTAATTCACTAATGTGCAGCCCTACATTTTGTAAGGCCTGCTCAACCTGGGTAAAGGAATAGTGTATAGCTTATTTTATTCGGTTCTTCCGATGAGCCAGTATCTGGCTGGACCTGATGACGAAGCCTACTTTTTCTTGTATACTGATAAATTTTATCAGAGTAGAATTATGACGTTATACACAAAAAGGTGTGGAGACATGGCATTTACCCACTTTTCATGAAATTGAAAAACTTTGTTACTCCATAATTGTTACTTGTAGTAGGTACTGTAAAGAGTTTTCTGATAAATGCCATCAGAATCTGAGTAAGCGCACCTACAGGTAGAGCAGCTATTCATGTAAATAAACATGTGCCTAGTTGCTTACCTTGATTTTCTACTGTTATAACCCGTTTTAGAAAACTCAGTATTGGGAAAGTTTGCTTTCTTTGGTATTAAAAAACTATTACATAGAATCGCTTACCCCCAGTTTCACAGTGGACGTGGACGTTTAAACTTCAGTTCAGCTGAACCTTAAACGGCGTTCAAGTTTTTTAGTTTAACTCGTTCAGTTTCACAGTCAAATTTTAACTTTAATTTAGTTAATCTTCGTTCAAATGCGTAATGTGACGTAAAGTGTTCAGACATCACCTTTATGAAGTTTTTTTTAACTATTTATCCTTGTCTTTTCTATCATTCTTTCTTCCTCTGAAGTAAACAAATAAGGGTAAATATGAAATGTTTTTTTTTGCTGATAATCTTGAGAGATTTATTTTAGTTCATCTAAAATCACTTTCACTACGCGATACAATTTTTAATGCACAATTTAATTTTAAATAAATAATGTTTTCTGAAAAAACTAATATTTCGCGACGTTCTAAAAAAATTTTCCCCACAAACCCCATTCAATTAAATTGAAATGTCAGTTTTGTTTGCTGAACTAGAGTTTCAGAATACCCTCGGTTAACTTGAACTGCGAAATAAACTGAGTTCACAGTTTAAACAAAACTGTGAAACACACCTTCTCTTTTTAGGTACGTATACATATTGCAAACAAGGTTTTTAAACGGCAAATAATTTATAAGATTTTTGATAACTCTAGCCTGGGCTCTCATCACGTAACTTTTTTGACGACAATCGTTTAAACGATAGCCGAAAACGATATCGTCAGAAGTTTGCTTCACGTAGCACTACTGACTGACAGACGCTGAATAAACAAACATATTTGATAAATGTTTTACGAATTTTTTTTTCCTATAAAACAATATTAGTCAAACGGATCAAAACCTATCCGTTTTCATGAAATTTTCTTTAATATGAATGTATGTAATTATTTTTTTAGACAAAAAACTAACTAAAGCGATAGCTAAATCGGTATCGTTTAAACGATATCGTCAAGGCGATAGCTTTGTTATTTACATGAAGTAAAAGCCAAATCGTCTGCTCGATATCGTTTGGACGATAGGGGATTTTTATGTTACGTGAAGCATAGCTATCGATGACGATATCGACATCCTTACGTGATGAGGGCTCTGAATAAAAGATCAAAATCACTCTGTGTATGTATGTATATATGGTCAGATTAAAAAAAAAAGAGGCTGGGTGCTACGCACACTGATAACTTCCCATTAGGTGTAAAGGTAACTGGAAAACTTCGTTTTATTGAAGTTTTTGTGTTACAATAAATTGCTAATCAAAGGAAAGTGTTCCCTTGCAGTCTTCAAACAAAACAAAATTTCTTTCTTCATGTATTCATTTTCTTCATTTTTTAATTGTTGTTTAAACACGTAATAGATTTATTATTGATATTAATCGATTTACTTTTGATGTTGTTTGATACCAATTTTAATAGTAAAAAAATTACCATCAGATTTAAGAAATTTCTCGAGACATTTAGGTATATGCAGCAATTTTTCATATAACTTTTTGTAGTTTTTATTTTTTGTAAAAAATGTCAAGTTGATTTTTCTCATCATTCTATTATTTATTGAAAATTGTACAATGTATGTTGAAAATATATACATTTGAAGTCAATATCATTGCTTGTTGCGAAGATATTTGACTCGAAAAATAATATTTTTAGTATTTTTTTGGTAAATTGTAGTTTTAGTTTCTTATTTTTTGTAAAAAAAAAACTGTCGAATGTCAAAAATGTACCATGTTCTAACGTGTGCATTATGCAAACAATAAAATAAATTTGGAATAAAATAATTGACCACTCTTGACATACATATTCAAGCAAAGAAACAACTTTTGCATTATTTAATTTACCTCGAAACTTATAACAAAACTTCAAGTCAAATAGAAAAAAAACTTAATACCTACATACCTACCTAATCTTCATAATACACACATTTTTCTTCCTCGCCTCGCAGAAACTACCTATCAAGAAAAAATAAATAAGTATCTTGAAACTACAAGTGGACTACATTTTGAAAGTGCTCAATATGCCTAATAACCGCTTACCGAAAAAAGCAACTCTGCAAGCGATTCAAAGTAAGACAGGATGGTTCAGAGGGGATAGAACTGGCTCATGAAACTGGTGTGGAGCTAGTAATCAACGATCGGTATACGTGGAAGGCGACCAACCAAAATTTTCAGTATTTTTTAAACCGCTGGACAAGTTTTTATAAAAGTCCTTTCAGCTTCTTTTGAAGTTAAAACCTGTCGGACAAAATTTAATTGGAGTCGATATCTCTACTCATTCTTGAAATACCATGGACGAAAAATGGTATCTCGAACGTACGCACGTACAAAGTGAAATAAGGCCGAATTTTAAGACTCGGCGTTATTTTACTTTGACGCCAATTCGGTCTTATTTCACTTTTCAAATTTTGATTTATGTTGATTAAAAAAGAAAAATGTATACACAAAAGATAATGCACAAGTAGAAAAACGTTTTTATTCAACAAAAAAACAATATTTTTTTCTAACAAAATCAGTTGGGTAATTATAAATTAAACAAATTAAATTTATTATGTATATACAATACATACACACAATTCGCTTAAGCTTTTTAAGTATTTCAAAATCAACTTTTTAAAAGTATTTAATACAATTGAGAATTTGAGAATATTATAGCCAAAAATTCGAGCGAATTCAATGATTTTTTTTACTCTTTGTTAAAATGTGCCAAAAGAAATTATAATAAAGATATTTTGAATATTGATTCTTATAAATAAATATTTAATTTTGGATTTCAATGTTTTTTTTTATTTAAGCACTATTTAATATATATGTACATATGTATGTAATAAAAATTAAATTATTCTTACTACTACTTTTCTCCTCTAAAACCTTCTTAATTCTTGATGAATCTGCAAATCTGCAACCACGTTCACTTGAAAGTTCTGTTTTTTTTTTTTTAAGTTCAATTTATTTTCGTTGATGCATATAACAGTGTGTTTAATAGATTTTCCGGTGTTCCTAGTGTTTTATGTATGTTGAGTGGGTCTACTGTTAATGTTAAGTTCTTATGTTTTAAACTTATACATTTATACTGCTTTATTTACTGTATCAGTGGCGAGACGATACTTTTTCTTTTCTCGTCTTTGGATGCACAGTGGTTTACTGATTTAAACTGTTAAGATAAACTAACCACTTTTCACAGTCCCTGTTCGGGCGCCAATTAATAGACTTATTGTCCGTTTTTAATTTAAAAACATGTTTTTATTCAACCGTATCTATGGGGTTAGATCATTTAGAACCAGTGTTTCTCCTTTCATGGAATGGAACCAACTGGCTTTATGGCATTAGATACATCACACTATTGTTATCTGAGAGTAACGTTCGCGATTGGCAGGACATACATATTTTCAATATATAAAGTGGACGAAAAATTATATGACAGGCACTTAACTAGAGCATCATCATCTGCCCCTATACTTTGTCCAAATCGAATATGCAGTACAGGCCTATGGGAGAGCTTTTTTTACCAGTTACGTGCCTCACATTCGTACCGTATTGAATTCAAATGCATCCTGCATAAAAAGTTCTCACCCGCCTATGGATTCATAACTGCATCCGCCGCAAACCAGCATGTCCTGCGAGGCGCAAGGTCAAATGCGCACTGACTCATTTTAAGCTTCATTTTATATTTATGAGATACAGGGTTGCCTTACCGTATTAAGTAACTTTTAAGTTCTCTTTTCTTTGAGTTTTTGTAGAGGAGCTTTTGTTTTTAGAGCTTTTTAAAACTTTCAAATGATATGGGGTTAACTTAGTGTTTGTTTTAAGTATTTGCGTTGGAAATTACGGGAAATCTTTTAAAATGCAGTTACAATAAAGCATAGACGGCAATTCTTTTTATTTTCTGGAGAGCTTTTGCAATGTTATTATATGCACTACGGTAACGCTGGGGGGTTATTATGAAAAACGATACTCGTTCAAAATAAGGCGTATTCGTTAAATTGCGATTAGGAAAAACGATTGCAGTAGCACTTAATCGACAAATTGCGATTAAGAAAAACGAGAATCGTAAAAATTACGATACTCGTATTTTTATTTACGTATTTTTATATTTTGACATTTGTTAATATTTACGTTTTATTTACGTATTTTTATATTTTGACATTTGTTAATAGTAGTGAAGTTAGTTGCGCTTTTAAAAAATTATCATTTTTCGTTTTTGCCTGGCAATTTGTTTTGCTTTCTATTTTCGTATCTTGTAATCGCTCTTCGCCATGACTTTCGTTTCTTCGAGTTTCGTTTTTTCTGCCGTTCGTTTCGTAATTCATAATAACCCCCCTGGCTAATTTTTTCTTTCACACAACTAAAGGGAATTCTTCTGAAGACGTCCTATCTTCCCTGTAGGTACTGTACATTAGATTTGGACAGACTGTTCTACAAAAGCCTCAACCATCAATTGTCTACTAGAGCTAGAGAAAGGTATTTCAATAGTAACTACTCATCTGAACACCATTTTTAATCAAGGGTCGAGTTATTAAATCTGAATTTTATACCTCACAGAGCAGATCTTTAGCAAACCTGTAATATATGCAACAGTAGAAAATCTGAAAATGTCTTCCATTTTATGGCAGATTGTCCTATTTTACAAGAAAACCAAAGGTTATACTTTTAGGAAAGTTTTCTGAGTTATCAAATATTATTCGATTATTTAAAATTGATAGACTTTATGTTTTAAATCATCTAAAATTAGAAGATTTTATGTTGCAAATCATAAAAATTGTAAAACACCTCAGGTTTCTCGCTTCCCATTGGAATATTTAACTAAATACATAGTTTAATATTTATGATAAATCATGCTTTAATAATTCAAATACATATATTTTGTGTGTTTAAATCATCTAAAATTGTAACCTTTTATGTTTTAAATCATCTAAAATTGTAACTAAGCAAATAATGTAATTATTTCTTCTTCTTTTATTACATTTTCTTTTTATGAAATGTCTATGTCATATCCGGCAGACGGTAAATTTTGTCATGTACGTATTCTTAACCAAAATATTGTTATCCTTTTTTGTTAAATAAAGAAAAATCTATCCATCCATAAATCCAAACTTTCACATTAGTAGGAAAGGATTGTAACCTGTAAGTTAAGATTATTATATGCATACAGTGTAACATCTACAACAGTATATCTGTTAACTTAGGATTTTCGTTATTTTTTACTTTTTTATAAACCATATTGTCCAAATTTAGATTATTTGATCAAAAATAAATAAAATTTTATAAGAATCTTATATTGATTTTTTTTTTATTTATCTACATCAGTTTAAGGTAGAAATACAGTGTACAACAATGTTTATTCACATATATTTTTAACGGTAATCATAAGTTGATTGTTTTGGCGGATTAAACATAAAGCACTGATAAAGACTGCATTTGAGCTGAAATACAAAAAAAAATTAAAAATACTTTGTATCGACTCTGAAACACTTGTACAAATTAAAAGAAATCTATCCCACGGAAACCATACATATATTTTACCACCATAGAAAGTAGCCTATGCCCTATTCCAGACTATAATCTATTTCTGTGCCAAATTTCATCCAAATCCGTTCTGATGCATACATATGTATGTACATACATACATCCAAACTTTCTCATTTATAGTATTAACAGTTTTTCACAGTATATTGGCAATTGAATTCAATTAATTGATTTTAATTTCGATACAATTTTTTGAGTTTGTAAGCTGTGGCTATGCCGTCAGCATGGTTTTAAACTTTTTGAACTTATACTTAACAATAATAAAAGTGGGAAAAATATGAATATTTACGAATATTCTGATACTAATAATAACCAGTACTTGTCTCTAACCAGTTTACAATGTTGTTGGTTTAGTGTAGAGAAAGAATATTTTTTCGAAAAGGATAATTCGTTGAAGTTGACAAGGTGGAAGGCTGCTTTGAAGTTAACGAATAGAGGGAAGACCTTTTCGTTCCTTGCTTGGAACGCTTTAACAATTGATGCCCAAATCAACCTAGACCTTCAAGTTCAATTATATACTTTACATTCATCCCAATTAAACTGTTTTAACAAACACCTTGAAGATACTACTCCCTGTATTAACAATCTAGTCTGCCGGTCATCGCAATGACTGTGTCCTAACATTGACGAGGCAGAATTTCATACCAGGTCATTGCGTCATTGCAAATATAGTTGACAGATAATTTTATATAAAATAATAAATAATCAAAAATTTTATAGATTTAGGTAAGTTTTATTTGTTGTTTTTTATTGTAGGTACCTATAACGTTGATACATTATTTTTTCAAATCATGTGATTCTGATTGTCAAAGTTAATAAAATAACGTTAACTCATATGCATATATGAGTCAAAAAAAGGTCGTAAGCAAAATTATCTTGCTTAAAAGCAACTTATGCCCACTATATAGACGAATGAAAGATTTTCTAGTAGTAGTAGTTCTTTACTAAATATGACTATTTTGTGGTTCTTTGCAACTTGAGGCCGCTGACAAAAATATTTGGGAACACGTTCCATGAAGTGGAAATGTTTTTTTTCTCAATTTATTTAATTAGTTTCATCATTTACCAAATAATATGACATGACATCCGTTCTTTTCACAAACTATGAAAATTAGCCAAAAATAATCTCCCCACTATCCAATGCAATTTTAGCATGGTATTGAGAATACTAGTTTTTCATATCAGTGTCTATACTTAATACGTGTCATTGGTTAAGACACATAATTCAATGGTATAGGTACTTCTAAAAAAATTCCTTTACTATAGACTATATCCAATTAAGCACAGCTTCAACTTTTGTTCAAATGATTCTTTCTGTGCGAAATTTTATAAGCTATTATAATTTTTTTTTTTTTTGTTAAATAAAAAAAGATTCTTTCAAACAGAATTTAAAAAAAACTTCTACTTACTGCCCTTCTTTAAAGTATTCTTTTAATGTTGTGCTGAATTTTTTGGAGTACTTAACAAATTCTTTTTTCCGCTGCTCAACAGATTGCTTTCCCGATAAGGTTGGTAGAAATACACCAATTTCATTTACAACATCAAGTAATTTTTTTATTGCACTGGCAATTTCTCTGAAATGATATCAATTAATAAAAAAAAGTTTTGCTATGGTTTCTAATGATTGAAATACTTAATGGTCTCTAAAAAGGTTTTCCTGTCTATTATCTCATCAGGAATCCTACTAAGAATAGCTTTTAGAGCTGCAGACTTCCTATTTAAATCTTGAAATGGTTCCTCACTCCGAAGGAGGTAGTGTTCATTTACTAAATAAAAAAAATAATAACTTTTTACCTATATAAATTTTAAAGAAAAACGGAACGCACAATCAATATCAGCTGAACATTCTTGTAGTCGTAGGACTACTTCATTTAAGTTTATTTTAAGGTCTGCTCTCTCAATTATTTCTGAAAGCAAATTATAACAAAAACCAGGGTGATTTTGTTCTAAGTTGCAAAAACTGGATAGAAGTAATTCGGAAACATTCTTGTTGCGGCATTCCAGCTATGTAAATAAAAAAATCCCTATAAAAGATAAAACTTAGCAATATTTTATGGAAGTTCTGACCTGTGTAAATACGGGCTTCAAAACAACACCAAGAGACAATGTAGATGTTACGACTTCACCCATTTTTAATCTTATTTTCATTAATTAAAAAACAATGAAAATAAATGATAAAAGGCAAATTCAATATTTGGAAACAAAACAAAAATACGAATACGATACACAATTATAATTATAGCCTTTAAAATTAACCAAACAACCAAAGTAGATAATAGAACAACAAAGATACTCAATTTCAATAAGACTCATAAACATTAAACAATTACCCACCCAGTTTACAAGAGGAATTGAATCCGAATTGAATCAGGATTTACCGCATATACCATCGGAATCGAAAATATTTTTGGAAAAACATGAATCTTTAAATCCAGTTTTTGGTGTGTGCGTGCGTGTGTGTGGACAGCAATACCTCTGTGTCTGCTATTACACGATGAATCTAGATGCATGCGACATCTTCGAATTCTTCTTTGTTATCCTATTTTGTTTCTCAAGTGCTATTACACGATGAAAATATATTCATGAATCCATTTTGACATTTCTCTTTCATTTATATTTCGTTGTTGACTTGTAAGTTTGCTTATGAGACTTTTCAAATTCAAATGATTTCAGTTTTATTTGAAATCAATTAAAAAAATATTTAAATTTAATTTGGTTTTATTTAATGATGAAGAATATGAATTTTGAAATACAAATTAGTATACAAAACATTTATAATGTTAAAAGGCATCAAAGTTTACTTCTCGAAGAACAAAACTATATAAAAGAGAACAGTAAGAAAGCGGACAAGAGCAAAGAGAAACGTCAAATCGTCGCACCTAAAATTTTACCCGTGTGACACAGGTCGATTTTCTTGCGTCTCATGTTTTCGAATTTTGTCTCTCTTTTGCACTTATGTTGTTCGAAGTGTCGCATGCATCTAGATTCATGGTGTAATAGCAGACATAGGAATACCATTAATAGTAAATTCTGGCATATATAGTGTATGTGCCTGGTTACACGAGCGCAAAAAAGAATCAATTCTCGAAAGAGAGAGGATTATTTTTAGAAAGAAGGAAAAGGATAGATTTTTCTCCCATCCCCTTTCTTCTTTCCAAAAATCGTCCTTTCTCATTCGTAAATTAATTGTTTTTGCGCTCGTGTAAACAGGCACTATGTGAGTGAGGCATTACGTTAAGGTCACAAATGTCAAATCTTTAAAAAGATCAACAAAAAAAGAACAAAGTGGAAATAAATTATTAATTAAGTTATTTATCTACTAAATTGTCCATACTTGATAGAAACAATAAAAAAATTTGTGCATAGTAAAATTATGTAAAAATAGCACGAGAAAGGCGGATAAAAGCGTTTTTTCAAAGGCAAGTTTAATTATAATTTTAGTCTAACAAAGTGATGAAATTGATTTTATTACCAATAAAATAACATAATCCAGACTCTAAATTAACAAAAAAAAAATTAAATTATAAAAAACTAGCAAAAACTTTTTTGAGAATAACTGCAATGCACTATATGTCAAATTGGTGTTCCGTAACAAGACGTACTCTTTTGTTGGTGATCACAAGGTGCAACTATTTGTTAGGTACCTTTATATAAGATGTAGATTTGTTGAAGCTGAGTAAGGTCAAAGATTCTCGAGAAATTTTCTGCAGATGAGTCCTAAATCTAAAGAACGCTCATCTTAACCTGACCTCTCCTAAAATCCAATCCTCTCCTGCAAGTTAAGGTGAAAAAGTCACCATTGTTACTTATCCTACTTACCTATTATCAATCCCTCGGTACGGTAAATAAACTGTCTGAATCTCCCCACTCTCGTTTTCATCGCAACTCATAACCTCCCAAATTGGGCTGGATCTAAGGTGTTATACGATTGGTGCCGATGATCAGCCTGGCTGAGGGCCCAATCAAAAAACTAGCTCCGTCAATAACGGAGTATCTGGACACCTGGCGACCTCCAGATAAATTAGCCTTATCTGTACCGACGGACCACTCCTTCTCCGATACTCGTGGGACAGAAAAGTCATCTGTTGTTTCTCCTGCTAGCGCTGGAAGTAGTAGTGTGGGAACCCCCACCACAACTCTACTGCTGACGGTAAGAGTAAGGAGACCGTGGTTGTGAAACCTACCATTTAAAATGCTAGGACCGTTTAAATTGGTCCTCTCACTACCACTAAACTCACTTCGGTACCTAGTGGTGGAACACTGTGTATAACGGCCCTTAAACCTGTAAGGGCACCAAAAATCCGAAAAAGACCATAAAGGGAGGAAGAGAAAACCTACTCACTCTTCGGCCTCCTATAAGTATAAGCATAATTCTGAAGAGATTCGCTGAACAAACTGGAGTCACAGGTCCTCTTAGCATGACGCAAAAATCAAGCTACATGTATATTAGCTAAAATTATTGTTAAGACCGACGGGGACTCCACGTCTAAACGTCAAAAGTTGGTGGAGGGGAACACTAAAGAGGGCACTAAAGTGATTAACATCAGCACTCCACAGAAAACAATCAAGTCTTTCAGTGATGTTGTGAAAGACAAGATCGTAGTATTGATTATTGACAGGAACGATGTCGATGGCACGATCATTTTGGAAATTGGCAGATGGTCAAAGGGAATCTCAAATTGAGCTTCATGCGAATCATGACCGAAAACCAAGGACCACCTCTAACCACAAACTATGGAGGATGGCATCAATGCCACATAAAACGGATGGTTTGTGACGATAAGAGATCAGGCGATCTATTATTGTTGGCTTTTTGAGGGAAGTGTGGCTTTGCGGTGGGGCAAAGCTCGAAGTTGTTGCGAAGGAGAATATCCCAGGGAGACCAACAGCTCAAACCATGGTTACAGCTGAACTATCCAGCTTGGACGTACTACTCCAAATGATCCGGCTTTCAAATTAACCCTTCCCACTAACAATTGGCAAGTTGCGAAACTGGAGGAGAAAAATAGGTTTTATAGAGTTGCCATAATAGTCATCAATAAAGAGTCCTTCAAAAGATGTTGAAACTCCTACAAAAGACCCTGGTGCATCTAGCACCTTTAAATCACTGGACGAAGATGATGCACCCAGGTAATCCTCTCCAGCAGTGGAGACCTCGGACAACGTCGACGGTCTCTCAGATATGGAGACCGAATACTTAATTATTATTGGAGATTTTCTGAGTGAGGAAATTCTACTGAACTCATCTTCTGAATTGGAGGACACCAATATCACCGTGGTAGAAGCTAGTCGGGAGAGCTGTAGCAAAGATGCTGCACGTTCTTGATAATAACCTCCAACTTTCCAAAAAGACTTCGGCCTCTTTGCTCCTTCACCTATCCAACAGCGAAGAAGATATCGTTCTGATACAAGAACCCTGGATCGTGAAATCTATAGTTCGAGTATTACGAACTTAAAACTACTACTTGCTGTATGCAAAAGAGAAAGGTGACCCCACATCATGCATACTAGTTAAAAGTAACCTAAATGTATTATTACTCCCCAATTTCAGCTATCGAGATATCACCAATGATACCTTGCCCCTCTCCCGGGATATACCCTAGAAATTATGATCAAAGAAGGAAACAGGAAGAAAATCAGCCTAACAATTGGTAGTGATGTGATACTGTGTGGGGAAGTACAGATATGTATAAACGACTAAGGTGAGTCGCTTTTTGATTATATATTAAGTACTAACCTTACAGAAATCAACGTGGGAAATTAACCTACATTTGTCACCAGAATTAGACAAGAGGTGCTAGACATAACTCTTGTCACTTGTCACCGACAACACACCTATTCAAAAAGTATCAAAAGATCACTCATTTTCGGATCACAGGTACATTCAATTCGAAATAAGTGACAAACCCCAAGCCAATCCTTCTTCCGAAACTTTAGGAAAACAGACTGGCTCATAGGCAGGGAAACACTTCAAAGGTTAATCAAACTTAAATTGTATAAAACACCCTCCAAACCTGAGGAACTTGACATCTTAGTCAAAGACCTCACGAAAGCTCTTAACAAATCTCTGAAAATAGTTTGCCCTCTAATACAAAAATAAACCACACTGGTGGAACTCGAGCATGCTCCAATAAGAAAGGAATGTAGGAAATTCTTTAATAAAGCTTAATTGACTAGAGAAGCATCTGATTGGGATGCTTACAAAGAGTCCCTAAAAATATATAAAAAAAAGAACTTAGGAGGACCAAACAGATGTTTGAAACTTCGGTGGTAAGGTTCAAGGTTGCGAAAAATCCTCTCCAAAACGCCGATCATGCCCAGTAGTTTAAAAAACTCTGATGGCTCCTGGACAAACTCAATTGAAGAATCACTTAATTTACTCCTGGACCCATGTTCTGTAACTTTTGAAGCTATAAAAATTCTTCGAGAAACGGTGAGAATTGGGACGAAATTCATTCTATCGCTTCGTCGATTTTCTGTAACTTTTACAGTCGTTTATTCTATCGACTGGAACAAACGGAATAGGAATCCTGGAAAAACTCGATAAAATGGGTTTCTGTATCTTTGAAAGTCGATAAGTCTTTCTCTTCATTTCGTTTTCATTTATTTATTAAAAAAAACGCTTACTTAGTAAGATCAACATCTTGTTAAGTATTATAAGCCTGATTTTAGATTAAATCAAAAAATAATAGTATATGTTTAACAATAATAAATTTATAGAAAAAAATATGATAATAATAATAATAATTCAACGATTTGCCAAATACTTAAAAGTAAGGATGAGAATTTCCTTGTGCTTCCTATTCCTATTATGGTGATTGGCAGAGAGTTTCAAAGGTTAGTGACATGAATATAACACTTCCGTTGTGTATTCAGATATTTAAATCTTGGCGTTATGAGAATGAGAGATCTATTTGAATTTGAAGGGAAGTTCAGTCTATGTATTGTGCAGAAACATTTTTTAGACTACAAATACATAACTGATTAGAAAAAAGAGAAACATTATCAAATGGAAAGGAGATTATATACAAACCGTGCAATGTTATTATAGACTACGTTAAGCTTCTAGATGTTGCATAGTCCAAATCGCCAAAAACTTCAAAACAGTAAAGCAGCATTGGAAACAAAAGCGTTTTTGCTAACAAGAGCTTAGTTTTCTGAGGAATCTTCTTTCCTTCAAATGTCAAAATTTATCACTACATAAAAAGCAGGCGAAGCGCGAAGACCAAGAAAATTGTCGGAGGCTACATAAATAATTGATTTAAGAACTTAATTAATAAATATTATGTTTTTACTCTTCTAATTTGACCGTTTTCCGAATTTGGAAAACTCAAGGTAAGAAATAAATATTTTTAAAAATGTTTGCGTATCATTAACGTAGTCACAAAGTTAAGCTTTTGTCAAATTTGGAAAACTATTGAAAAAGGTTAAGTTAAGGATGTTTTTTTAGACGTGTGGGTGTTGGTCTTTTTGACAGCTGCATTTAATGTATGTTCTCTTTAGTTTGCCATTTCATAATAAATAGACTTACTTCTGAACAAAGTTTGCAAATTGTGTAAATTTATTACCAAAATAATGATCAAGTTCGTTCGACGCATCCCGATTTTCACAATAAATAAATCTTTTTCATGAATATGAGATTATTTGATTGAATGGGTACGTTAATAAGCAAAATTGCCATATTTAGAGTGATCATAATCGACAAGCCATTATTGAAACGCTATTATGTATTCAAAAAGTCAGATTGGTGTGCTCTTTCCTTAAAAAATAAGCCGTTCAGTGGGTTCAGCGGTTCTACATGCCATAAAGCCAACTAACAATCAATTTATTGAAGGAAACTTTTGGTGACCGGATTATCTAGAGTAGTATTTGTGACCAAAATATTCAATAAATCAATTAAGATTAACAGTTGTACTAATCAGCTGGGGCTCGTTAACTCTTAAAATAACCTGAGTTTTAGATTGGTCATTTTTCTAATAGAGATTTGACATAAGCACGGCGTAACTAAAGTTGGTATGAAAATCTATATATATAAAAGAAAGTCGTATTAGTTAAACTTTATATTTATAACCGATTTGGCTAACAAGATTTGGCGAAGAGACAGTTTATAGTCTATATGCTACTTTTAAGACCGGTAAAATGTATGGTTTCCGCAGGATAGATTTCTTTTAATTTTTCCAATCACGCCAGAATGGTTGAACGGATGTCCATAAAATTTGGCACATAGAAAGATTATTGTCTGGAAAAGAACATAAGCTAATTTTTATCTACTTTAAATTTATTTTTTTAGATGCCATTTATAGCTATCATTGGTTTTTATCATTGGATTTTTTTATAAAACCTCTACTGTTTGGAAAAAATAACAAATTAAAATTTTAACAACCGTGTAAATGATAGATTTATTTAAATTTAAACGCTGCGTACAACTTCACGATTTAAAAGAAAACAAAAAATAAACAAACATATTCTAAGCATTTGATGGCAAAATAAAGGCAAAAAATATTACAATGTCCCACAGGTAGTAAACATTTTTGGTCATTCGTAAAAAACATAAATAACAAAACATCTTCCTCGGTCCCAACACTCGTTGTCAATGACACTTCCTTAGTTAGCTCTATTGAGAAAGCTAACTTATTCGTTAGGCAGTTCGCCGCCAACTCTACACTGTCTGATAGTGTCATGACTCCCCCAGTCCTTGAGCGCGTAAATGATTCCATGGGACAAATCTTCTTTCGTACTCGAGCTGTGGCGAGAGTCCTAAAAGATCTCAACACTCATAAATCCGCTGGTCCGGATGGTATCCCCACCATTGTTCTGAAGAGGTGTTCTTCCACACTGGCAAAACCTCTGCGTAAGCTTTTCCATCTATCCTATTCTTCTGGGTTTGTTCCGAGCAGTTGGAAAACAGCATTTGTCCAGCCGATACCAAAAAAAGGCGAATCTTCTTCACCCTACAATTACCGACCAATTGAACTTACGTCCCTTCTTTCCAAGGTCATGGAAAAGCTGATAAACTATCAGCTCAAGAAATATCTCGAAGAGCGAAAGCTTCTTAATGACCGGCAGTACGGCTTTCGCAGCAATAGATCCACTGGTGACTTGATGGTTTATCTCACCGAACAGTGGAAAGTAAGATTATTGCACTTGATATTTCTAAAGCATTTGATAAAGTCTGGCATCCTGCTCTTTTATCGAAAATGAAAGGTTTTAATATCGATGAAAACCTTCTTCGTTGGATTATAGTGGATTTTTTTACATGTTTCTGCATCTGCAAAATGCAGAAAAGTAGAAAGAGTCAGATATACATTCAAATCCAAAAGTGGGAAAGAATACACAGGTGGTAACTCTTTTTTACTTTCTATAAATTGCTATAACTTGTTAACAGCTGTAAATCATATGTTTTCCCTCAAAGTTAATTTTTATTTTGTGCGAAATTTGAAAATTTTTGAGAAATTTAAGATTTTTCTGAAATTTGGCCTTCTTTTGGCAACCTTCCTATTTGGGGACGAAGAACAACCCAAAACGAAAAAAGGTTCTGGGTTCATCAAAATATATTTAATTTTGTTCGCAAATAACAATAATTATAATGATAAAATAAAACTAATATTGAATAATTATGATTATAATACCTACTAATGATAATAATAAAGATTACGATAATAATGATGACGATTTCTTTGGAATGCAATTTGCTGCTTTTGTTGCTGCTGTTGTTGTTGCGGCTATTGTTGTTATTTTATTATTGTGTTGATAAATGTGCTCGTCCATATCCTGGATATCCTCGTCGTCGTCATCCCTGCCGCTCAGTGTCATCTCGTACACCTTCTCTTCCAACTCGGTAACTCCATCCTGGTTGAGCTAGTGTGTCTCCATCTCCACCCAACCATCACTACTCTCATTCTATAGCACAATTTTCTCGCCAACAAACTCAATTTACCCTGCACTTGTAGTCTTCTATTCTCTTTCAAATATTGCTAATCACGATAATCTGAAATACAAAATCAACTATATATGTAAGAAACAAATGAAAATTTAACTTGCCTCCGTTCTCTGCCATTTCCATTTTAATATAATGTTTGTTTTGCTTGTTTTTTTTATTTCATGCACCATCAAAAAAGTTATAGGAAATGTGGAAATTTCAAACATTTAGAAAAAGCAGAAGAAGATACTATAATAAAGATGAACATGTTCGTCTTCACTATAATCCTGACTTTTGCATTTGTCGAATTTCCTATAATGCAGAAATGGAGTTCTTCTGCATCTTTTTCTTCCCTCTCTATCTAACAAGTATGAATTTTCTATTTGGCATCCCTTTATTTTTGCAGAAACCAAGTGCAGAAACATGTTAATCCACCATTAATTGTCACCTCATTTTTAGATAATTGTCAGACATTGTCATGTCACTTACAATGTGGGGAGATCTACCAAAAAAAAAAATATATTTTTTCTTAAGGAATTTGGTGTGAATTGTCCCAACCTATTGTTTTAAATTGTCAAAAAGCAGCACATTTTAAATGATTCTAACCCAATATTTAAGGGTCGGCCGTTTTTGGGTTATTTATATACGATTTAAAATTGCACTTAATTTTTTGTTGTTAAACATACAGAATAGACTCTTAAGTCATGTATAATATTATATCCGCTTTTGTTTACGTTTTTTTCCCACTTCAAAAACCGATTTGACATTTACTGCAGTCGACTATCTACCGCACTTACATAAGGCTGTATATGTGACAACTTTCAATACCTGATATGTGATATGTATCTTCGGCTTAGGGTTTCGGTTTTTAAACCGTTTGTGTAGTCAAAGCAAGATGACTGCAGAGGTTGGGCATCTACATATAGAGTGTTTTTGAACAGAGTGGATCAAAGTGTTTCAGTTCGCGGCAATAGGGACTTGTTTAAATAAATTATTTAATGATTTTACTGTGATAATATAAAATTTTGGATTTGCAAACATTGTGATGATCCGTAATTAGTAATAATATTTACATTTTATGTAGCTTTACAACACGAAAGTGAACGCCATTTTGTGAAATTAAAATTTTCACAGAAAACTAAAGACGAAATTTGTTTTAAAACGAAAAAAGAGCAAAAATTCTACTCCTAATCTTGATTTGTTTAGAATTTGGATTTGTGGTATGTGACAAATTTTAAGAAATTTTTGAATTGCACCTATTATGTATCTATTTTTCTCCGTAATTTTAAAGAGCAGATGAAAAGGTATAAACAGAATATCTTTTCACGAAATCCATAACTTAATAAAAATTACATTCACATTCTTCACAATCTTAATGTCATATGAACCAGGACAAAAAAAAAAAAAAAATACAATGCACATTAGTATTGGATTATCCTGTTCCTGTCAGCTTACAAGTTTATTTAATAATAATTAATATTGTTTTGTAAATGCAGAAAATAATTATATTTTTAATAGTCCGATGTAGTTCGTACATTGTGTTGTGAGACAAGTTACCTACAGGATGGTATTAAAAACATTTTAACAGTATGATATTAAGCATGGACGACGTTTATCGTATATGTTTTTGGGATCTGAGTATTAATTGGTGTGCATGCAGAAATAAAAACCATCCATCCAAATATGTAAACAAATAATAGTAAACCAAACTTCAACATAAACAAAAATAAATCTAATATAATATTTCCTATTTTGGGTTAGTCGATAATATCTACGAATCAAAACAAGAACTATTAAACTTTACTTTTAAAAAAGTTAACTTAATTTAATTTCAAAGTTAATATTTTAAATAATATGTTTTTACAGCACAAATAATTAAAAGAATTTATCATGGCTTTCGATTCGCTCGGTCGTCAAACAACAGATTCTCAATCCCAATCCACTTCTTTGGCTGAAAACAACGAAGAAACGTAAAATACTTTTTTCTGGTCATTTGGGCCTACATTTACAATTTTTTTTTATTCATTCGTTGCAGGACACAAGAAAAACTGATATCATCTTTTCCAGTTATGAAGCTACGATCTCTCAATCAAAAGATTTCTAATCCTAGATGGGTAGTTCCCGTCTTGCCCGAACAAGAATTGGAACATCTACTTAATGCGGCTATAAATCTTACATTGGCCGGTAATTATGATAAAATCAAAAACAAGTGTATCAAAATAAAATTTGCCATTTCCAACTAATTTCAAGAAACAAAATTTGCAGTTAAGAGAGTTCCGTAACTTAAAACTTATTTTGATTTTAATTTAGTGATATAATGTATATTATTTATAATTAATACAAAATACATACTAAAGATATTGAGAACATTTTTTA
Source organism: Scaeva pyrastri (assembly GCA_905146935.1). NCBI lineage: Eukaryota > Metazoa > Arthropoda > Insecta > Diptera > Syrphidae > Scaeva > Scaeva pyrastri. Next base: position 84,602,314 of record LR989927.1, read on the forward strand.
AAAGATGTAACAATATATTAGTTTTTATCATTTCTTGATAAAAACTATTTATTTTAAAAAAGCATATCTTAAATGTTACATATGTACATATTTCTGTAAAAATATTTTCACATTTCGAAGTAGATACAAATGTTCAGCTTTAAAATTCGATCGAATTGTTGAAGTGAATGTTTAACTAACCATGCGGCATATTTTTGTATCAAATCCTTCGAATGCAATGCTTTGCCAAGAAATGAAATTGCTAAAATGTAATTTCCGTATATCAATGTAACAAGTCTAAGACCAATAACTTATAATTACAAGTTAATATATGTATTTACATTTGAGCTAGAAGATTCTATAGCCTTATGCTCTAAATCATGATTTTATAGATTCTGTACACATATACCTATATTTATATAATATACATATTTCTCAACATAGTTTATTTTAAAGTATAAAATTTTATACTTGTTATTTACATATAAATTTTAGCTATCTTTGACGTGTTTACCTACATGTTTTAAGAGTTCGATAATATCGTCTGCTAGTGCATCCGTGATGGCTGGCTATGCCGTTTCAGATTTGAGTAGGATGTGTTGCAGTTGCAGGGTGAGTGTAGTGTGGCAGGTGGGAGAGATTTGTTGATAACGTGGATATGAGTGGCAGAGGTATGGCCAAGTCGTTTGGGGATGTAGTTTTTTATCATTTGCTTTGGAATGTTTTAGGGTAGTTTGGTGGAGATTTTCTAGAATTAATTTTACTGTAATGATGCCGATATGTGGAATGTTTTACGGTTGTTTGGTGGAGATTTTGTAGAATTGATTTTACTGTAATGATGCCGATATGTTCTCCAATTGCTTTGTTCGGAGTTGGTGACCACTTCCATATGATTTTTTCCGGGTTCAAGGATTGGTAGAGGGCTGAAGGAATTTTGCAATTTTTTTACGATTCATCATAAGGTCTATTTCCATGTTGATTGGCGAATTGTATGTAAAGATGAGTTTAACGTAAAGCCTGTGAGTAATGCTGTCTATCCTCTCCTCAATGGTAGATATACCAGCCTCTGCCAGGATATTTTTGATGAGGATGGTTCGGAAAGATTGATGATACGTTGGCTTGATAAAACCAAGTGTTGTTGCTGTAGTGTATTTTTCTTAAAATTAGTGATTTTGTAATATTACAATGTGGGTTAACATGTACGCTACTTTTTCTAACAGTTGAAGATTTTTTAGAGATTTTTCAATTTTTAGGGCTGATATTGATTTTGAATAAAACACAAATTACTTAGGAAATGGTGGAATTGGTATGGTTAAATTATGTAGGGAACAAAATATCAGCCAAACGGCCGCCGCCGCCGTGACCTCGATGGCACACCCCATAATTGAGGTTATATGCCGTTAATGTGCCGAATTATCAACATACACATTTTGATTCAAATAATCCCAAGGAAAGAAGTCCAACGGTGTCAAACTAAATGATCTTGGTGGGCCAATTGAGGGACGGTTGTTGAAATAGCCATTGTATGTTTTAGGTGTTATCGGTGTTGACTGTTGCGTTACAGAGAAAGTGTGTTTCTTGTAGTCAAACGATTGAGGGTTTGGTTTCTTTGAGGAGGGGTTGAGAAAATGTGTAATATTTTTTTGTTTTAAGTTTCAATTAGAGTTCTTGAGTTGAAAAGAAGAAATTATTTTTTTTTTAAAGTTGACTATTGACATTGTTTTTAGGCAAATGTATGTATGAATTACTTATAGCGGTGCAGAGATATTTCTTCAAACGTTTATTTAAACTGCCTAATTTAACACCATAGTGTTCCACATCTATGTGGAATCTGGTGCAATACCTTATGCATACAAAATCTTAAGGCCAACTACGATTACTAGATAAGAGTGATGAAAAGAAGTGGAAGAAGTCTTCAAAGTCTATCATGGTAAGACTTCTGCAAAACGCTCAATCCCATTAAGCTCATTTATTTGTAATGGAGTCAAACGTTGATAAATGGCATGGCATGTTTGCAGATGTCACGGCAAAAGTAGATGAAAGATATACGCCCAGCATCTAGCTGTCTATCTCAACGTGTTAACGCTATTAATTATTTGGAAGCAGTTTTTTTATAACCATTTATTATGAAACATGTGCATATGTACATATTTTATGTAATCTTATTATGTTATTGCTTTCTTTATTTAACAAGAATACGAAACACTTTGTGTTTCATACTTTATTCATTTGTCTCCCGTTGGAAATTCTTAGGCCAACATTCTGGGTACTTATCGACAAGGAATCTCTTCAATTCTCCGTAATGCGCCATGAAGTAAACCCTCACATTGAGATACAATTCGTAGTCCGAATGGCGCACCAAGCCGTATCCCACGGTTTTTTTTTGAGACGAATACCTTGGTTTTACCAAATCGACAGAAGAAGTCGTGGAAGACCGTGTGGTTGTCGCAGCATTTAATGTTCAATAGTTTTTATCCAGCACAGTTCTTTGGCTTTCTTAGACGTGTGGGATTTGTTTTAAATTAATTTTTTGATTTTGTATTGAAGAAGAAAAACTTAATTTATTTTTTTAAATTCGAACAAAATTACTGACAACGAATAGCTTTTCATTTAATAAATGTCCCGACGGAATACAAAATAGATCTGCTTTCGCTTTGCTCGGGCGTTTAGAATATTATGATATAAAGCCATACCAAAAGCCTCCTGAGGTAATATTTAGAATAAATATATTCAACTTTTGAACACTAACATAGATATTAAAATGTCATAATTATTTCCATAATTCTATTAAAATGTCATAATTATTTCGACAACACATGTAGAGTTTTTATTTTGGTACACAAGATAATAAACGCTTATAATTCTTAAATAGTAATTAACCTTTTTTTTCGACAGATTGTGATCATAATTGCGAACCATGTATGGATTTTTACAAAAATGCGTTGACAACATCGTTTATAAAAATTCTCACTGACGAAGCAGTTAATTCTTGGAAGTATAACATTCACCACTGCATACTTATGACTTCTGGAAAGCTTTTGCACTTAATTGCAATTCATATGCGTCGTGATAATCCATATTTATTGGATCTTCTTTCTGTAGTCTTGGATCCCTATAATAAATTCAATACATTCAATGTTGCTCGTCAGCCTGAGTGTTTTGGTCCTGAAGCTGTTTGGGGCGTTTTGGAAGAAAACAAACAATTTGCAACATCACCCCCCGAACCCAAACGACCTCGTGGGTGGCTTGTTGATTTAATTAATCGTTTCGGACAGTTGGAAGGTTTTGATAATTTATTAGAACGCTTTAACATTGGAGTTGCTAGTCTAAAAAATAAGCAGTCTTTCATAGATCAAACTAAATCTGTTTCCCTTTCAAAAACTAATTGCTGTACGACCACAAATGTCGACGAAAATGCGAGTTTATCGTTTTCGTTCATATACCAATTACTAAGGCCTTTTGGGCAGTGCTACGAATTGCTTACAACATCAACTATACAAACATATTTTATGCCCATATGGATGATTGTTCTTGATCTCTTAGATAGTCTTACTGATTGTGAACTTAAAATTGAAGCTAAATCGGAAGGGAAAAGTGATCTTATTCATAAAATTGTGAAATCAGCTCGTTGTCTAGCTAGCCGCTTGCCCGACCAGGGAGATTTAGTTCGTGATATTGAATTGTTTAGATTAAAAATGATATTACGCTTGCTTCAAGTCTCTAGCTTTAATGGAAAAATGAATGCACTTAATGAGATTAATAAGGTCATTACGGCAGTTTCATATTGTTCTCACAGGACTCAAATATCTCAAAGCGTATCTGATGATGAAATGAACTGGTTGACAGCTGAGCGAATGGCGGTTAGTAAACTGTAAAATAAAATTACTTTATAATTTATGCCATTTATTTTCCTTAGGTTTGGGTAAAAAAAAACAATGTTTTAGAAATCGTTTTAAAAGACTCCTTACATCAACCACAATACGTTGAAAAATTAGAAAAAATTATACGATTTCTGATAAAAGAGAACTCTTTAAGTCTGAATGACTTGGACGCAGTTTGGAAAGCACAAGCCGGAAAGCATGAAGCTATAGTAAAAAATGTGCATGATCTATTAGCTAAATTGGCTTGGGATTTTGTTCCAGAACAATTGGACCACCTTTTTAATTGCTTTGAAGTAAGTACAATGTTTTGTGTAGTACACTTATGTATATATTTAATTTAAAGGATTCATTTATTGAATGTTTTACTCTGTATATAATACTTGTAGTAAGTACTTATAGCTAAAAAAAAATGCAAATTTAAAACTCAATCCTTAAATAAAGCAATTACTGAAAATATAATTTTATAAAACACACATATAAGTATGTATATAGAGTTAAAGTAGATTGTCAATCGGACAGACGGCAAATATATGCTGAAACGATTTAATGTATTAAAAATATTGTATTCAATCTCTTAAAAATATGAACCAGTAATAATCTTATCATAAAATTAGTTCAGACGAATTATAAAGCAGTAACTTTAAAATATTTAAAAAGCTAGTTTTTTATAATAAAAACTTAAACATGTTTTTTTATTATGAATATGTAATACCAATATTATAATATAAAGGTTCCTTTATAATCCTGTAACTAACTTTCACCAAGCAAAAGACACATCTCTTGCTTTCTTACAATTCTTCTCGAACCATATTATGCTGGTTCAATACATCAAAGTGGTTACAATAAAACAGAAAAAAAGACCCCATTTGAGGATCCATTTCAAATTTCGTTCAGCAGTCCCTTTTCCGACTGACTTTGTCGAACACAACCGAAATTGAAAAATTTGTTTAACATAGTTGATGTTTGGTAAATAAATCTTTTTTTACATTACATTACATACTACACAGCAAATAAATTGTACAGAGTAGAGACACCTGTACCTTGAGCTACTGAGGCTATGTAAGGCGATACAACAGAAGACATTAATACAAGACAGAAGGACAGAGAAGAGAAAGAACAATCTTATTTTATTTGTTGTATATATTATAATTTGTATGTACTTGATTTGATCTAACAGATCTAACTTCTAACTTAAATATTAAAAAATTAAAAATTGGAATATAAAACTAATTTGAAAAATATTAGCTCTGAAATTGGTGTCTAATACACAACCACGTCACACATAGGCAGGTAAATTTTCCCAAAAACATGGGCAAAGTTATTTTTCGTGTATTTGCAATTTTGTATTGCATGATAATATTAGAAACAGTTAGTTTTGAAGGAAAAAACAATTTTCAACTAAATTTGGTCTATAATATGCAAAAAGGATACAAATTATATTGTTAAAATTTGGCATTTTCTTATAAAATTTAAATGAATAGAATTGCATTGAAACATTTTTAATACAATTTTTAAACAATAAATTTGTTTGATAACATTTCTATAAATACAATATATAAAATGTACTTAATAAATTTGCTATTACCGACGAAGTAATCCAAAATCTTGGAAAAATCGACTTGCAGTGTTGTCATCTTCGTACTTCTTTGTTTGATAACAGCATAATGCGGTTCTTGAATTTTTTCCTTACTGTCTTCAACTTTTGCTCTTATTTTCAGAGCATGCCATAAAGATAGTTCTAACCTTAATTTCGAATTGTCTTGGACATCTTGGCCCAACCCTAGTTCCATACTGTTATATTTTAATTGTAATTGTAATTTGCATTACAAACCTTCTTGTCAATCATTGCCAAGCGGCATTGTATGCTTAACTGGGATGATTTAGTTTATATGAGGTCAACTTTTCGTTGTTCTCAAAGCTGCATCTGCTCCGCTTAGATTAATTCGTCGGGAGTGTAAATAGAAAGCAAATCTTAAGTTTTTTTTTTCCTCTTAGATTCCTAAATTCAGTTTGTGACCGTCGAAAAAAACTGTGGCCACCTCCTTTTGCGATTGTGAGCAAAATCACTCAAAATTATACTTGTTTTCTTAAAAACCTTAATTTTAGTTTCATTTTTCAAAGGTCAAATTAAGTAAAGAATGCTCTTTCTTTTTATCTTCAAGAGCCAATATTAAGGCTGTGTGGCCAGCCAAAAAAACGGCTGAAATGTTACAAGTAAAGTGATAACTTTTTCACTTCGAATGCTAATTGATTGAAATAAAAATTAATGCATTCTAAATAAACGGGGCTACTACACTGCATCATTATAATTTTTAAATGTATAATACAGTAATTCTTAGAGTGAAACAAACTACAATTTTGTCGTTATTTTCATAGCCGTTTAAAATGCACCATTTATTTCTGGTATAACTAAGGTTTTTATTTAATTTTTTGGTGTTTTCAAAGCATATTAAGTTAATTAAGGGAGTGACGGATTGACTTTAAGTTATTTAATTTTTTTTATGGGCAAAAAATTAGTCCAATCTTATGCAATTTTCAATGGGTTTGGCATGTTTGAACAGGTATAACTTCTTTAATCTACAACATAATTCATTGAAACAAAAAGTATTGTAAAGCCAGTCTCAAATATTTTTATTACGAGTAATTTTTTTTATTAATAATTCACTTCTAAAGTTTTAAAAAAAAATAAAAAAACCTAAAAAAAACGCAAAAAACGTTTTTTTTTCAATGACTTTTAAATATCCCTCATTCTTTATTTAGCCTTTTAAACTATATTTTTTTTCTTTATTTTATTGAATACCTTAATTAATTAACTCGGGAGTGACGGATTGACTTTTTCGAAAAAAAATTATTAACACTATAAATGTTCATTGAAAAAGCCCAAATAACAATTAGCTTTCCAGAGAAAATAATGCTTGTGCATATTTTTCTTATTTTTTTAATTTTTTCAGTATTTTTTCTATTGGTCTCCAATTCAAAAATTCTAATTGCGGTGATGGTTTTTTTTAAATAAATTTTTGAAAAAGTGTCTAAATTGGCGTTTTTTCCTTTGGAATTTCCTTTTTACACGCACACATAGAAGTTTCAGTTCCCAATAATTCCACTGCGAAATTAGCGCTTCGAGAGAATGTTTTTCATTTGGAAAAGAAATGTGCTCCGCCCACCCGCTCTCGAATATTTTTGTTGTTGGTTAATATATTGCTGGTTGTTTCTTCCTTTTTGCATGAAGAACAGAAAGTGCAATAGAAAAACCGGTTATTGGAATTTCAGGAATATGCAATGACAAACCAGTTTTTTTGGCAACGTGTTGACTAGAGCAAGTGCACGTTCAATTCGCGTGGTAGAAAGTATGCAGAACAATATTGTGTATTGTTCTATTTTATCTACCTACTTCTTGCACCCTTTAGTTTGAAGATGTAGCAGAAGTGTCATGATCGTTTTGTTTTTTTATATTTGATCTAGATTTTTTTTTGTGGCAATAGGGAGGGGATTTATTGTTCTTTGGCAAAAAAAAAAACAATTTCAGTGCAAACGAGATCAGGACCTGTTTTTGCGAAAATATTGAAATCGAAAGGAAACGTACATACAGCACAGACTGTCCTTTTTTTTGGTTATTATTGTTGTTTTTTCTTTACTTTTCCCACTTTAGCGTGTTATTGATCTTATAAAGATATACTCATTTTTTTCGACTCTATTCTTGATGTTCAAAAAGAGTGTAGAGAGAGAGAGTAACAAACAAAAACAAAAATTCCTCTGGCCACATATGGCGATGCCATAAAATTCATGACAAAAAAAGGTCACTAACACAAATAAAGTCATTTACATGAAGTTTGAGTTTGCTGTTCTGGGACACCCAGCCTTAAAATATTAAGTTATAATGTCTCTGGACTGAAAAATAAGCTAGAATTCGATGATTTTTAAAAATGTATGTATTAGACTTCGAAGAAAAATCTGCAAGAATGTATTTCTTAAATATGAAACAAACTGGAAATGTGCGATTAAAACAAGTATATTCGGAAGAGGTAGTGGAGGAGAACTTTTCGCATATAAAAAAAGCATTAAAGACGTGGACATTGAAATCAAAAAAAAAAGTTGAAAATTACATCTTCAAATTAGAGAAAAATAGCAATGTATTGTATATAGTACTTACATACTTGAACTGCAATCACTGGGAATCTGACTTTGAAAAACTTAACGATCAACTAATGAATTTGAACTCATCAGACTTAATGATCATTGGAGACTTCAACGGGAGAATTGGTTTATCACAAAACAACTTTGCGAGCGGATACTCTCACACAAATATTAAATATAGCAGAAAATAAAAAGATGAGATATTTAACAGAAAAGGTGCAAAAATAATGGACATGGCAGATGTACAGTTCTAAACGGAAGTTGTGATGGAGATCATAAAGGCGAGTTTACATTTATATGAGGAACAGCATGCTCTGTGATTTACTACTGTTTTGTTGCTGGAAATTGTAAATCAAATATCTATGATTTTAGAATTGGACTAAAACCATTTTCTGACCATATGCCCATGGAAGTTATAATAAAAGTACCAGGTTCTTCCAATAACATAAGTAATGAAAATGTACTCAAAATGAAATAATTAAGAAAGCTGCCCCATTGAAACCAATTTCACCAGGCCAAATAAAAAGATGGAATAAACAAGTTTGGTTTGATAATGAGTGTAAGATCGCAAGATAAAAATCGTTCAATTTCCTTAAGCAATTCAGGATACACAATAATCAAAATTTAAAATATTTGTATGCACAAGCAAACAGTAATACAAGAAATTGTGCCGTTTGAAAAAGATACATTTTGAGCCAACGAAAGTAACCGCGATTAGCTCAGCTAGTTCCTCATGTGATTTCTGGAAGGCGGTAAAACATCTAAATGGAAGAAAGCTAGTCATCGCACCAAGTCTACAGGCTAAAGAAACAACGATGGGAGTTAAGCAGGGATGCATTTTGAGTTCATTGTTATTTATCCTGTTCATCAATGATTTAACAGAAAACCTAGGAGGTGGTATAAGAATAAATTCAACATGTATTCCTGCATTAATGTTTGCAGATGATATTGCTATCCTTGCTGAAACTACTAACAGTATACAACTAATGATAAATAGACTGTCAAACTGTTGTAAAAAATGGAACTTGTCCGTAAATTTGTCAAAGACAAAAATGATGATTTTTCGAAACGGTGGCGGAAGATACTCAAGAAATGAGCAGTGGAATTTTGAAGGAGAAAGAATCGATGTTGTCATAGAGTATAAATATTTGGGAGTTCTTATTACAGCTAACCTTAATATGAAAAAACACTTTGAAGCTAAATTAACAGAAGCAAAACGTGCGATGGGCTCAGTTTGGGGAAGGTCTATTGGAAACAAATATTTAAGCCACTGCGCAAAACAAAAAATAATACGTGCAACTGCAACTTCCATTATGTTATACGGGGTTCAAGCATTCGGATATCGTTCATTTTCTTCTGTAGAAGTTTTTCAGCCTAATTACATGATTCACCTTGAGACAGGGATACCACCACTCTTTATGGATACGCTTAAACTACACTTCGACTATGTTAGAAAAGTTATGGTGATGGATGAGGGAAGACTGCCAAAAATTATACCTTCCCACCTTTTGACAACAAAAAGTAATTAAAAGTAATTGTATTCAAGAATGGGAGAACTTGGCAAACGAAGGTGTAATAAACACGAATTTTGAAAACGTGGAAGATGTTTCCTTTTTTAAATGTCAATTTTCTAAAATATTAGAAAAAACGGGAAACCATTTATATGAATCATATTTAAATGAAGCGCAATCGTCGCAATATCGGACTTACTTCAGTAAGCTCAACTACAACTTACAAGATAAAACATATTTTTTGAACACGAACTCAATAGAAAAAATTAATACAATATTCAAAATAAGAGGTGAACTAACAAACTTGAATTTCATACCGCATCGTCCTGATCTCCCCAAATATACTGTTAATGCTATACAAATATACTGTTAATGCGCTGCGGTACAGAAAACGAATCATTGAAGGCGATTTTTTGAACATCGAACTATTTTCTTTTAATTGAATTTTATGCTATTTTTTTATATATGTATATATAAAATTTTAAATATTCCAACATTGTAAAAATTACGTCAATCTGGTAGACGGCATTATGCCAAACCAAAAGATATTTGCATAATTTATGTACTTACATGTATGAATTTTAAAGACAATAATAAATAAATAAAAATAATAAACAATAGATAAAATGTAAAATTTTATTCTTTCGTTGTCTAAACATTGGAAATTTCATACGCTGAAAATAAATCATGTTTGGTTTTCCTTAAAAATAGCTAGACTATAATAGGTTTTGCGCGAATTAAAAGAATCGGCTGATGGAATACCTCAATTCAATAGAATTGATTTTGATAATTGGCCGTTCAGGGTTCAAACACATCTGGATTCTCTTAACCAAGTGGATGATTTAAACAACATTGTAAATGAAAATGCTGCCGGATATGATGAATTCTTGAAAAAAGATAAAAAAGCGACAGAACAAATTTTACCTTATGTACATAATGACTGCTTAAGTTACATTCGTGAAAAGAAAACAGCTAAAGATATGTGGGAACGTCTGGAATCATCCTTTGCAAGAAAATCCAAGAAACATCTTAAATTTTAAGGAAACTGTTTTAAGTGTAATAAAATAGGATACTTTTAAACATATAGCAAAGAAAGATCTTACAAAAGGAATGAATGTACCTACTGATGATGCTATTGGTTTCTCTGATGTTTGCATTCAAGGCAAACAGAGCCGAGATCCATTCAAAGGAATGCGTAAAAAAGCAACACGAGTTCTAGAAAGAGTTCATTTCTATATTTGTGGCCCTATTGATGAATCAGCTTGGGATGGTTCGAGATATTTCGTATCTTTTATTGATGACTTCACACATTTCGCAATAATAAATGTAATTAAAAATTAATTCAGATGTTTTTGAAGCTCAAAAACAGTAGATCAAGGACGAGAGTACTGCTCAAGAGAACAAAACTTATAAGAAACTATACAGAAACAGATGTCTCATCCCCATACAAAAAACTGTCCCATATGTTTTTTAACTACTGCTTGGCTATCAACTGTCGTCGCGTCGTCATTGCCCATAGAGAGAAGGAAAAAGAAAAACTCTTTTCGTTTTGATGATCTTTTGGGTCCGATGTTACCATATTTCAGTTGTTTTTGCTTAAGAGATATGTACACTGCCAATCACTAGGATGAGGCCACATATTTTTCAACCGATTTTCGGTCTGTATACCTGTTGGAATTTGGTTAACCCGGAAAATTTTACTACATGAGAGTAGGTACATATTTTCTTAAAACAAAGTGATACAATTATAGGGTTAATTAGAAAAGACCGTTGGAATTTCCCTACATTAATGAATGAGCTACCTAAAAATGATATAAAAAAGTGCGTCACTAGGATGAGGCCATTGCGAATATTTCGTTGTAGAAGTTGACATCAGCAATTTTTTTCAAAATTTTGGTTGCAATATTTAAGAACGTTTTACAAATAACTCTTTTTATTAAATTTTAATTACAAATGGGTTCCGGAAAGACGTTGACAGTGGCAGAAAGAGGACAAATCGATGCTTTCAAGGAAATGGGACTCTCAAGCCGAGAAAAAGCAAGGAAGCTGAACAGAAGTAAGACAGTTGTAAACAACTATCTTGCTGATCCTCAAAACTATGGAAAAAAACAAAAAGAACGCACAGCCCAAGCAACAACAGAAAAGCGGTTAATTTTACGTATTGCTTCAAATTCTACTCAATCAGCTACTAAAATAAGGTCCAAAAGCGAAGTATCAGCCAGTATTTCGACAGTCCGAAGGATAATAAGAAAAGATGGTACTATCCAGAGAAGAAAACTCAAAAAGAAACCTGTTCTAAAGCAAGTACACAAGGAGCTGCGAATGAACTTTGCAACAGAACATGTCTCTTGGAGCAGTCAATGGAAGCGCGTTGTCTTTTCGGATGAAAAAAAGTTTAACCTTGACGGCCCCGATGGTTACAACTTTTATTTCCATGATTTAAGAAAAGAGGAACTAATTTTGGGAAGACATCACAGCCGTACATCAGGTGTTATGGTGTGGGGAGCTATCACCTACTATGGCAAAATCGAATTGCAGTTTCTTTCTACAACAATGAACGGAAACAGCTACAAATGCTTGTTGGAACGGTCATTACCGAAGATGAAAAATATTTTTGGACCTCTGCCTTGGATTTTCCAACAAGACAATGCCCCCATCCACACTTCCAGGGTTGTCAAAAGCTGGATTTTATCAGAAAACGTAGAGCTTTGCCATGGCCACCCTATTCACCGGACTTGAACATAATCGAAAACGTATGGGCATGGCTATCTCGAAAATTTTATGAAGGGTGTAGACAATTTGAAGACAAGGACTCCTTAATTGAAGCTATCCGTGATGCCTGGGACGAGATTTCACTTGACTATTTAAAAAAACTTTGATTCCATTCCCAACCGTCTAATAGAGGTCATATCCTAAAAAGGGGGTATACTCATTATTAATGGAGAAAAACTTAATAAATAAATGTTTGAAAACCAAAAACTGTAAACATTTATTTCATTTTTTTGATATTTTATAAGATTTTTCATGTGGCCTCATCCAAGTGACACACTTTTTCATACTGTTTTTAAGTAGCTCTTTAATTAATGTAGGGAAATTCCAATAGTCTTTTCTATTTAACCCCTTAATTTTATTACTTTTTTTAAAGAAAATATCTACCTACTCAAATGTAGTAAATTTGTATGGGTACGAAATTTCCAGCAGGTATAAAGAACGAAAATCGATTAAAAAATATGTGGCCTCATCCTAGTGATTGGCAGTGTATATTTGATCAGGCACGAGGCGTGACTTTTTTGGAAGCGGAAGCACTTGTGGTTGAACTTAAATAAAAAGTTTTTATCAAGATCATATTTGTTTTAGTACACAAATGTTTTTACATTTATGTAGTTTAAACTAATGTAAAATTAGATGTTAGTTTCATTTTTTACGAAAATTATCATTGATCATAAAACATTAGCAATTAACAATGCGATTTGCACACACACAGATAAAAATCAAAATGAACTTTTCTACCCCTATGTCAATGAATAGGAAGAAGCAAATAAGCACATAACTCATATCTCTCCTTTCCTTGAGTTCACTCAATTCAATCTTCACTTCTTATGTGAACGCCAACAAATAAAAAAAATTGCTTTGAACGAGATTGAGTGAGAGTTGAGAGTAGGCCAGATATCAGAATGCCTAGCTGGTATGCATTCCAAATATTTGTTTGCAAGCGTGAGTGTATAATGGAGTCATATTGTACATTTCCCGTGGAATTGAAGTTTGAGTTTTTGTAGTTATAGTTTTGCATTGTTTTTCCTGAATGACTTTTATTATAAGATTTTATTAATTTACAGAACAGATTAAATAAAATTCGATTAGGTCAGTTTCTAATTAAAATGTCTTTGCTTTAAACATATAATTTTTTGAATTGCTGTACGGAAGCACTCATTCCACTCAATATATGGACGCTACGTCCCTCATTTGATGCATTTTATTATTAAATATGAAATTTAAAACCAAAATTAGTAATTTTTTAATGTTGTATTTATTATTTCAAGCAAAATAATATTATATACATGTAATACACAGGTTGAAAGTAAATTTAAAACGGTAAGAAAAGTTGAGTTAATTTTAAGATACAGTCAAACTTCTTTATAACGAACTTCTTTATAACGTAATTCTCTCTATAGCTAATTTCATTTTGTTCCCCTTCCCCTTAAAAAATATCCCATACGAATTAGGTTCTTTATAACGAAGTTCTCTATAACGAAATTCTCTTTATAAGGAACTAATTTTTTTGACCCAAAAGCAAATTTATTTCTTTATAACGAAATTTCAATTTTCAAATTTGAAAACTAAGCTTACTAAGATTTTTTTTCCAAGATTTAATAGGGAACTCCCCGTTTTGGCAAGAATTTTCTAAAAGTTAATGTATGTAATGTATGTATGGGTATGGGTGCATGAAAAAGGGTACATGTGTTTGAGAAGTTTTACGCACATAGACAGGTGAATCGCTTACAAAAAAGCAGATGACAATGCTGAAATCGAATTTGTTCGAAAAAAGCCCAGCGATATTGAGATGAGAGCTGCATTCGATAATCTTCGAAATTTTATTGAAACAAGAGATGAAACCTCAGATGATGCATATTTTCATCTTTCAAAATTGGAAGATTTTTATAATAAAACAAAAACCAAAACTGTTCATGTTCAATCAAAAATTGATATGTTTTTAACTAAAAAATAAAAATTACTTAATTTCCTTTAAATGAGTTCTTTTTTGTACCATTGTTTTCTTTAAATCTAAAAGAATACTTTGAGTGTTAAAAAAATAAATTTTCTATATAACGAATTTTTTATAAAACTTCTTTATAACGAAGCAATTTTTTGTTCCCTTGAAGGTTCGTTATAAAGAAGTTTGACTGTATTTTAAAAATAATTTCTATGGATTCCTATGGTAACTGATGCACATGTACGTATATGCCGCATGTATAAGGATGAGTTGTGTTTGCCTTCCTTGTTTAGATTTTTTTGGCAAATGTTTCGTGCGTGCATACACAAAACATACATACTCGTACGTATATGACAAAAAGAGGGTTAGTTTTGGTTTCGGTCTTTTTTGTATTTTGTTGGTTGTTGTTTTTTCGTTGTTGTATTCATGTACAAAACTATGTTGCTTGTTGCGTTATAATGAATTTAAACAGGTGTAGGCACCTATCGAAATAATTTTGATACGATACAAAAAAAAAAGACTGGGATGCGACCCACACTGATAACTTTTCATTGATTTTAAAGGTTTTTAAATTATATTTTTTGTAAAAAGTCAATTTTTGATAGGACTCTCATTTCTATTAAAAAAAAACACATTCTCTATACATGTAACAAAACAATAATAACAATATTTCCATGGGATGAAACAACTTTGAACTCACATACAGTGAGTTATTCTCATGGTATTTAATTTTTAGTACTTTTAAGTACTTGTTACTGGTTTATGTAACACACACATTTTTCCATTTTGCCTAAAAAAATTGACTTTTTTTGAAGTGTTTGTGTCATAATAAAAAGCCATCAAGTGTCCCCTTGCTGTCTTCAAGCATAACATGATTTTGTCAATTCTTGTGAACTTGTAAATATTTTATAAAAACTGTGACATCGATTTATTCTTGATATTTATAGATTTACTCGTAATTGTAATATTAATTGATTACAATTTTACTAACAAAAAATTATCAGGCTTTGGTAGAACTTTTGATTTGATATTTGTCAACATTTTATCATTTTAGGTATTGTTGACATATGCATTATATCGAAAATAAAATGCATTTGCTTTTTACACTTTTCGGTAAATTTTAGTTTTAGTATTTTTCGTAAAAAAACTGTCAATTACGTAGATATTTTTCAAAACTGTAGCACATATTGATAATTATTTTTTGTATAAACAAATAAATTTGAAGTCATTATCGTTGCGTATTGTCGAGATATTCAAGTCAAAAAACATTTTTTACCAGTTCTTGGTGGTATTTTGTTCACTTTTTTTTCGAAAATTTTAACAAATGTCAAAAACGTCATTTCACATAGCAAAAAATTATTTTGAAGATTATATTTTTTAATTTAATTTTTCCTTCATTATATATTGGAGTGCCAAATTTTTTTTTTTTGTTTTTCAATAAAAAAAATAACTATGGTGAACTTTTTCCAAATTCATATTTAATGTGTATCACATCACATTGTACACAATAAAATTTATTTATTTTTTTTCGATTTATTTAATAGCATCATCTATATCTCAGATATTTGCAACCAACTAAATTTTCACTATATTTTTAAACTTCTATATTGAAAGAATCACTCGACAAATTTTTATGAAAGTCCTTTCAGCTTCTTTTAAAGTTATAATCTGTCGAACAAAATTTAGTTGGAGTCGATATCTCTTCTCGTTCTTCAGATATCATGGACGTAAAATGGTATCTCGAACGCACTGACGTACGAAACGAACGTACGAATGTACGTACACACACACATATACATCTATTTAGAAATGATTTTGTCAAGTATTTCCATTGGACAAATCGGACCGATTACAAAAACTCCCTTTTGGAATTTAAAAAGACAAAAATCTCTCCGCACTTTCATTAACTTGAATCACTTGAAACCAATGTTGGGTTTATCGTGTCTGTGAAAGCAAAAGACAATTTTGGCTGTTACCTTACCATAATTACATAATACATACAACAAGCAAACGTTTTCATGCATTCAGTTTTTCCCTTCTCTCGAATTACAAAAAAAGTGGCGCACCTTGAAATGTTGCTATAATTTGATAAAAGATGGACAAAAATATATTTTTTTCGATGGGATTCATGTCCGGGCTCATCACAGGCCAAGCCATACTTCTTGCAAGCAATCAGTAACGCACCTGGCAACATGTGGTCTAGAATTTTCCTGCATCAGAAGGAAGTTTTCACCAATAAATGGTGCGAATGGAAACACATATTCTTCCAGAATGTTAGTGATCTAATATTTGGAGTTCACCGACCCTTCGAAGAACCACAGCTCAGTTTTTCCATGGAAATGCCTTCGTACACCATGACGGAACCTTTCAAGAAATTTTCAAGCTGAACAACTGTTACCGAAGAGTATCTCTCACCTGATCGCCTCCACACTCTGCTCCATCTGGTGACCGCAGACAAAACCTGGACTCATAAGTGATATTAACTCTGATCCATTCAACCTCGTTCTAATTTTAGTAAATGCGAGCAAATTCCATCCGCTGTCGCTTGTGCTTTATCGTGTGTCTTGGTACACGAACAAGACCACTCTCCACTAATCACCGCTGTTTGTGCATTCACAGCCCTCAATCCCACGGATCTAATTCTGTAAGACTGTACCTTTTAATGGTTCTTCTAGCGTCTTCTCCGGTTTTCTAATCATAAAAGCGACATACCGCACACTTCATCCATCCTCAGCCAAAGCCAACCACCTGGCGAGTTCTGCCGTTATTTGCATATTTTTTTCACAAAATTATTAAAAAACTAATAAATCTACAAATTAAAATAAGCATAAAACATTAAACTTATTTAAAAATTTACGCAGTCACGGAAGTCAAAATGCGTACCTATATCTTGCATCTGGTATGAATAAATGATTATGTTGCGGTTTTTCTCAATAGGATTCGCGTATTACAAGGAAAATGGAAAAATTATTTGCAAAAAAAATATACACAAATATACCACTTACAGCTGTGGACAACTAATTAGAAACTCATTTTGTATATCGATTCAAAATGGTTTCTTTCCTCCATTATTTAGTAAATTATTATTTTTTGTTAACAGTATTTTTTCTTTTTTACGTAATTATGTACAACAAAAAATATTAAAAACCTTTTAGATTTCTTTTTATCACATCAAGGAGCCTTTTGTGGTGGACAACTAATTAGTACACAATGAAAAATTGTATCTGATCCTTACATTTTTTGATTTAAGGATATCTTTGCCTCAAAATTATTTTAATATTTGGAGGATAAGCCTCTTTTGTAAAGAATTTCGCTAAATTTTCAGTTCACGAATTCAATAAGTCGCCTGAATCGCTCCAGGTTTATAGCCTTCCAAGCGGCTTCAATTATGGATGTTTTAGCACTACAATGACCCCAAGGACAAAAATATTGTTTACAAAAAATAATAATTTACTAAATAATGAGAGAGAAGAAACCGTCCTGAATTTATACACAAAATGTGTTTCTAATTAGTTGTCCACAGCTGTTGATAGTCAAGCAGCAGTTGAAAATATATGGGACATTTTTTGTATGGGGTTGAGACATCTGTACAGTTTCTTATCTGTGCCATAAGCAGCACTCTCGTCCTTGATACTGTTAACTTTGAAATAGATTTTCCAAACATAGATGTGGTCATAGCTTCATACTCGTTTTGAGCTTCAAAAACATCCGAATTAATTTTTAATTACATTAATTATATTGCGAAATGTGTAAAATCATCAATAAAAGATACGAAATATCTCGAACCATCCCAAGCTGATTCATCAATAGGGCCATAAATATAGGAATGAACTCTTTCTAGGACTCTTGTTGCTTTTTTACGCATTCCTTTGAATTGATCTCGGCTCTGTTTGCCTTGAATACAAAAATCAGAGAAACATTCATTCCTTTTATCAGATCTTTCTTTGCTATTTGCTTAAAAGCTCCTTGCCTATGCATGGATTCCAAGCCAACAAAGAAAGAAATTAGATTCAAAAAGTCGCAAGGCAGTAATGATTGGATATGTACCTAATAGATATATAAAAAAATTCTTGTTTTGTTTTCCTTAGAAATAGCTAACAAATTTTTTACTCATGATAAAAATATTGAAGACTGGGCTATTCAAACACATCAAAACCAATGAAAATAAAAAAATAAAATAAATAAATTAGAGTCTATCCGTGCAACCCTTGATTCTGCTTTGAAAACAAAATAAAAAATAAATAAAAACCACAAAAAAGTGGACATTTTAAATGAAGGTAAAAATCGGCGCAGGGACATTGTCCCCGGACATAAGTCCCAATTTTATCAATTTTATGGGATATAGATAAGTCCTAAACAAAATATTTGGGACTCTTGTCCCATAATGTTTTAAATGAGTTAAAACTGTACTCAGGCAAATTTAATAATTTCGCTGATAATTTATTAGCGGGTTCACATCTTCAAATACATACAGAGCTGTGCAAAATAATAGGAAATTTTTTTGACAAAAATTACTCCAAAGAATGGTGAAACTAAGTATGGGCCGGACTGTGGCAGGAGTTCAAACCCCGTTTGACAAAAAAAAACTGTAAATCACGAAAGTATTAGTGTTTTCCTGGTTCGGTGTTGGACCGATCTTCGAAATGTAAGAATAAGGAAGCTTATCGGGACAGACATGTCAATTAAATGTGAGTTTTGGCTTCAGGATCATTGAATATTTTTGAAGTAAAACTTCTTTAGGAACGCTTGGCTTGGTGTGTAAACTGGCGAATGCGTTACGAAAAGTGTGATGCGAACGGAAGTTGAATGTTGAAAGAGATTAATATGGAGCCACATGTTAGTAAAGATGGAGAGAGCGAGTTACCTTTCGTATGTAACTGTAGGGACAAGTGACAGAGAACAAGAGAGAGGTGCGCGCGCACATTTTCTTTCTCTCTGACTTTATTACCTAGTGAGACCCAATCAACTGATATTGAATCACAAAGGTGAGTGCGTATCTCATACTAGTTGCTGGTGTCGAAGCGTCATACAGCGTTCCTTTTTTCTTGGTGGCAATATGATTGATCATAACAATAATCAAATGGAAGTTGATGATGAAAATCTCACAAAAATTGAGACAAATTGTTGGAGTTAGGCCTATACAGGCCTTTTGCCTGTATTACACTGTAGGAGCAAGAGAGAACAGTGCATGTGCACATGAAAATAATAAATAAATAGAAAAAAACGCGTGTGCTTTAGACCACACAACTGAAGTAAAACTTCTTTATCTCCATCCATATGTATTATGTATGTTATGTTTATATATGTATTTATGTACATGAATATATGTATGTATGTATATATGTACATATACATATTTTCTAAACATTTCTAAAATTGTCTACATATATTTAAATTTATTATCGGTTTTTACTGATAAACTAGCGGGCCCAGCGAACTTCGTCTCGCCCCGATTTATGGCACAAATTCAAGCCATGGACAAATTTTTTGTTGCTTTTTCTATTTTCCGTGCAATTTTGTATAGTTTCTAGATGGCCCCATGTGCTTCGTATCACTTACCCTAAAGATATTAAAACTCCCTTCGCTAAAATGGCTGATTCTATTACAAACTCTTATGTCAACTATAAATATCTATGTACATTATGTACATACATCGTAAACTACCGAGTCAATTATTTTGTTAAATTTTTAATTCTAAGTAGGTATTTATTTTTTAATACAAAATCAAGAAAATAAATTAAAATTAAATTAAAGGTCCGTTATAGCAGGGTGAAAATTAGGGGTTACATGAATTTTGTAATGCCATGTTTTAAAAAAATTGTCAAACAAAAATGTTGCCCTCACCACATAGGGGTATGAAAAATAGATAGTAGCCGATTCTCAGACCTACTGAATATGCATATAAAATTTCATACATATCGGTCAAGCAGTTTCGGAGGATGGGAACAAACATTGTGACACGAGAATTTTATTACAAGAATATTAATTTATCAATAAAAACCAATAATAAATTTAAATGTGAAAAATTTTAGAAAATTTTAGAAATTTGTAGAAAATATTATATTTATATACATTATGTATGTACATAAATACATATATGTACATTGTACATACATATAAACATACATATGTGTACATCCATATACAATATACATATATACATACAGTTGCGGTCAAAAAAATAGCACTGCGGTGTTACTTGGTATATTTTCAACGATTAACATGAATGTGGAACACTTTTGTTGATTACGACTTCACTGTACTGTTGTATGTGCAAGCCAGGAAATAATAATGAACTCTGAGCTGCTGTTGAGAGCTGCTGGAAATCGATTCCTGTTGAAAGATGCCAACGTCTTGTCGATTCAATGCAAAAGCGCTGTACTGCTGACATAGCAAATAAAGGATACGCCACAAAGTATTGATTTCGACCAAGTTTTAGACATATTCAAAAAATAAATTAATAATTTTACCATTAAAGGTGCAGTCTTCATTTTTTAAGATGTTTTTAGGATGCGGTGCTATTTTTTTGACCGACAAAAAATTAAGATTTCAGAAAAAAGTTAAAAAATCTCGGGAAATACAATGAATTACAAATCCATTTTCTTGTTCATTTTTTTAACGTCCGAAAATGTAATTTATTTTAAAGGAGGCAATAAGTTACCATACATGAATTTACTTTTATCACTTCATAAAGATTTATATGGGCTGTAGTGCTATTTTTTTGACCGCAGCTGTACATACATATGGATGGAGATAAAGAAGTTTTACTTCAGTTGTGTGGTCTAAAGCACACTGGTTTTTTTTGTACCCTGGCCTTCTTAGACCGTAGATTACAAATTTGTGCTCGAATTTGAAGCCTATAGAAACAAAGATTTAAAGAGCAACTTAGATTTTCAAAGCAAAGGAAAGGAACGCAGTTCCATAACTAAATGCCAAAAACTTTCTGACTTCATGCCATGCCATGCTTTACCTATTATTTTAAACACTCCGATGACACAAAACATTTAATTTTTTTAGAAAACAAAGAAACTGTGTTCTGTTCAAAAGCACATTCAGATCAGAAACCAAAAAATCGCAATTGAGTGTTATAATTTTATAAAAGACATGAAATTCGGTTGATTTTTTAGCATCTACATACATTGAACACTTGTTGATACACTTTTTCAAAGGCTGATGAGTTGTTAAAGCAGTATTTCCTGAATTTAATACTTTTAAGTTAAACTTTCATTTTCATTTATTTATTGTATAATAATAAACTCCGACAAGAAATCTGTCTCTCAGAGTTTTATCCAGGATAAGAAATTTATTTATTTTAGTTTTTGTTTTTTTATATTTGGCAGTTTACACAAAACAAATTACAAATTACGTACTTATATAAATTTTAAAGAAAATAATTCCATCGGTCTTAAAATTTATTCCAATACGAAAAATTTTGAAAAAATAATCGTGAAAATTTAAAACATAAAATTGGAAAAAGAGAAATAAAAAACAAGAAAATTGAAGAAGGTGGCGGTTGGAGTAACGAATTGCACCATTCATTATCAGGCAAGAGGGCATTTATGTATAATGATACTCCAATTCATTTTACAACACAAAAGTTTTAATTTAAACAACATTCTTTCACATAACAAGTTTTCAAGAACAAATACCTGAAATCAATGATGAATGTACCATATGATATTCCTAAAATTATTTTATCAACCAAAAATGTTTCAATTTGCAACTACAAAAGAGTTTTTACTCTTATACGTTTTTTCTCTGAAGGAAATTCCAACTTTTCATAACCCATTGAATAGAATATATTTACATACCAACGTGATAAAGATTATGAACTCACTTGGCTTTTTAGATATGGAGACAGAAATGAAAGAGGCGATAATGTAACTTAGTTCTTCAATAAAAAAACATAATAAATGTATGTACGAATCGATAATATTGAAACAATACATATACATTATGACAAAATACAAGGGATTATAAAGAACTAAGAAAAGGCTTCAATAATGACAACAAGGCCTACACAATATGACTAAATTTCTGAAAATGCTCATTTTAAAAAGAGAACAATTAAGAAATGACCAGCTTTCAAGAGATTAGCGAGATTAAAATTTTTAGAAATTAAATAAAGGAGAATACATAAAGAGACTTTCCAAAATTCAACGAAAAAGCAATTCAAAAAATTATAACTACAGCAAAATTAATTAAAAAGACAAAACAAAGGAACAGAATGGATGATTTCAATGAATAATAGGGACACTAATAAGGATATCTGCGAGACTGGGAAAGAGCTAGAGGGAGCTAAAATACATCGCTGGAAACCGCACACGATGGCGCGTAGGAGAAGTTGACGCCCTATGTCCGGCTAGGGAACACCAACGGACTTCGACCTAAGTAAGTAAGTAATAAGGATATGACAATTTGAAAGGACATCAACGAAATTGCAACACAATTGTTTGAAAAACTCTTCAAATCGACAAGGAAGGACTTATTTACAAACTTTAAATTTCAACTCACAATCATATAACATCCCAAAACTTACTTAAAAGGAACACGAACAAGCAATTGACGATTTAAAGAAAGAAAAATGTGTTGGAAACGATAACTGAGATGCTTATATACGGGAAAAAAATATTTTCGACTTTTAATTTCGCAAACATTTTTTCTAACACACTGTGTTAATCCATGTCTTGAGTACATTCTGCACATCTCCGCAATTGTGGCTTTCCAACCATATAAAATTCATCGAAATAGGTCACATAATTTTTGAGAAAATGGTACCAAAAAATGTATCTTAGCCTATTTATATACATACATACATATGTATGTTTAGATAATATATGTAAATGTATGCTTAGATAATATATTATCAAAACATCAACGAAGCACTAAACGAAAAGCATCTAAATAACCATCTACAAACAATGAACCAATAGAAAAATTTAACGAATTCAAGAAAGCACTATACTTCTTACTTATTGACTTAAATAAAGCATTCGATTCCATTGAACATGGCAAGGACAACATCTGGACTACCTTAGTAAACAAAGGCATCAACCCCATCTTTATTCAGACTCCTTCGACACGCTTTTAGCCATGCGTTAAGGGGACCCAATATCATCATAAATGTTCTCTGCAATGTTGGAAGAAATATTTAAACATTTCCAATAGAATACTTTAATAACTTGAGTTTTGCTGAAGATATCATTCTTATTTTACAAACGCTAAAGAAATCATAGCGATTCTTAATGAGCTTACCACAGCCTGCAGCTTTACGAGTATATACTAAACATTAATAAATCCAAAACAAAAGCAATGAAGAATACAATTACCTCGGTCAGTTAAAATCCAAGACCAAGAGCACAAAGAAATAAATAAAGGAAAACAGATGGTTGAAAACAATTTTGGAGTGTATCCCAATAAATGGAGACAAATTTAAATAATGTTGCAAAAAAATAAATAATGGACTCTACAACATTACCAATATGTACTGCAAACATTGCCGTGTGTCCAATCCACTGTCACTTTCGCCTTCGTATAATGGTATCGACGGGTTCCTGACCTGTTCGCCTATGTAAGTCCTCGTTAGAGATACGATTAGGCCAGAAAACCCGTTAGATGTTTCGAAGACACCTATTAACGAAGGTTTGCAGTTTCCTGGTTATTGAAGTTATTTTCTAGGTGCTCCATCCATATAGCAGAACTGATTTGGAGTTAAACAAGTTGAGAGTTTTGTTCCTCCAAACATTGGACAACATCCCGAACGCAGCCTTTGCTTTTCCGATGCGGCTGACGATATCTAGTTCGGTTCCCCTTCAGTAGAGACATACTTCCAAGGTATTGTAAGCTCTCTACTTTCTCTACTCCTTGTTGACCAATGTTCATCGGAGCGGATGACTGCGAGCTTCTGAGGCTGAACATCTTTGTTTTTCCCGTATTGATTTTCAGCCCTACGATTGATGCTTCTCTCTCCACCCTTGTTGCCATTTGAAGGAGATCCATAATCCTATGGGAAAGCAAGCATACATACATCGTCAGCGTAGTCAAGAAGTTTAAGATGAGTTGTCAGAGTCCATCTTATTCCTCCGCTTCCTGTCAGAGCCATTTGCAGTACATCATTCATCACCAATAAAAACAGGATTGGTGACAGTATGCAGCCCTGTCTGACCCCGCTTTGTACTTCAAATTCAGACAACCTGTGTACCTCCGTGTAAGACGTGACATTTGGACCCATCATAAGTCGCTTGGATAATAGCAATGAGTTTCTCCGGTTTTCACATAGTAAAAAATTATTTTGAAGATGATATCATTTTTCCTTCATTGTATATTTGCGCGCCAATTTTTTTTTTTTTTAGTTTTTACTTTTTTAAAAAATAACGTTATGTTAAACTATTCTCAAACTTATACCAAACCTGTGTCATATTGCAATCTACACAATAAAATTTATTTGAAGTCAATCATATTATTCGTTCTTTACTTCCGACCAACTAAAATTTTCACTTTTTTTAAAACTTTTGTAAAAGTCCTTTCTGCATTTTATGAAGTTATAACCTATTGAATAAAATTTAATTCGTGTTGATATCTTATTCATTCTCGAGATACCGTTAACAAAAAAGGGGTCTCGAACGAATTTAGATTCTAGGAACCATAAAACGTCCAGATTTGTCAAAAATTTCTATTTGACAAATCGGACCGATTACAATAACTCCTACGCAAGGGAAGTGAAAAATTTTGGAGCTTAAATATTCAATGAAGCCAAAATGATTATGTTCAAAATAATTTTCTACACCGTGAAATGACGTCTTTAACATCTGGTAAAACTTTGAAAAAATTCAATTTTCTACAAAAAAAAAGTAAAAAAGGTGATAAAATATGTTTTTTTTTAACGTGATTATCTCGAGAAAAGGCAACGGTATTGACATAAAATTTATTTAGGTTTATACAAAATACAACTATTAATATAAATATGTATGCTTAAATTGTGACAAATATCTAATTGAGTTTTTTTTTAATAAAAATAAAAGAAATAAAACTAAAATTTACTGACAAGTTCAAAAATTGTTTTTCGGCTCAAATATCTTCAGATTTTATTTTCAATAGTATGCATTTGTGAATACCTAAATGATTAAATGTTGTATAATTATATCAAATTCTATATCATTTTTGTTACAATAAATAAAACAGGGTTCGGAAAATATCGTTCGCGAACCGATTAATATGGATACTTCTCACATTTTTCCGATCTTCTCACGATCCGAAAAAAATAAAATTCTCATACGGATACTGTTCTCGGGATCCGAAAATTTCAGATCTCTCTCGGAACGAATTAAATTATTTGCTTTCTCTTTTTTTCATTCGTTAATAAAAAACTACAAAAAGTTCTAACAAAAATTGATATACACTGTTTTTCTGCTTCAATATCTCGAGAAATGTCTTAAATCTGATATTTTATTTCAAAAGCAAATGGATTAATATCAGGAACACCAAGTTTTCAAAAATTTCATAATGGAAAGTTATTAGTGGCAGTACTTTTAATTAGCAATTTAAATTTTGGTGAGTCCAATTGGATTCACTATTTAATTTATAAAAAAAAGCAACAACTAAAAGTTCCTCGCAATCAAAATTCATATCGACAAGCAAAATGAATCGTACACCACCATCGTCGCAACAGAAATCAAGCAATTACACGCAATTTAATGAAAGGTCACATAAAGAAATTGCTCCGGAATCGCCTTTGAATAAGGGATCCGCCTTGGGGGTAATGGCAGTCAAGAGAGCAGTGTGTGGTGTTTTAGGATAAGACAAATTTATCCCAGTTAAAAATGAATTTAAACTTTGAAAATTTATTTTATTCAAAAATCTTTTCATATTAAAGTTATGGTACATTTAATTAAAAGTAGTGGGAGTCAATTTTAGAAAGAAAGTCATTGAATAAAGAGACTCTAGTATTTGGTTATCGCATGGTTGAAAAAACTATCGCAATTTTTAATATCGTTGAATTGTGAAAAGTTACAAAACGATGTTGATATCAACAGAAGTTCAGATGTATAGTAATCTTTTAAAAATTGAGTCGAAAGTTGAGTCAGAGTGTAAAAGTGTAAAAATCTCCCAGATAGATTGCTTCTGAAATAATTGAAAGCGATTGGAAAGAGCCTATATCTACATCTGATCGTAAACATCAGCAGTTGTTTGTTCTTTGTTATTACAAATATTTTAATACTTTAACAAAATTAGTGAGCGATGAAAGTTTACAAATTTTGCTATCGTCATTACAGACAAGTATATTGTTAATTTCAACTAATATAGAGCTGGCTTTGTTTTTTTGTTGTACTATTTGTATTTTGCTGCCTTGTCATATTTAATATGCTCTATATTTTTCAATTCATCTAACAACAGGGTGAAAGAAGAGAGCGTATATTTAAAAATATGTCTAATACTTGTAATTGTAGGAATTACCATTATTTTGTTGTTGTAGATTAACCCTTGCGCTTGAACGGGGGAAGATAAACCCCTTCTCAAATGGTGTAAAATACTTTTAAATAACTGTTCTCTACAAATCCGTCATTAAATTTTGTGACTGAGTTATCGTATTCTCCCCAAAAAATACTTAACTACTATCCAGTGGATAGAGGAAATTGTCTTTCACCTGTATAGCTTGAACTTTCTATGATTACAAGACATTTTTGGGGACTTTTTGACATGTGTGTTTATAATGATTTATTTTGTACCAATTTTCATCACAGTGCAAATTATTCCAAGTTAAATGTATATGTATTTTGTTTGGACTAGGAACCACAGTGTAGTTATTAAACTTACTTGGTTCTATTTCTTAAATTATTCAAAAACAACGATTAAAATGCCTAATTTAAAATTGATTCCGTAAACATTACCGATAAAAAAGTAAATTTCCTTTTAATTTTTGCTTTAAAATAAGTATATCTTACACCAATAACAATTACCTTATTTTAGACCAGTATGACAACTGCAAACAAAAGACAAAGAGAACACCTTCTGGAATTAATCAGGCGCTTAGCTGAAGATGACAAAAATGGGGTTATGGCACAAAAAGTGTTAGACCTCTTTTGGACCTTGGCTCATAACGTGGAAATTCCACCTGAAGTATTAGATCAAGCTTTGATTGCTCACGTTAAAATATTAGACTATAGTTGTTCTCAAGAACGCGATGCTCAGAAAACAGTTTGGCTTGATAAATGCGTAGACGAACTTAAAACCGGTGGTAATTGGGTTCTTCCTGCTTTACGTTTAATAAGAGAAATTTGCTGTTTATATGAATCAAATCACAATAACCATGTTCAAAATTTCAACAAAGTTTTAAGCAGGCAGCAAGTTATTGAACGCTTACAAAATGAATATTCATTGGTTATTCTTGTAACGAACAGTCTTATTTCGTACATGGATAAAATTCGAGCGATAAGTGAAGAAAACCCAGGAATAGATCCTACAAAACATTGCATCGATGGAAGGTTTTCACATGAACTTCAAATTCAAGAAAGGCTAGATTTTTTAAAATATTTGTTGAAAGATGGGCAGTTATGGTTATGTGCAGATCAAGCAAAACAGATATGGCATTGTTTAGCAGTAAAATCAGTTTTTCCAAGTGACCGAGAGGAATGTTTTCGTTGGTTCAGTAAACTCATGGGAGAAGAACCTGATTTGGATCCTGGAGTCAATAAAGACTTTTTCGAAAACAATATACTTCAATTAAATCCATCTCTTCTAACTGAAAGTGGAATGAAATGTTTTGAGCGTTTTTTTAAAGCTGTTAATTCCAAGGAAGATAGACTTAAGGCAGTGCATCGAGGTTATATCCTTGAAAATAATGATTTGATTGGAAAAAATTATTTATGGATGATTATACTTACTGCTGAATTTGATATAGCTAATAAGGGAATTGAATTGTTAAAAGAAGTTTCAACAGCATTGGGGCCTTCACTTGTGGCAAATGTTTCGAAATTTCATGAAGAGTTTATTGGAGAATGTTGTGACAAACTTAGAGCTCTTTATGACAGTATAATATTTTTGAATATTAATGTTGAATATAATTCAAGCGACAAAGAAACAATATTTTGGCGTAATGAGGCTGACAAAATGTGCAGAATTTTAAAAGTATTACAAGAATATGTTAAAGAATGTGATCGTTCATTTACTGGTGACCGACATCAGTTACCATTATGCCGCGCGACAAGAGGAAAGCATACCAGTTTATATATAAGGTTCCAAAATCCTGGCAGATCGTTTGATGATATTGAAATAATAACACATAGCAATGAAACTGTAGCTTCGTTCAAGAAGAGTATTTTGAAACGTTTAAAAGGCACATCCACACCTAATATAAAAATTGATTTTTTTTATAATAATGGGGAATTACTTGAAATGTTAGATGAAATAAATCCTTTGTCATGCTATACCATCAGAGATAAAATGGTTTTAACTGCTAAGCTGACACCAGTTGGAACAGTATTGGCAAGCAGTCCAGATAGCTCCAGTGATTCAAGTACTGGCTCACCACCCCGTCCTAGTATGGATATAAAAAGAGTTGTATCGGAACATACATTGCCAGGTATTATAATTTCAGAAAAGCCATATTATACTAACTTCTTTTTGAAGCTACATCAATTGGGAATAGACATGCAGCATAATAATTTGAGAGATAGCGCAACCATGCTGCTTAGCCTACTTCCAGCTGATAAAGAAACCATAAATAAACTTAAAAAGATGTGTCATTTTAAAATAATGGACTTAAACGTTACCCCTGAAAATCTTCACAGTTTCGATAAGCCTGCTTTTAACGACCAAGAATATAAATTAGAAGAAGTAACACCTTCGAAAATTTTCTTGTACACTACACCAGCAAACGTGTTATATAATCTTGAAGTTCTTAATGCCATACTCGTACCAGCCATTGATCCATTCAGCGAAGAGTCTTTAGTTATTCAATCGGCGTGGTTGAGGTCGGGAGTTGCACATTATTTACTAGAGCTACTTACAAAGAATAATTTTTTACCCAATGCTGATATGCAAACAAAGCGTGCGGCATTTCAAAGTGTTCTTAAACTTGTTAAGTTGTTTTTTTACATTATTAGCTGTGTTTTAAGTCGAGTCGGCGATGAACCCGTGTCATCTAACCTTAATCCGCGTACAAGGTCACAAATAGACATATTGAAACAAATTCTTACAACTGTTCCTAATAGTTCTGAGAACACACTGCGATTTATATCAAACAAGTTAGCTGAAAATGTTTCTGCTGAAATGTTAACAGCTAGTACCGAGGGTCAAAAATGTAGAAAGCTTTTTTCTGATGCATTGCAATGGTCATGTCCAGACATCGCTACAGTTAAAGCAATAATTCAACTTGCTTGGTCATCATCATGTGGAAAATTTGAACTTTATGGAAGTAAAGACAACTTTAGTGACGATATTGATATGCCAGCTGCCCACGATTTTGTACTTTGTAAGGAATCACTTGAAGTGCTCATAACCTGTCTTGTATTGAACCCTGGTGCAAATGATGTTTTAATACAGGATGAAATTTGGTCTGAATTTATTACATCACTGATTTTAAAAAATCCATCAAAACTTGTTCGTCAAATTGCAGCAGAGCAGTTATTTCTTAGCTGTACCTATTATTCTGGCAACAGCCGTCCATTTGAATTTATGCTTAATCATTTAATTTCCCTACTACACACTTCGATTCCTCAATACTCCAGTACATGTGCGGATCTTTTTCAACTCTTGTGTAGAATATTAAGCTATGGGTGTACTTGCAATTGGCCGCATAATGTAATTGATGGCTTACTGACGCATGAAATAAGTTGGCTAAGAACAGTAAAAAACAATGTGATATCAAGTGGCAACACGCAAGTTCATGAAGATCTTTTAGAGGGGCATTTGTGCCTCACAAAAGAACTGTTGTTTTTTATAGACATAAAAACAAAAACCCAACTCAGTTGTTTATTGGAAGAACTAGCAGACGATTTTTTATTTCCTGCATCGAAACAATATCTGCATTTAAGGCAGACAGGGAAATTGAGCAATTATCACGCTCCCCCTCCTGTATGTAAAAGTCCACACACAGTAGCAGCCGCCTGTGAGCTTCTTGTTGCTCTTTGCCAAAATTGTGTAGCTAATATGAAGTTGCTCACGAAAACACTGATAAACAATGTTTGTAACGGTAAATATACTATACTCTATTTGCCAATCCTTTAATATAAACCTTTTTTTAGAAATAGAGCCTCTTAAGGAATGGGACTATCTACCACCAATTGCGGCAAGACAACCCAAAGGATTTTGTGGTCTCAAAAACGCTGGAGCAACGTGTTATATGAACTCAGTTTTGCAACAACTATATATGATACCAACTATCCGAGTTGGTATCTTAAAAGCTGAAGGTGCTGCAATCAATGAATCTGAAGATTTTAGCGGAGATGGTGAACCACCATTACATACAGATGAAGTTTTTTTTGGGAATGCTAGTAAAAATTATCATGTCGGGATATTAAAGCATGTTCAAGCTATTTTCGCTCACTTGGGTCATAGCGTTTTGCAGTATTACGTGCCTCGTGGATTGTGGTCACATTTCAAGTAAGAAACATAAAATATTCCATTACTTCATTTCACAATTATTTAATAGTACCCTCATTTAGAGTTCATGACGAACAAAAATCTCATTTGAAAAATTAAGAATTTAGTTTGTTGTTTATTTAGTTGGAAATGTTGGCCATCCTTTATAAGATTTTATTCGTTCTTTACTAGAATGTTTTTTTATTTTTTCGGATTTATTTACAAAACATAGAATATCCCTTACTTTAAAAAGGGCTTAGCTTGGAGCAAATTATATTTAATTGGGTTCAGCATAAAATGAAGAAAAGAGTTTTTTTAGAAAGGGATTCGTATCTAACATAATCAAGTATTGAGTGATTATAAATCTGAAGTGATTATATAACTGAAGTTTTATTCGATCTCAATAGTTTGATTGTTTTAAGAAATGTAGAAAAATGTCAGTTCTTCAAGTGTGTGAAATTTGCCGAAAATCACCGAAAATTTTAACAAATCCATTTTTTAGTTATTTTTAAATAATTAGAAACTTTTCACGCGCTTTCGAATCAAATTTGTTGAAATGATTTTTTGTTGAAATTTTATTGACGCTTTGTAGAGTCAGTGATTTTATGTGAAATGTCGTTCCACTTCGTTGTGAACAGTTTCATGCTGAGAGAATTTTACCCTCACTCCTTAAAAAAATGTGTGCTATGAATTTCTGTGCGCAAAACGTTTGGAACAGACTTAAAATGTATTTTAAAAGTGTATTTCATTTTGTAGAAATAATATTTCTCAATATCGTTAATGGTTTCTTAGACGCTCTATGTTAAAGTTGATTGATTTAAAGATTAAATATACATATGTTTCAATTTTGTTGTTAAGTGCTGACTAAATACATTTCAAATATCCGCAGTGAAGTAAGATTTCCCAAAAAAAACTTTTCCGCAGTTGTGTGATTGGTTTGTGTATTTTTGTTGCCAGACCGATTTTAATAAGACCGCTTTGTCGCTGTTTAGCAAAAGTATGCACCAATGAGTTACTTAAATTAAACTGCTAAAACCTCTTATGCTGCTGCTACAAAAACCCTTTGGTTTAGGAAAGATTACACAACTTTGTATGACACCAACATGATACAAAATGCAATGTTTTCCTATCGACAGCGTTTTCAATTTTGTAGTCTTTTTGTTTGGCGTTAGTTTCCTTGCAGATAAAATATGAATTTTCAAAAATTATGGAAAATGGTAAATGGATTTAATCCTCAGAAAAAAAAAATGTTTAACCAACTACTTATCATACTCTACGAACAAGCCTTCGAGATACGCAAAAGTTATCAATTGTACTAATTTTTATATTCCAGACTCGAGCAAACTTCAAAATTCTATAAGCAGTTGGATCATATTTCTACTTTTATCAGCAGTGAAGATGTTGTATTTGTAATACGTGTAAAATCTAACTTAAATTCAGATATTTTTCCAAAAAAACACACCTAATATTCCACCCGACCATCCAAATGTGTAATCACTTTTAAACCACTTCTGATTATAATTAGATCTTATGTCACCGACACTCAAAGATATACATACATACATATTTTTCATTAATCGAAGAGGAAAATCGAACATTATTATTATTTAATTATAATTTTAATTTTATTCGCCAAAAGAAAGAAACCATCGAAGCTTAGCAGCGGAGAATTTTGAAAACATCGAAATAGATTAGATTTTAGTTTAGAATAGACTTTATTAATATAATAAGTCATTTTTACAATTAAAAACCAGATTGACAGATAACTGAATACAAATTTAATTTAGTTTAATTTAATTTACAAAATCTTTTCATAACTTGCATAACAATAAAAAGTGGATTAAATTAAAATAACGAAAATCAAAAGCATTTTACTTGGATTCTATTTCTATAGCTGCTCGAATAAATTTATAAAGCTTGTTCCAGCCCTGCACGCCATTTAAAATGTCTTATTACTTCTTCACTATCTAATCTATTTTTGCCAAAAATATCACGTCGAATTTCCCTTAAAACTGGACATCCTAGAAAATGTACAATATTTTCTCTTTCGTTAGTGTTGCATAGATCACATTCCAAAGGCAAGTCAGGTCTATGAGGAATAAAGTTCAAAGTAAAGATTTCCGATCTGTCTCGTAGAATCGTAGATATCATATCCGCTGAGTGCTTGTCTTGAAAATAATTTGATTCACCTAGGTCGAAGTTTTCAGTCTGCTATAATATTCTCTATAAAGTTAATCCATGCATCGAGTTTCGAAATAAGAGAGTTAAACTGTTGTTTTAAGCGCGTTACATCTCGCATAAGCTTATACACGATTGTATAAAATTCATCTTATTGGAAACTAAATGTTTTAAAACTTTGTTTAATAGCCTTGAAGCATTAGTTTGGAGTATTTTTAATACATAATCAAAATGGATCTTAAGTGTGTCGATAAACAACGGTGGAATTCCAGTTTCAATATGTAGAATGTAGTTCGGTGTAGTTGAAGGAAGAGTAAAAATTCGTTTTACAAACAACCGGAGTAATTTCTCAACATCCTTATACTCTTTATGGCCCCACACTTGTGCGCAGTACAACATAACCGACTTTTGATACAGCTTGCAATAATTTATATTTATCGGAGTAGTGAATAGATTTATTTGCAATACATAGGTTCCAAGTATTGCAGTATTCTACCAATCTAGAGATCATTTCTTGGAGTTTATCGAGAGACTAATAATATGACGATGTCATCCGCATACATTAAAACTGGAATGTACTCCTCAGCAAATCTCACGCCTGTTCCCAGGGACTCACCAATATCATCAATGAAAGTGTGAGAGTGCTCAACGCACATCCTTACTTTAGAGCCATTGACGACGTGAATTCTTCAGATATTGTTTCACCGTCCCACACTGAAATAGCATCTTTTCCATAGAGTGCCTTCAAAATAAAAATAGAAGAGATTCCGCAATTGGCAAGTTTTAAGAACAAAGCTTCTCTGTCGATGCTGTCGAAGGCTGCTCTAAAGTCCACGAAGAAGGCATAGAGTTTTTTCCCACGATGAATGTATGTTTCGGCAACATTCAAAAGGAGAAAAACTTGGTCCGTTGTTGCGTAACCCGAACGATATCCAGCCTGCAATTCACTAATCTTTGAATTATCGTTTACCCAAGTGGTCAGTCTTCGGAATATCATACTGGCAAATATTATTATTATTATTATAATTTATTAGCAAGCAATTAAAAATTACATGATAATATAGGAGTTTCGAACCTAGCTGCTGAGACTATTGGTTCTATTGTTATTAGTAAAATTAAATTTTTATATCTGTCTTACTGAGGAGGTTAGCGATTAGTTCAATATTTGTATAATTGGGGTTTTTAAGAATTTCATAAATGGATGTGTTTTTACATATGTTTTGAATTATTGGGGTTAGTACTGAACAATTTTCTAATAAATGATTTAAATTCATAATGGTGTTGCAGGAATCACAAATTGGTGGACTATTTTTTGTGAGAAGGTATTGATGAGAAGCTGCAGTGTGACCTAGTCTAAGACGAACGAAGTTGGTTATTTTATGTTTGGAAATATTTGCAGGGTAAATAGGTTTTATTCTTTCAGGGTTAGATTTTTTGTAGTGGTGATGGTAAAGGCTCCAATCTTGTTTTAGATTCGTTGTTGTGGTTTGATGTATATATTTTAATAGATCTAGTTTAGTGAAGATATTAAATTTATATACAGGAGCATTGTTTGCATAGTTAGCGGCCCGATCAGCGTTTTCATTTCCAAGAATTCCAACGTGTCCAGGAGTCCACATCAGTTTAATATTCTTGGGTGATTTCGAAAGTTGGTATCGGATTTTGGAGATGAGTTCAGTGTTGTTGTTTGGATTTTTTATTGCATTAAGTACCGAAATACTATCTGAGCAAATAACATGTTTACCTCGGAGGTTCATGACAGTTTTGGTGGCTTGTAAGATGGCGAAAGCTTCTGTTGTGAAAATTGATGCTATATCAGGAAGATTACCAATAGAGGTAATATCTCCATTATCGAATAAAACGGCAAATGACGTGTTTTCTGATGTCTTTGATCCATCTGTGAATATAAAGTTCCATCCATCTGATTTCAAATCTGATGAGATATTTGAAAAAAGTTGACAATAGGTTGTGTTGGTAGTATTTTGTTTTTTGTAGTTTGCTAATGTCATTATTATAGATTCAGGATTGATGAACCATGGAGGACATCTTGGGGTGGTACTCTGTTTCCGTTTTAGTGGCAGATCAATTAGTTTGGCTTTGTCAAGAATGGTCATGATTGCCGATGGAGTTCTCTTTGGAAGTTTGGAATTAATTGCTCTTTTTATATCTTGGTCGATAATTGAGTTTCTGGAAAACATAAGCTTGGCATGAAGTTTTAACGTAACTATGTCCCTTCGTTCCTCAATGCTTGGGAGTCCTGCTTCTACTAGGATATTTTTAATAGGTGTAGTAGGAAAGGCGTTTATACTTCTTCTTGCAGCTTCATGATATATAGGTTTTATAAGGTTTAATATTGATTTCGGGCATTGTCCATATATATATAGTCCGTAGTCGATTTTGCTTAAAACTAACATTTTAGTAATATTTGCAAGAGTGTTGATGTGTACATTGCTTCGCTTACAGGCTAAGTATCGGATAATGTTAGTTCTCGCAGCTAGGGCTTTCTTAAGTTCTACACAGTGTTGTTTCCAAGAGTACTTATTATTAAAAACTAGGCCTAATATACTTAGACTACTAACATTTTGGATTATTGTATTATTAAGGTTAATTTCAATATTTGAACAGTTTATTTTTCTACATACGTGAAGTAATTTACATTTTTGTATGGACAGTTTTGCTCCAGATATTATAGACCATTCTAAGATATCTTCTAATGCTAATTTAAATAATATTTCACTTCTCTTGAGATCGTTAGTTTTACACAAGATGTATATATCATCTGCGTAGATGCAATGATCTAATAATTTATGTTTCTGTAAAATTGTATTAATGTCATCAAATGCAATAATGAATAGAATAACCGATAGTGGTGATCCTTGAGGGATACCGTTGTGTAATGGGTGGTTGGACGAGTACAAATTATTAGTTCTTAAGCTAAATTTTCTATTTGTCAAAAATGATTTTACATAGCCATATATATTTCGTCCAACTCCCCATTTTAAGAGGTTTTTTAATACGATATGTAATCCTATTCTATCAAATGCTTTCTCAAAGTCGAGTGAAAGTATCGAAATATGATTTTTAGCTGATAGTGCTTTTGATACATAATAATCAATGTGGAGGAGAGCATCGACGCATCCTCTGTTAGCCTTAAATGCAACCTGATTGGGACTGATTAGTTTGTTCGTTTCAGCGAACCATAAAAGGCGTTTCGCAATAATTTTCTCGAGAATTTTGGATAAGCATGGGATAAGTGAAATTGGTCGGTATCCTTCGATGGTGTTATTATCTTTATTTGGTTTTGGTATAGGTAATATTGTGGCAGTCTTCCAAACCTGCGGGATAATTGAATTGTTTAGAACATTGTTATAAAGGCAAATGAGTCTATTTTTGATATCGAGTGGGAGATTTTTTAGCATAGGATACGATATTCTATCTCTTCCGGGTGTTTTTCCTTTTACTTTGCTAAGCGCGGTTTCGAACTCAACTAATGAAATTGGTTGTTCAATGCGTCGGGCAGTAGGATTTATGGTGTGCTGAAGAGGCACTCTATTAATATAGTCTATTTTTTCATTTATATAATCATTTGAAAAATTTTCGTTTCCTGAGTTTTTTGACCAGTTCTCAGCTATTAATTTGCATATTTCTGGTGGATCTAGAATATTGTTTATGCTATTAATAAAAAGTGGGATTGGATCTGCAGTTAACCGACGGATATTTTGCCATATTTTGTAGGGGGTGGAGTTGGGATTTATAGATGAAGTAAAATCATAGAAACTTTTTGTTTTACTATCTTTAACCATTCTGCGGAATTTAGCATTGCATTTTTTATATTTTATCAAGTTGTGCGTATTTTGATTTTTTTGAAATTCTTTTAATGAATTCATTTTTTCTTTTCGTAGTAAAGATAAGTCAGAGTTCCACCAAGGAACCACCCGTTTGAGCTTGATAGGTGTTGTTTGGGGAATTGAATAGTTTGCAGCTGTTCTTATAGCTTTTTGTAGTAAGGCTGCTTCTTTATTGTTGTCATTAGACATAGGTTTATCAGACAAGTACTCTTTGGTTTTTTCTTGAAAAATCTTCCAATCGGCGAGGTCAGTTTTAAATTTCAAATTTAGTACTTTTGATTCAGTTGATTGTCCAAAAACCAACTTAGTGGTTATCGGAAAGTGGTCACTGCCATGTAAATCATTCAAAGTTTTCCAAGTTATTTTTGGAACAAGTTCTGGAGAACAGCAAGATATGTCGACGTGTGTGAATGTGTTGTGAGTCGAAAGATGGGTAGGAGAACCATCGTTAAGAATGACTAAGTTGGAGTCTAAGAAAAATGTTTCTAATAAAGCACCTTTACTGTTAGTGATTTGAGAACCCCAGAGGGTGTTCCATGCATTTACATCTCCTCCAAATATAATGGGAGGGTTTGCTTGTCTTACAATATTGTCTAAATCATTTTTGCTGATGATTTGTTTTGGGGGTATGTAAATATTAATATATGTAAATTTAGTTTTTAGTTGTACCTCAACCGCTAGAACTTGTAAGTTTGAGTTAAATGTCAGAATCTTATGTGGGATGTTTTTTTTAATCAGTAATGCTATACCTTGCTTGCATGTGTCATTGCTTGGCAAATTATGAAAATAGCCATGATAATTAATTGGGGGGCGTGGAGTGTGATTGAAAGGGCAATGTGTCTCTTGAAGAGATACAATCGCGGGGTTGTATTCCTTAATTATAATCTTGAGTTCATCAAGATTATTAAAGAATCCCTTCATATTCCATTGAAGAATATAGAGGGCAGTGTCAGAAAGGGATCGTTTCCACGAGCTTGTTTTACCTAAAGTAAGAGAAGTGTGGGAGCTTTGATTTGTTAGTGTGTTGTCTGTTATAGGTTGTAAAAGGTTTAGGTTGTTTAAAATCAGTTGTTCAGTGCATTGACTCTGCGCTTCGGACATTGAAGCATCCGAGCTCACTAAGGAGCCCGAATTATTCAATGTCCGAATCGCAGAGTCGTTTCTTGGAATAACATTATTTTTAGTCCATTGTGACATCATTTAATTCAGAGGTTTTAATGTAATAGTTATTGTTATCCAGGAGTTCTTGGGTAACTTTTGATATTGGTGAACCGGAGGGTTTGAGGGGGGGTTTATGTGTAGAAGTATTTGTAGTAATTGTATTTGAGAGAGCTTGATTTGTTTGAGTAAGGGGAGTTGAAGTATTTGTAGTAGTTTTATTTAAGAGAGTTTGACTTGTTTGAGAGATAGATGAGCTTGTGTGTGTTGCTGCGATAGAGGGTTTTGTGATTGTGTTGGTGTTTGAAATTGTTTTTTGTGTAGAGTTGAAGCTTGATGATGAATTTGTATTTTGGTTGTTGTTATTATGTTTTGATGTAGACAATTTTGGTGGGGAAGGAAGAGGCAAGTTTGGTTTGGAAGATTGTATTGCACTAGTTTGAGGAGTAAGTGTTGGATTATTTGTTTTTTTTAATTGCTGGGAAAATGATTCTGTTAACGGTGGGTTATTTGCTGTTATTTGTTGGTTATGAATTTTTTTGGCTTCTGCCATCGTGCATTTCTGTCTAATTTTTATCGTGAGTACCTCCTTTGCCTGAATATAAGAGGGGCATGATTTGGAAGAGGATGGGTGAGCGAGTGAGCAGTTTGCGCACATTGAACGTGTGCATGGTGATGGAACATGAGGTGGCAGATTACAAGAATCGCATTTTGCGGTTCCAGTGCAACGATTCTTTGTATGACCAAGGAGTTGGCAGGTGCGGCAGCGCATAGGGTTTGGTATATACTCTGTGATTTGAGCTGAGTAAAAGCCAATATCGACAGATTTGGGTGGTTGATAAAGATCAAATGTGAAAAGTACCAAGCCAGATGGCTTAAGCACTCCATCTTCGCCTTTTTTCGTGAATTTGTATACATCTATTACTCCCTGTGGTTTCATTTCACTTATGATTTCCGATTCAGTTACACTGTTTAGGCATGGAGCGAATGCTATTCCCTTGGTTTGATTTAGGCGATCATGTAATTTTACTGTTACTGGACAGATACCAAGGAGATTGTTGGCTTTTAAGAATAGATCTGCAGTTTTTTGCGACTTTGCGAGTATGAGGAGACTTCCATCGCGAAGTTGGGATATGTTTTCATAATCTTTACTTATAGAATCTATGGCTTTTTTGAGAACGAAAGGGCTGAGGAATTTATGGGTTTTTCTTCAGATTTTGAAGAAATGATAATGAAACGAGGATTTTTTATATTGGAATTTGAAGGTAATTGGGGGAAGTTATTAAGGGGTATTGAACTGTATTTGGGTTTTTTTCTGGGTTGGCGGCTTGGGTCAGGATCTGGATCTAGAATCCCAAAGCGGCCACCAATGATGGCTGGCCCGTGGGCCATATTCGCACTTTAATTGATTCACACACGTGGACACAAAAGAAATAATCGATTAGAGAGAGAATACGATTTGAAGGCGAAAAACCGGTTTGCGCACTTGGCGGAAAGAGAAAAAATCACACACTGAGAAACGATCCTATCGATTTAAGAGTTAGTCGGTGACTGTGTACTGGCAAATAATTT
The DNA here is from genome assembly GCA_905146935.1 of Scaeva pyrastri. Taxonomy (NCBI): domain Eukaryota; kingdom Metazoa; phylum Arthropoda; class Insecta; order Diptera; family Syrphidae; genus Scaeva; species Scaeva pyrastri. The sequence continues at coordinate 84,641,864 of LR989927.1, forward strand.
CATGGACGCGTTCAAAAACTTTCTTTGGCTCTATCCAAAGCTGCACGACAAACACGTTGTCGAATACGGAATTTCAGCAACGATTCAAAGTATTTTTTTAAATCACCCGCATTAAGGTTGTTTCCAATTGTAGACTTTACACCATTTACCAACTTCATTGCCTTAAGAAGATTTTAAGGATAATAAATTTACCAGGGGCTCTATTACGTATTTCGAAACGATCGTAAATTTAACAATAGTGAAGACGATAGTTGTGACATGTACCGATTATGTAAAACTAGAAAAGCGTAATAAAAATGTTACCATACAAAAACGGAAAAATATATTTTGTTTGAAGCACAACAACAAACTCAATCGTTAGAACTTACGAGGATCGTAAATCCGTAACGATTCTCGTTATAAGTAAACGCATTTTAACAATTATGTCGAAACCACATATAACACGTGTCGATAATGTAGTAAACTTATTTGAATATGTAAGGAATTTGTTTGCTTTTTTATTATTAATTTTATAATTAGCTTAAAAACCTGTTTCTAATTTATCGTCTATAGCAGTAAGTCGCGATCTAAAATTTGTGGCCAAACAAATAGGAGCGGAAATATTTCATTGTCCAAACAATCGCTATATACTTCAAATTACTTGCGTTCGCAGTTAGTACGGTTGACCGAAAGAGATAGGAGTAATGCAGTTTTGTATTGTTAACCAACAGGTCTCAAAATCCTAGTCATTTTTATCAAGAGTAACTGTTTCTCTTTCTTTAGGAATTCTGTTTTGTTTTTACCTTACAACGCAACGTCATTAATAAATTAGTGGTTTACGAGTATATAACTTTTATCTTAAATATTATATAGTATTTCAGAATAATATGTTTCCTTGTTTGCGTATTACCGGAAAACATTAAAATTCTTGAAAAACAGAATATACCATTAATGTTCTTTTCTTTTACTTAATTATTAAAATACAATACTTGGGTAATTATTTAAAAAAGTTGATCTTCAAATGCCTTTAACCAGAAATTGACTTTTAATGGAAAAGCTATAGAATGTGTCAGCGGATATACATAAGTACCTATACTCTGTTCAATCAGTTTGTGCAGTACATGAAGTGTACATCTTACTCAAACAGCAAAGGAATTCTACTTAGTTGTGTGAAAGACATAATTGTCCAGGACTTGCGTACTGCATATTATAAATACATTTTTCTATCATATGTTTATTGAATCATATCTGGTGACCTTCTTGTGTTTTAAATAGAGGGAGATTATACAAAAATTTGTAGGTTCTAACGAAAAAAGTTCATAAGGTTTTGAATTTATTGCAGAATGGATGGAATTGTTTTAGGTAATGATGAATAATATATCTTCTTGTGCCTCTCAAAATAAGCACTTGAAATAGTAGAAAAAGGTTTTATCAAATTTTCAAATAACACGAGACAAGACTCGGAAACGAACCGGATACAGAATGACAACCGCAGCAATGAATCAGGAAAACGATTTACTAATTTTTTTTGTTGGAACTTAAAATCGCTCTATAGAGATCGAGCTGCAGAGTAGCTAGCAGGTAGGGATTGGTGTTTTTGTTTTAAATTTACAACTAAACAGTTCAAGTTCTTTTGAAAGTTTTTTTCTGTTTTTTGGTAACAATAGTAAAATCATGTTTATGCTCATCACGATATAAGAAAAATAACTACAATGAATTCGTTCAACTTATGATAACTTATATTTCTAGGTTACAAGGAGAGCCTGTTAATTTAAGAGAACAGCAAGATGCAGTTGAATTCTTCATGTCACTATTTGAAAGCTTAGACGAAGGCTTAAAAGCCTTGGGACAGACACAATTTATGGTTAATACCTTAGGTGGTTCTTTTAGCGATCAAAAAATTTGCCAAGAATGCCCACATCGTTATTCCAAAGAAGAACCATTCAGTGTTTTTAGTGTTGACATTCGAAACCACAGCTCTTTGACGGAATCATTAGAACAATATGTTAAGGGTGAAATACTTGAAGGTGCAGATGCTTATCATTGCGATAAATGTAATAAAAAGGTAAGTAGAACTTAGATTATAACGTCTTTTTTATATAATCAATACCATACAAATTTTGGTTGTAAGGTGATTAAGTGATTATTTAAAAATATGAAAACAATAAAAACATCAATGCATATGTATTTTCTTAATTTCGTGATTGAAAATATTTTCTTTAACATTTTTTTTCTTTCACTTGAGTGGTATGTAGTTAACGTTTGTATTTTACTGAGAGTTGCAAATTTTTGTTTGTCGTTTGTACCAAAGAATCATCTAAAAAGTTTAGGAAAGGAATTTCAATTCATATTTCATTAGAATGAGACGTATCGAGCCAAACTTAAAAGAACACAAAACCATGTTCCGAATTTTGAAAAATGTGATCATTTGATATTCTCGGCTTTTCTTCAGGAATTTAATTAAGTTTTCGTTTTATTTTGTAAAATAATTGTCTAAATTATTTATTAAACCCTATTTTTATAAATTCTGTAAGATGTGACAAAGAGCTACAACGAGTAAGTTGGGTTGAGACATGATATGGGTTCAAACTCGAAATAATGGAAATTTTATGTAATTTTTTGCACTGGGTAGAGTGATATAAGTGAAGGTCACGGATTGTTGTTTTTTGTTTTGTTTTTAATTTATTTTCAAACTTCAACATTTTATTGCTTCTTATAATTTTTTTTAATTGAGGAGGAAATTTGATTTTCTTCTTTTTATGGGCCTGAACTTTTAATTGTGAAATTGGCTAAAATTCGGAAGTGAATTAAAGGTTATAATTTGTACAACATTCAAAACGCCTAGATGTTTTTTGAAAGTTAAATTTTCAGCGTATAATTTCGTTTCGTTTTCATTTACCATTTCTCAAAACTTTAAATTAAAAAAAAAATTAAAGACCCATTTAGACGATAATTTCAGTTTCTGTTAAGCTATCAGTTGTGCTTTCTAACTGAAAGCTGATATCCAAACGCAAAAACTGAAGCATTTGACTGAAACTGATGGAATTCCCACAAGTTGTCAGTTCAGTTCTCACTTAAACTGATGAACTAAACACCGAACTGATAACTGAACTGAACTGAAAAAGGATTAAGCGATTGAAGATAGAATTTTCGATGTATTCTGAGATCTTCTTAAATTTTGAACATAGATATTCCAATAATTTGGAACAATGTTTGAAATAATAAAACGATCAGGAATAATTCTAAAAATTCTAAAAATTCTAAAATTAAATTTTTGAAAACAGGATTGCTAAGCCAAAAATGGTTTTTGGAGACCAAATACCCTCTAACTTCACACACTTATAGAATAGTAATCTCTTGGAACAGAATCTTGTGTTACCGAAGCAGATACGCGGGGCGCTTGTCGTACGGAAATGTTTTACATTAGGCGTTTTTTTTTTTGCTCTGAGCACATCGAGTATGCTCTGAGCAGAGTTTGATCAGAGCTCTCCGATTCAGATGTATTTATTAAAAATACTTAAACACTGAACTGCCAAAAGCAGTCTGCCTCTGTCATACCACATGACAAAAGTGAGTTATAGCTTGAACCAATTTAGTTGGCCAACGGTCGGTTGCGCAGAGAGAGGATTTAAGAGAACAAAAATGGTTCGCAAGATATTTAATCTGCCTTATCAAGAATAAAAATTCCCCCGAGTTTTTTCTCATTTTGAGAATTTTGCTATCGTAAACAACCGTTTCCAGGGAACTTTCTGCTTATTTGTATACAAATATTTCCGTAACTAAGTTGTGAGAGAAAAAATTCCCTGGGAAAAAGTTTATTTATTTTATAGCGTTAGTGTTTATTTGATATATAAGTATTTTTGACCTATGGGGTTCTTGGATTAATTGTAGATTAGTGTTAATTAGTTAGATTAGTGTTTACGAGTTTGAATAATTTTTACCTACGAGTTTTTAAGAATTTATTTTACCTGAAAATAATTATTATTAATTTGTCCTTCTGAAATAAATATAAAACATAATAACAAAATAAAAATAATATAAATAATTTTTTGTCAATTAATCCTATGTCGCAGCTCGCAGGTAGTTTTTTATTTCTGATGCTCTGAAATTTGTGCCAATAAAACAAAAATTATTAATTTTATCTTTTCGAAGTAAAGTTTACACCTAAAAATCTTTTTATCTTTTTATCTCACCAGAGATGAAATAGGTATTTAGACATCAAGATATGAAAGAAATAAACCATTATCATACTTTATATCATATCATCGCTGGAATTCATTTCTATTTGAATTGTACACGTATTTATCAAACGAATCAAAGCAATATTCTAGCTTTGTATATAAAATGGAATAGTACTATTATGGAAAGGAACAGACTTCCGAACTAATATTTAAGCAAATTCAGGAATATTTAAGAGATGAGAGAAAGAGAGAATTCAGAAAAAAAATTAATTTAATTTTCAAACGTCACCCAAAAAATCTGAAATGAATATATACGAATAAAAGGAAGGTTCGAGTGAGATAGTTAAGAGTCACTTTTGTGAACATTTATATTGCTTTTTTCTATTCAACGTGTTATAAGGGCTTGGAAGGGAGGAAAAATTATAAAAAATAACGAAGAACCAAACAAAAGTAAACAGAAGTACAAATTGTTATGGAGTTGCCCATTCGAAAAATCATTGAGACATTTTCAAATAATGAAGTAAATTCAATTAGGTATTTCAACTTTTTTTTTGTGAATAATATTTTTGATAAATATATGAAATCATTTTGAGAACTTCATTAAAATAGATACGCATTTCCTTTGGAAAATGTAATACATAAAAATCAAGTTTAAGTCAAATTTGTAACGGATTTGAATGTTATTTATTAAGCTTTAAGTGTTGTAATAACAACAAAATTCAAAACAAATTTAAATTTTACACAATTCTTGAACAAAAAGTTTATTTTACATGAAAATAGGTATGTTTTAAAACTATTCCAATTCACATAAAATAAATACGTGCAATACCCTGTCGCACTCCCTATTTCTTATGACAGAAAATAAAATACTCCTTTCATTCGCACATTACTTTTTTTATATGAAGTTTGGCTCTTCTCGTTCTCTTAAACTGAGAAATTTTCGTGCAACTAGCGCCCCCAGTGGCTTCGGTTCCGTATTAAAATTTTCTGTTCCATGAGAATACTATTCAATTATATATACAAAGGTTTTAGTTTCTTTAACTTTAAAAATACAAACTTCATTGAACTTAATAATTTTCTTATTGATTTTGATCGGTCTATTAATTTTGTCAATCCGAACCTTGAATAAAAGTATTCGCGTTTTATGTCAATAATTCATGACAGTTTTAGTAGATTTGTTTCGTTTTCGAGAAGATCCAAACATATTCAACCAAAGCTTCTTTGGTACAACAAGCAATTAACTAATATTAAAAATCTAAAACGTAAAGCTTTTAGTAAATATAAGGGAACTAGTGATAATTTATACTACACTAACTTTGGCAAACTGGGCAAAGACTTTTTTACTCTGAATAAATTCCACCTGTGAAGTGTTACATAATGAATGTTGAGACTAAAATTAAGTCAAACACTTCTTCGTTTTGGACATATATAAATGTGAAAAGAAATACGTCAGGCTACCCAAAGCAAATGACATTTGGAGACACTCAAGCATCAGACACATCATCAATACTTTGCCTATTTGCTGACTTTTTTTCAATCCATTTATTCACCTGCCAGAAATAAAACTTTTAATACATTTTTCGATAATTCAACTTCTTACGTTGATATAGGAGGACTACAAGTCAGTTTAGAGGAAATATATTCAGGATTCCAGTCTATAAAGCCCAAAACTATACCTGGAACAGATGGTACCTATGACGGTATGTATGATGGTGCCAATTCATAAATCTAAAAACAAAATTGAGAATTATCGTGGCATTTCCAAGTTATCTGCCATCCCTTAATAGTTTGAGAGCCTGGTAAAAACTAAATTGGAATTCATAACCCGAAAATGAAAGAAAGGGCTAACTCAGTCATAGAATTTATAAAAGGAAAATGTGTTGATTTCAGTTATCATTACACATTACTCTGCCTATTTATATCTCTTGTGAGACCTGTATTGGAATATGCAGATGTCATTTGGAATTCGGGTTTTAAAACGTGCTCTTATCGTTTGGAAAAAGTTCAAACACGATTTACTAGTTTCATTTTTTTTTAAGATCAAGTGGATTTTTATCCCAGATTATAAAACAAGATATCTGTTTCTAGGTATTAAGTCTCTTGAATCAAGAAGAAATATTCATAGTGTAATGCTTGTGAGGGATATTTTATGTTATCACGTAATGACCCGATTTGTAGATCTTAAAGTAATTCAATGAAGTCTGTCAATCTATTGAATTAAGGAATTCTAGAGATATGTTTAATGCCAATTTATTATTGTTTTTAATATAATATAATATTTGTAATACTTAATTTTTTAAGATCAAATCTGTTAGCTTTAAGCTTGTAGATAAATAAATAAACAAATACATAAATTTAGAGAGACCTGCGCATTAAAATGGCCAACTGAATTGGTTCAAGCTATAGCTCCGATTGAAAAAAGAAACACAACCTGAGCGCTCTAATGTGTCTGAGCTAAAAAAGAAACAGATCTTTTTTTGAAAGCTCAGTTCTCTGCTCTGAGCTTAAAAAGAAAAACGCTTGTAAAGAAAATGCGAAGAGAAAAATTAAAATAACCAAAAATAGTGTGGGATTGAGAGGAATATTTTATTTCCAGTCATAAGAAATATGTATGTGACAGGATTGGCTGTTTGGGCCATAATTATAAGGAACAAAATTAAACGTACAAAAATGACGTTTTTTTTCCTCTGAGCATTATTCGTATATTATTGTATATAGTACATACAGTGGGTAACAGCTTAATTGATCCAGCGAATCTAAAACCATTTAAACCGCTGTAACGCCAAATTCAAATAAGTAATCGTCGTCATTAAAATGACTTATTACTACTTAGCGTGTATTCTAAAACTGTGCCACTTTACACTACATCGGATAGATTGTGCAAAAGTTACCAGGCATTTTCTATTAATACAGCAAAATTTAATATTACAGCTTATTTGATCCACTTTTAACAAAAAGAAAGAACAAATTAACAAATTAAAATAATGTTTAATAGCCCTTGTTATCTATCATTGCTTTGAGCCTTTTCGTCATCGATTCCACCAATTTTTTGGTGGTTTCTGGTGGGATGTATAGGTCCAAAACTCTAAACCATTATGCTGCCGCCCCCGCTCTTTACTGTAGACAATGTTTTCTTTTTAGAGCTCTGTATTAGACTTTCGACACAAGTAAGAAAGTCCATCTAAGACAAAAATACTAAATTTGGACTCGTCCGAGAAAATAACAAAGTTCCAGAAATAAGAGTCCTTAGAAAGATGTTCCTTGACGAAGCTAAGACGACTTTGTTGATTTTTATTTTTTATAAATGGATTTTTTCGATCTACTTCACCATGAATTGCATTTTTATGAAGACGTGGCGTATTGTTTGAGCACTGCACGCCTTACCCAGTTTCTCTAGCACCTGGGAAGCTTTCTTTGGAACTAATAACATTGGGTTTTGCTACACTTTTTAAATGATTTGCGTTCATCTGTTGGAGTAAATGTTTTACTTGGCGCACTTCTCCTTTGACTTCCACAAGGTTTTCATACACAAAATCTAAATATGATACGCCGCATGCGTCAACAATTTTCAACCTCGAAAATCCTTTTTTTTTTAAATGGTTTATGACGAGTTTTGCTGCTCAATTGTAGTTATTGTGGACCCATTTGAAAATGTTAAAAATGCAAGGAAATTTTTTCCTTTAACTTACAGAGAACTCATCTCGAAAACAATAAGGAATATTATTTTAAAAACGGGTTTTTTAAAAAGCTTAAACTTTTTCCTTTAAATTTGGCTGTTGAACAGCTCGTTTTATTTTCGTTTCATTAGTTACATTCTGAAATGTAATTTTTACTTAATAGATAACTTATTTAGGTTCGAAGATACTGAGCCTTAAATTTTCCAAATTGAACTAGATCATTTAAGCTGTTACCCACTGTACATGTATTTATACTTGTATACAATGATTGCGTTCAGATTTTTTTGTAGCTACTTAGCGAAGGAGTTTTGTGTGTTTATATATATATATATAATAGTAGATGATTTGCAAATCTATTATTCTTTTCCCCTTGAGGTCAGAAGAAAGTGATTATGATAATAAAGGATGAAATTAGTATTCACAATATGTTTCGTTACCTGCTAGATCAAATAAACTTTTTTTGAGAAGTGATTACGGTATTAAATACTGATTATGCCTTGCATCAGAGAAACTAATACTGTAATTAAAGAGTTAGATATTTCTAAACATAGTTCACTAGAAACTAAAAAAATATGAAATGTGAATTTTATCATTGCACTAATTATTATGATATACATACTATGTATATGCTATAATATGTTAAACTTTTGTTCTTCCGTATAATATTTCAATTTATTTCAATGGTAAAATTAACCTTTTAAGTGTTTATTATTTTTTGTTATTCTGTATTAATGTTCTTGTCTAAATCAGAATGAATGTTCAGATAAATTGATGAAATAAACTAACCTTAACTAACTGTAAAGTGCAAGACACAATGAGAAACAATGACTTATTGAATGATATTCACGTACATCTGGCTAGCGCCGCATTTTATAAATAAAAAAATGGTTAATTATTCCCAATCATCCCCTTTCCAGTCATTTGAGGTCTGGAATCGAACGGAGAGAAATTGATCACTTTTATAAGGTTTGCTTTTAATATTTCTCTGGTTTGAACTGAGATATGCTTTTTAAATTTAGGTTCATCGCATTATATTATTATTATTATTAATATTATTATTGTTATTATTACTATTGTTATTATTATTATTATTATTATTATTATTATTATTATTATTATTATTATTATTATTATTATTATTATTATTATTATTATTATTATTATTATTATTATTATTATTATTATTATTATTATTATTATTATTATTATTATTATTATTATTATTATTATTATTATTATTATTATTATTATTTATTTTTTTTGTAAATTTATTTTCGTATTTTTATTAATCAATATAATTTATTTATTTATATTGTAATATTAACAATCATTATATGTTTTACGTCATTATATAAATTTAAGACTTTAACTTCGATAAATACATTAAAAATATGATATTTAACTAAGCTTACTTTTTTATGAAATTTTTTAATGATCTCTGATTATTATTAACTTTGCATAACAGATTTTTTAATTTTATTCACAGGTGGTGACGATGAAGCGTCTTTGTGTACGTAAGCTTCCCCCTGTACTTGCAATCCAATTAAAACGTTTTGAGTATGATTATGAGCGTGTTTGTGCAATAAAATTCAACGACTACTTTGAATTCCCGAGAGTGTTGGATATGGAACCATACACTGGTACTGCGTTTTAAATCATTTACCTAAAACAGTGCTCAAAAATTATTTTGCTTTTCAATTTAAACTAAATTTTATAATACAATTAGAAAATACCCTCTTTAAAAAACCGCTTGCAATGAAGTTGACTCATAAATAGAGCAAAAAGAAAAAAAACACAAACATGGAACTTAACCATCGTTAAACATTATGTAAATATTTTACATATCGCTCCTCCGATTTTGCAACGACTTAATAGCAAAATTAAATTTTCAAGTTAAGTATGATGAAGTTCTTTAAAAAAATCATTTCCAATAAAATAATTTATTCAACATTTAAATTTGCTTCAAATAAATAGATAATAATTTAAAAAATATTTCTTGCGATTTGTAATCAATTTTAATCTTTGCAATGGTGTCGTTGTCACAATAATTTAAAAAAATTGCAATTCTTTATAGACCTATAAATAGTAGAAATTTGTGCGTAGCTTTTGCTGAAGTGTTGCGATTATAAAAAGTTGGTTATATCGAGGATGCATTGTGTTTCAGAAATTTATCATTTGTTTATGCCAAGAATAAAAAATCCTTAAAACACACGATCGGGTGTTATCAAGTGTCCAAACTAAGAACTAACACATTTTTTTAATTGAAGAGCAGTGAATCAAGAAAAATATAGAAAATGGTACACCCATTTCATTTATTTTTGAATAGTGCATTTGTGATAAATTAATGGCGTTTTCAATTGGCAATCTGGAAGCAGAAAAAAGCATTCTGAAAGCGTTCAATTTGCCAAAAGTGACAGTTCTGATCCTGAAATAGAAGAGATTACTCTTCTGGATTTGAAATCAGAAGCAAAAACAAAATCACTCACACATTCAAAGATTTTAAGTGTCATACTTGATAAATGTCATATATTTTGAATTAACAAATTATGTGAACTGTGAGTGATTGAAATTAAAATTAAAATATAAAAAATGGAAAATATTATTGAAAATATCTTAACAATTTTTCCTAATTTGTTAGAAACTTTGTTGGAGTCGCCTTCCTCATCTTCTTCATTGAAATTATCCATATTTACATCCTCCATGTTTACAAAACAAAAAAAATTAAATTTGGAGCGTTCCGTACATAAATACACATGTAGTTGGTACTTGTCACACTTTACCAATACAGTCACACTAAACTTACATTTTTTTTCAGAATTCAGAAAAACTATTCAATTGGGATTCTGCTTCTAATTCCACTTCCGTATTGCCAATTAAAAACGACATAAATTTAATGTTTTTCTGATGATTTCATTTAAATGTATTCTGTCGCTGTCGGACTCTTTCTTGTCTTGGTTAGTCAGGGTGTGAAGCAAGGGTGTCTGCTAAGCCCACTCCTATTCGTTCTTTATTTAAATGACCTTCATGAAGACTTGCCAGGAGGTGGGTTTGTGGTAGATATGGTTATCAAAATCTTACTATATGCAGATGATCTTGTTTTACTCTCGGATTCCCCAGCAACGTATGATTGATTATTTGTTTAACTATTGTACCCTTGTAAATAAGTCGAAAATTGTTATTTTACGTGAAGTCACAAGAATTCCTAGGAATCTTAATTGGAAGTATGGGGAAAATCAAATTGATATTTGGGTGTCATTCTTAGCTATAATTTGTCAGCATCTTGATTCAAGGCTGCTTGTTTTTTTTAAATAAATCTGTTAATATTGTTCGTTTAATTACTTTTGTAAATGCAGAAGGAATACATTGATGCTCTGAATACGACTTTATGCGTACTTAAGGAATTCGAATTACAACATTTAATGAAGATATATTTTTGAGACTGTAAAAATGTGTGTTTCCGAAAGCAATTTTCACTAAATAAAATTTAATCTATTTTTAAGATTTTGGATTGGCAAAATTGGACGGAGAAGTTATTGAATTCGTTGAAAATGTGTATGATCACACTGAAACAACCAAATACGAACTTACTGGAATTATTGTTCATAGCGGACAAGCATCAGGAGGACACTACTTCAGCTACATTTTATACAAGTAATGTTTGTACATAGTTTATTAAAATATGTTCGAATTTATTCATAATAATTTTTTTTTCTTAATTTACGTTTATTAGAGATGAAAAAGCTGGGAAGGAGCAATGGTATAAATTCGATGACAATGAAGTCACAGAATGTAAAATGAACGAGGACGAAGAAATGAAAGTGCAATGCTTTGGAGGCGAATACATGGGTGAAATATACGACAGTAATTTAAAACGCATGCAATATAGGAGACAAAAACGATGGTGGAACGCCTACATGCTATTTTACACAAGATGTGACCAGAGACCTGTGCAATTTATCCAAAGTGTAGAACAGCTTTCTCTTGCAGAAAGTTCTACTTTTATCTTACCTATGCCACCAGCGATTGAAATAAGTGTTAGGTAAATCTTAGGTACAGAAAAAAAATTTAAATAATTTAATATTTACTTTTCAGAACTCAAAACATTAAATTCTTACACTCAAAGAGCATTTTTTCTGTTGAATTTTTTAATTTTATTAAAAATTTAGTTAGTTCAATAGTTCCGCCTGTGAAGCAAGAAAAACCGGTAAGTTTTTTTTCTGATATTACAAATTTAATTTTGGGGGGTTACTGCAATTTTTGCTTCAATCCTAAATAAAGAATAAAGCAACCACCAATGATCATTCTTGCCCAATTGGTTAAGGACAATTTTAGAAAACGGCAAAAATTACAATAAAATACAGGGTTTTCAAATAGTTGGTATTATTTTTTTGAGATTAATGTTCGCATGTTTATTTCAATGTAAAGAGGAAGATACACCATTAATAATGGAATACAATATCAGCCAAATGGCCCTCGGTTACACTTACAGAGCCTAATATTTTTAATGAAGTTTTCCATTACCAAATCGCAAAGTGGCACGTAGCGCCGCGCCGTCTTGTTGAAAGTAAACTTTTTCCAGGTCGATACCATTTAATTCCAATAAAAAATCAATAATCATCTCTCGAAAGTGCAATCCATTCATCGTAACTGTTACTTATTTTCGAAAAGGTAAGGTCCAATGACCCCGCCGGACCATAAACCCGGACCATAAACAGTTACACTTGAGGATGGAGAGGCTTTTCAACAATAATAAACAATAGCAGGAAGTATGCAGAACAATATGTGTGGTTTATCTACCTACTTCTTGCACCCTTTAGTTTGATGACGTACCAGAAGTCATGATCGTTGTTTTTTGTTAAATTTGATCTAGATTTTTTTGTGGCAATAGAAAGGGGATTTATTGTTCTTTGGCAAAAACAAAAAAAAATTCAGTGCAAATGAGATGAGAACCTGTTTTGTAGAAAATAGAGAAATGGAAAAGAAACGTACGGCCTACAGCACAGATTGTCTTTTTCTTTTGGTATTTACACAAATTAAAGAACAAACATTTTTTGGCTCTAAATATTCAGACCACAAGTATATTAATTTCCTTTTTAAACTTATTTGTTTACAAAAATTATGAAACTAATAGGATCAATTCAAATAGTTTGAGCAAAGTAAGTTGATAATTATCTCCTACTATAGGTAATCTGTTCAATTTGAATATGCATTACAGGCCTTATAGGAGAGCGCTTATCGGCTATGAAAATCCTTGAACGGCTTTAATTTTTTCAATTGATGGCTTTATGCTTCCATTCTCTACCCGCAATCCCAAGTATCACGCAAAAACTGAAATTTCTTTCAGCGAAACTTCAGATCATATTCACTCATCACCTCTAGCACCAACTTCAGATTATTCAAGACGTCATCATAATCTTACCCAGGATCGCAAAATCTACAAAGATCAAAAGAATTTTTCGAAGTCTTAAATCATTAAAGACATATTCCAAAAGGACGTATATTTTCGACTTTCTTCGCTTATAGGCACATGGAAAAAGCCATTTTCCAAGACCGTCGTAAAAACTTTCGCTGAACTCTGATCGAGCTGTTCTTCCACCAGAGCATTTGAAAACGGGTCACGGATGATAATCTTGTTGAGTGCACGATAGTCAACCTTTTCTTGCTGTCTTTTTCATTTGCGAGTACAAACTGCGATGAGTATTCTGACTCGCTTCATCGTATAAAACCCTTCTCGTGCCACTCTTCTACCTGATTTTGCACGATGTTTTTTTTCGAGTGAGCAAGTTGTCTTGGACGATGAACAATCGGCACGTCAGAACGGAGAATAATTTTCATCTGAACGTTTGTTTGTTTAAACGCATTAATCTCAGGAACTACTGGTTCGAATTAAAAAAATTAAATTTGTGTTGAATAGTTGTTATATTTCTATAAACAGCAATAATATTAACTTGGCATAACTTAACTTGGCTTTTCTTAACGCTCTTCAAGCCACCAAGCCCATTGTTCCGTATTCTGATATAATATAATAAATTATGTAGTTTTTGTCAAGACACAAATTTGAAATAAAAAGTATACTGAATTGAATTAAATAAAATAACACATCTTTGATTTATAAATGGAAAACCACTCAGCCACTGTATAAATACACAACAATAGTCCATTGGATTGACCACATTCACCTTTTTTGGGACATCTGCTTGGTGAAAGGTGACCAAACGTATAGCAGTTGAAGCACATTGGACCATATGTCCCGTCATTCCACAGTTAAAGCATCGAACTCCCAATTTATTGTTATGGTTATGGTTAAAGTTTTTCCTCTTCGATTTGGTGGTCTGCAGCTGGTGTGAGGACGATGACCAAGACTACTTCTAAATCTAATAATTTCTCCCATCGCTGGTTTGCGTACCATCGTCGGTTGTTTTTCTTTTATCGAGATATCGATTACAATAATTTTAATTTTTTATTCATTTCAATCCTACATACATACATATATGTATACAATTATGTTTGTAAGTAGATACAAATAGTTCTTTTCTTAGTATTGCTACTACCCACTTTGGTAACAAAATATGAAATAAATATAAATTATAAATAAACAAACACGTCTATCGTTACGTGATTTACTCGTAAATGCAAAAATTACTTTAAAACCACATGCAATACAATACAGGGCAGGACATAACATGTCAAAAGACACGTAGGAGTATCAAATAAATACACATCGTCGGCCGATTGTTCGGCTGCCCAACACCTTTAATGCAGGGTTACCAATTTTAGGAATAAATTATAAGTGAGCTTTAAAGTGTTTTTTTTTTGAACTTGTATTACTGCGCCAACTAAGAATTACCAATAAAACAGGTAATTATTCCGAATTCCGTGTTTTTTTAGAATCCCATCAAACTGTTCCTACCATCCTGTTGCGGTATTATAATATTGGCTAATGTCGTTTTCAATTGGCAATCCGGAATGAGAAGTAGAAGCAGAATTTCAATTGAACACTTTTTGTGAATTCTGAAAAATTTGAAGTTTGGTGTGACTGTATTGGTAGTTTTGCAATCTTGGCTTTTTAGAAAACTCCTGCAATAGAAAATTAACTGCATCACTTGAATCGTCATCACTTGATGAAAAAGATGAGGAAGACGACTCCAACAATGTTTCTAACAAATTAGGAACAATTGCTAAGATATTGTCAATATTATTATCCATTTTTTTATATGTAGTTTCGTTTTAATTTCAAGCAGTCACTTCACAGTTCGCACAATTTGTTAATTCAAAAATATGACATTTGTCAAGTGTGACATGTAAAATCTTTGAATGTGTGAGTGATTCTGTTTTTGCTTCTGACTTCAAATCCAGAAGAGAAATCTCTTCTTTTTCAGAATTAGAACTGTCACTTTTGCCCAATTGAACGCTTTGAGAATGCTTTTTTCTGATTCCAGATTGCCAATTGAAAACGATATAAATATGTAGCTCATAGTTATATTCCTTAAACAGGTGACTCATATTGATTCCAAAATAATAGTGTTTTTAAAGAAACCTGACTGAGATTTTTTCTGCACCTCTTTTATGCACGTATAGAGGGTAGCTTATTTCAAGAATCCAGTCTGAAATTCACCTAGTACTTTATATTTTTGAAACGACACTTCACATTAAGAAAATGTCACTTTCCTATTCTTAATGATGTATTCAAAACTGTAAAAATAATTTTCACTAAAGTACCGCAGATGAGTTAAAAAAAATATCACTAAAGTGCCATTGCTTTGATTTGAAAAAGAAACTACCAGGTACATATACATATATAAATATTTATATAAATTCAGTTTTTCGGGATTTTGTCCACTTATTTACTTTCAAACATTAACAAGATGTGAAACAACAAATAGGGCTTGATTCTTCACAAAGTCATTCAACAAAAATCTCCAAAATAAATCATTGGAATGATCATGGTGGTTCAAATTTTCTAGCTTTGGTCAAATAGGTACAATAAAAAGACAATATCATAAATAATAGATTTAAATTGCAATTTTTAATATTCTTATATTCTACATGAGATCTAATGCTGCAATAATTTCTGTTGGCAAGTCAAGTAGACTTAAAAAAAAAACTGTAGACTTAAAAAAAAAACTGCATTTTACTTGTATTTGTATTTGTAATTTTGTTTTATTGTTAACAGGTGAATTTTTCTAACGAGTCAATTTCATATATTAAATTGCATACCCTTTAAACTCCGTTAAAGGTTAAAAAGTATTTGATATTTAAAGAAAATAACTGCATAATTATATGGTTCTACTTGTTTTTTTTTTCTCTCATTACTCGAAAAACTGCATTGCAAATTTAATTTTTAAACATACTTACGTCTGAAAGATCTCCTCAAAGTGTTATCTTTGTAGAAAAAAATTTATATTTATCTCTTGAATGAATGAGTGAAAGAAGGTGGGGTTTGTGCACTGCGACCTAAAAGATCTGTTGCTTTTTGCTGCCTCATTTTTATTTTAAGGAGTTTGCCTCTTTGTTTCCCTGAACATCTACATGCCCTAATGTCATGGAGTATGTGACAGTGCTTAACTTAAGCGAGTTTATCCAGTGTGTATATGCAATCCCACACTATTTTTGAACTAACAGTGTAAGATGTTAGCGATGTGACTCTCTGATATGATGGCTATGTTTTGGTTACAAAAGCTTCTTTCGAGATTACGTTTAGCGCAATTAGCAATGGCTTGTGGACTGTCCCATTGGTATTGAAATTTTGGTTCTTGGCCCAAAGTAGCAAAAAGCACGTACTCGACCCATCAGTATACCACCTGATGGCATTTGTATTTATGTTGTTATGTTTTTTACAGTTTATTTATTTTTTTTTTTTGAGTAATTCTTTTCAAAGTTAAATCTTTTGTTCATGCCATCTGTTGGGATTCACGACAGAGGTTTTTGAAATGCGGATTATTTCTCTTTGTCTTATACATTTTCCTGTCAAATTCCTTTTTTCGCGAATCTCATAATTGCTCCCTTTGCAGCACTATCGACAACCTCGTGTAGAGGAGATAGGGAAGGTTTACTTTGATTACTTCGGTGGAAAATTTTCTCATTCATTTTCCTGTAAATTCTTTGTTTTATTTTGTTTTAGATAACAAAGGTCTTGTTAAAAAAACCGTCGTTTATGGGTTGATTGAAAGTCCAACAGGTAGACACCATTTATTTTTTATTGTAAGATTTGATCACAGGGAGCTCCTTCATCAGCAAAGCCGATGCATCTTATTTCCTGAGAAGTCAGTTTTCTAGCAATTCATCTACTACTACACTCCATAGTAGAGGTGATAATACCCCTTTCTATGGGCAACCTCTAGTTGTGATGATTGATGATGGCTAGTTCTTAGTTCGTAAATTCTCAAAAATCACTGTCGAATTGCGGGATAACCCGAAGCCGCCAAGTCGGATGAATCTTTGAAACTCAACTTCGCACCACGACAAGGTGACTACCAGAATTGGCTGATATAACGTTACATTTTTTTAGTATTAGCTGTTGCGCTTGCTGTATATATTTAGAAAACTTTGCGAAATTGGTGTGCTTATTCTTTTTTTTTTTTTTTTTTTGAGAAGAAGAATTCTAAATAATAATAATGTACTTCAGTTTTTGTTATATAGCATTAATTGGGCGGGAATAAAAGCCAAAATTTAACCGAAAGCACAAAAAATTAAATCATGAAATCTTATGATTGGAATCGACGCAGAATATCATCCTGTGCAACACATTAAAACTCTCCCAAAATCCCCTTATTGGCTTTTGTATTTTAAGAGGGGTGTGTGGGTGGTGGTGCATGTAAAACAAACTGATCGTTTTGGTATAAGCATATGATACATAATTTTAGGGTAGTTTTTAATGCTTAATCCATTAAAACCAAAACCAAAGATATTGTAAGAAGTTCAATCATTTACATGAAATGATGTGTTTTTTTAGAACAGGTAAAATATTTTAGAAACTACATTCAAAATAAATTTATCTTAATAAAATTTGGACCAGATATATAATTTGACACAAGAATAAAGAATTAAGACAGTTCACTAATATATTTGAGGTCCAAGGGTGTTTTGAAAGTCATAAAACTCCATCTTAATTGGTTTCAGCATGTTTGAAATTTTTTGTTTACCAAAAAACTTTGATATTTAATTAATGTAAACATTTGAAATGCAAGTTATATAGAAATCGCAAAAAAAAAATTAAAAGATATATAAATTACGTTTTTATGAGCTCATGTATTTTCGGACATGTTTAAAGAGTTAAACAAACTAACTTAAACTGTAGCTTTGGTCAAACTAGAATTGTTTTTGCTGTTGTTAATGATATCAACCGTGAATCTAATGTTTTTTATTGGCAATCCGGAATTGGAACTAAAAGCAGAATCCCAATTGAACAGTTTTTCTAAATTCTGAATAATGTGATGTTTGCTGTGACTGTATTGGTAAAGTTTGACATGTGTCAACTACAAACAACAAAACTATATACTCCTGCAAGAGAAAATCCACTGCATCACTTGAATCGTCATCACTTGATGAAAAAGATGAGAAAGACGACTCCAACAATGTTTCTAACAAATATAGAACAATTGTTAAGATATTTTTAATATTATTGTCCATTTTTTCACACCATATTTTAATTTTAATTTCAAGCAATCACTTCACAGTTCGCACAATTTGTTAATTCAAAAAATATGACATTTATCAAGTGTGACATTTAAAATCTTTGAATGTGTGAGTGATTCTGTTTTTGCTTCTGATTACAATTCCAGAAGAGAAATCTCTTCTATTTCAGAATCAGAACTATCACTTTTGGCAAATTGAACGCTTTCAGAATGCTTTTTTCTATCGGTAAATTCTAAGAAAAGACTGCGGTTTGGTTTCATTTCTCGTAGCTGTGATCATATGTATGTATAATGTACAGCTATGGATAGGTAAATAGCATTTAGATTTAGATATATTTATTTTTTTTTTGATAGATTTTTCTTTATTTAACAAAAAAGGATAACAATACTCTGGTTAAAAATACGGACATGACGAAATTTGCCGTCTGGCGGAAAATTGCATTTATATTTCAGCTGCCTGGCCAGCGATGCAGTCATCACCTTTTCGAAGCGTGTGTTCAATCCACTGCCACTTGCGCCTTCTCATAATGGTATCGATGGGTTCCTGACCTGTCCTCGTTAGAGATACTATTAGGCCAGAAAACCCGTAAGATGTTTCGAAGACACCTATTAACAAAGGTTTGCAGTTTCCTGGTTATTCAAGTTATTTTCTAGGTGCTGCATCCATATAGCAAAACTGATTTGACGGTGGAGTTAAACAGTCGTAGCTTTGCGTTCAAGCTGATAGATTTGTTCTTCCAAACATTGGACAACATCCCGAACAGTGGCGGCTGTACCTTAAGTGCGCTCGTGCGCTGAACCACCAACCCAAAAGATTTAAAAATTACTAAACATTACTTTATCTTAATTTGTTAAATTACAGCTGTGGACAACTAATTAGAAACACATTTTGTATATAAATTCAGAACGGTTTCTTCTCTCCATTATTTAGTAAATTATTATTTTTTGTAAACAATATTTTAGTTTTTCTTTTTTTACGTAAATACATACCATAACAAATTTTAAAAACAGTATAGTTTTCTTTTTATAACAATTTTATCACTTCAAGGAGCCTTTTGTGGTGGACAACTAATTAGAAACACAATGAAAAATTGTATCTAATCCTAACATTTTTTGATTTAAGGACATCTTTGCCTCAAAATTATTTTAATATTTGGATGATAAGCCCTTTTGCTAAAGAATTTCGCTAAATTTTCGGTTCACGAATTCAATAAACCGCCTGAAGCGCTCAAGGTTTATAGCCTTCCAAGCAGCTTCAATTGTTGGAAAAAGAACACCGAAGAGGATGTTTTTTTCAGTGCAAATGTGTATTTTAGGTCCTCCCAGAGATGCTCATTTGGATTATGGACTGTGCTTGCCAATTACTATCCAAGAACAGTAAAAGAACTGGTCCTGAACCAATGTTTTGTGATCCTAGCGGTGTACTTGGGGTCATTGTAGTGCTAAAACATCCATATTACTGGTACTTTTTCATCAGCCCAGGTTACTGGTCATTCCTTTAGAATGCCTAAGCACTTTAAACTCATCAGCTTCCCATTGATTCCATTTATGGGACCAACGAAGAACCAGGAAAAACAACCCTAAACGTTTGATCGAGCCATTTTCACGCTTGATCACTGAAAACGTATTTCGTTTGTTAGTAGTCTCTTCTTTTTGGCCGCTGAACATATCCAAAAATCAGCTTTTCACCATCAGAGGCGAAAAGAAACACCTTTCAATCCAAAATAGGTTTTGTCGGTGTTCAAGCGTGAAAGCGGCTCGAACGAACGTTTAGGGTTGTTTTTCCTGGTTCTTCGTTGATCCCACAAATGGTATCAATGGGAAGCTGTTAGGATTAAAGTATTTAGAAATTCTAAGGGAATGACTAGTGAACTGGGCTGACTAAAATTTACCAGTAATGTGGATGTGTTAGCTTTACAATGACCCCAAGGACACTGCTAGGATCAGAAACATTGGTTCAGGATCAGTTCTTTTACTGTACTAATGGATAGGAATTGGTAAGGACAGTCCAAAATCCAAGTTAGCATCTCTAGGGGGACGTTAAATACAAATTTTAACTAAAAAAATATACTCTTCGGTGTTCTTTTTCCAACAATTGAAGCTGCTTGGAAGGCTATAAACCTTGAGCGCTTCAGGCGGTTTATTGAATTCGTGAACCGAAAATTTAGCGAAATTCTTTAGCAAAAGGGCTTATCATCCAAATATTAAAATAATTTTGAGGCAAAGATGTCCTTAAATCAAAAAATGTTAGGATTAGATACAATTTTTCATTGTGTTTCTAATTAGTTGTCCACCACAAAAGGCTCCTTGAAGTGATAAAATTGTTATAAAAAGAAAACTATACCGTTTTTAAAATTTGTTATGGTATGTATTTACGTAAAAAAAGAAAAACTAAAATATTGTTTACAAAAAATAATAATTTACTAAATAATGGAGAGAAGAAACCGTTCTGAATTTATATACAAAATGTGTTTCTAATTAGTTGTCCACAGCTGTAAGTACATATTAATTTATTTTTCAATCATACAATAGCAACACATAAAATTTCCAATAGCACTTTGCTATACTACAAAGACAAGACAAAGACAACATTGTATGTATTTTCCCTGTAAATTCAATTCTCGTGCGCTTTGGCGAGCGCACAGCACAAGGGCTGCTAATATAACTTGTATGGGTTACAGCCTTACATGCCTGACGCGTGAAACAAAAGATATCTTATTGAAATGTATGGAGAAATTAATCTACTTCCGTGCGCCGCACGAGAGAACCGAAGTTTACCGAAGGGAGCAACCGATCCCGATGTTTGACGAAGTTCGCCGGTCAATGTGAGTGACGCAGGCGATAGCTTCGCGACGCGATACAGCCGTTGCCGCCGCCGCACAGTGGGGTATTCAGGCTCAAAACATGGCATTAACCTATGTGAAAATAGTGACCTGAGTTTTATTTTTGTTGTGACAACGGAGCAACATTTTTTATCAAAAATACAATGAAATCTCAACAAGGATGTATTAACTGAATTAGAAATATTAAAATGTTTGCAATTTGTGCAGTGTAATATTAATAAATAATTGAATCATTTAAACAATACGAAAATAAACATTTTCCATTTATTGTCGATATATATTAGAAGATTTGTTTATGTTCTTCACCGATCCCCGCTCTGATTTTTATATGTGGTGATAGCTGTATATTTCTATTATTGGATTCAAAAAAAAAATCTTGCCCCAATTTGCCCCATTTCAAAATATTGAGTTTTTTGACAACCCTTTTTTGAAGAATAAAAACGAATTGTATCTATACACAGATGTGTTTACCGCCATATTTCTCAAAAACTAAGATACATTTACGCATCCTGGTTTCAGTTTTTTGATAAAAATTAATCAGAACATTGGATTTTGAAAAAAAAATATACTTATTCTCATAATATTTTAGAAAACAAAAGTTTGAAATAAAAAAATAAAAGCTTTTAAAATTTGAAGTTTGAATATTAATTTTTCGAAAATTGTTTACAAACTCCACTTAAAATAAAATAAGAATTATAGAAGAAATTTCTGGCTTTCCAAAAAAGTATGTCATACCATTCTAAGTCTTACCGTTAATTTTTAATAATTTTTTTTCTGTTTTAAGTGATGTTTTTAAAAACTTGCCCCTCCCGCCTAAACGGAGGGCAATAGGCTCCCCTCTCTTATGCAAGTTTTTTATTATCCAAAGCCAACCTACTTGTTATAGATTTTTGGTATATCTTATGATTATCATCCTGTATATGAACTTTTTTAACTAAAAAATTTAAAAAAAAGGTCATTACATTCTTCAAAAAAGGGTTTTCGAAAAACGAGTTATTTTGAAATGGGGCAAATTGGGGCAAGATTTTTTTTTGAATCCAATAATAGAAATATACAGCTATCACCACATATAAAAATCAGAGCGGGGATCGGTGAAGAACATAAACAAATCTTCTAATATATATCGACAATAAATGGAAAATGTTTATTTTCGTATTGTTTAAATGATTCAATTATTTATTAATATTACACTGCACAAATTGAAAATATTTTAATATTTCTAGTTCAGTTAATATATGCTTCTTGAAACTCCATTATATTTTTGATAAAAAATGTTGCTCCGTTTTCACAAAAAAAATAAAACTCAGGTCACTATTTTCACTTTTTTCACTAAAAAACTTGAACTCTCAAAAAGGACCGACTTTGAAATGACACTGCGATCCACTCGTTTTACCGATTATGTTAATGTTTTGTTTTTCTGATAGCTTTGATATATAGGCTTAAAATGGCATTTAATTTTTTCTTATTTTCTCAAAAAAAATTAAATAGGTTAATGCCATGTTTTATGGCTGAATACCCCACTGTGCGCCGCCGCGGCGACTATGATTGATGAATTTGAATTCGTATTATGGATTTAATTTTGCTGTATCTGTTTGGTATTTTTTAAATTTAACTTAAGATTGCAAAGAAAGTCTATATTTATATATGAACAGAAATTGCCTTTTTATTAAATTACTCGTATATTTCCAAATTTAATACTTAGTGAGTGCACTACCTGTTCGATAACCCAGGCGCCACTGATCCCGAACGCAGCCTTTGCTTTTCCGATGCGGCTGACGATGTCTAGTTCGGTCCCCCCTTCATAAGAGACGATACTTCCAAAGTATTGGAAGCTCTCTACTTTCTCTACTGCTTGTTGACCAATGTTCATCGAAGTGGATGATTGCGAGCTCCCGAGGCTTTGTTTGACCGGTATTGATTTTTAACCCCACGATTGATGCTTCTCTCTCCACCCTTGTTGCCATTTGATGGAGATCCATAATCCTATGGGAAAGCAAGCATACAAACATCGTCTGCGTAGTCAAGAAGTTTAAGATGAGTTGTCAGAGTCCATCTTATTCCTCCGCTTCCTGTCAGAGCCATCTGCAGAACATCAATTATCACCAATAAAAACAGAATTGGTGATAGTATGCAGCCCTGTCTTCAGACAACCTACCTCCGTGTAAGTCGTTTTGATAATAGCAATGAGTTTCTCCGGTATACCCTTCCTCCGCAAAGCAAGCCAGATAAACTCCCTGTTGACGCTGTCGAAAGCCATCTGAAATCAATGAACAGCAGGTGGAGTGGTGATCTATATTCGACGCACTGTTCGATGATGATCCTCAAGGTGTTAATGTGATCAATGCAGGAAGACCCAGTGCGAAAGCCTA
Organism: Scaeva pyrastri; assembly: GCA_905146935.1. NCBI lineage: Eukaryota > Metazoa > Arthropoda > Insecta > Diptera > Syrphidae > Scaeva > Scaeva pyrastri. The sequence continues at coordinate 84,665,547 of LR989927.1, forward strand.
TTTTTTGTTCAGCGTCGAGCGATGCTTCAAGGTGTTCTTTATTGCGATCTAAAACAATCTTTGCTATTATTTTGGCCACTGCAGGCAAAACGCAGATACCCCTCCAGTTTTCGCACTTCATCAAGTCTCCTTTTTTGGGAGCTTGACAATCATTCCCTTTTTCTACTCTTCGGGAAAGCATTCGGAGACCTACGCTGTCTCTATAAGCGGTTGCAGTAATGCGCTAGATGTTGTTGGTACAGCTTGTAGCAATTCTGCGGGAATGCCGTCAAGTCCAATCGCTTTGTTGTTCTTCAGTGCTTTGATGGCTGTACATATTTCTTCCTTTCTTGGTGGTGCGGTGCGTAATAGGGAATTGGTTGCATCGGCCAACTCAGAAGATGTCATTTGCATGTTGGCAGTGATTAATTAATTTATGTAATAAAAAAAATATTACTAATAAAAAAAGCATTCTATTACTACTACTGCAAGACTTAAATAATAATGGTATATTCATTGTAATATTGTCCAAAGCGAGAGCAGGCAACATACAACTGTCCATGAAAGAAGGTTGGTTTTTCAAAATTAATTCAGTGTTTGCGGCACTGTACGACTGACTGGGATATATTAACAGAACTCAATTCTTGACTTTTGATGAAGAAGTCATATCTTAAGGGAGAATAACATACACAATAAAAAAAGGGTAGAACAACGTTTGTGTCAGCTCGTAATTTATAAAATCGAAAATAAATCAAAAACTTACTCTTTTACAAAAAAATATCTTCGTCGTAAAAAAACATGATTGATGTTTATATGATAACTAGAGGGCCCGGCAAACTTCATCTTGCCCCAATTTAATGCAGAAACTTAAGCTATGGAAAAATATTGGTGTTGCTTATTTGATAGCCCGCTAAATTTCGCAAGTTTATTAAAAAGTGGATCGATCGGCAGGACAACCGAAGTTGTTGAAAACATATGTTTCGTTGTGCTAAATGTAAAACAATAACCGCAGATTGCTTCAATTTTTATGTAAAACGTGACCTAATCCTAAAAAATACATTTTACTGGGGTAAAAATTAGCCTACGTTCTTTTTAAGACTATAATCTATCTCTGTGACAAATTTCATATTATAAATTTAAAAAGCAAAATTTACTGTTTTGGTTTTCTACAAAATAAATTAAACCTATATCCTATACTTTAGCCTCAGCAACATGTGGTGGTTATGCTATCAAGTTGTAGCTTATATGGAACGTTTAGACGTTTGACATAGCGCCATCTATTGAATTTTTAACTTACTCAATCCAGTGGACAGATGTCGTTATCTGATAAAATCGTTTGGAGCTAACATATAATTGTGACTATCAAATAATAGACAAATGATTTGCAATAAAATAATATTGTGATCATAAATTGAGATGTAAGCTATCCTATCTTTTAAGTTGGATCAAACTGCACGCGGTGTGCAAATTTGATTAAAATCGGCTAAGTAGTTTAGGAGGCCATCGCGGACAAACAACGTGACACGTAATTTATATATATTAAGATTAAGATAATTTAATCCCAACATCTTCGTTTTTGATTGTTGAAAAAATGTTTCAAATCATCAATACATCAGCGGTACTCGCCTATCCCCTTCTTTAGTTTTTTTTATCGATTTATGAATTGCTTAAATTTTCCAAAAAATTAAAATTTTAATGTTGCAATATAACTGTATATAGTGTTATTATTCCCATTATTAAGAAATTTTTCTTCCACATTTTTTGATTCCAGTCCTTGGGAGCAGAGGAACTCTCCTTGCTGGGTGTGCAGTTAGCTTCCCATTTTCTTTTTCATTCTGGATTTAGGACAAAAAAAACTTTGAGGGGCCCTCTTATTGAATGGTAAGTTTTACAGTATAAATAAAAATTGTTTATAAAAAATTATAATAAAACTGATGCACTCAAAAAAAAACTTAAGAGTCCCGAAGAATAACATCATTTTTGATTTTTTCATCCCATACTTAACAACTTAACATTTTTTTGGAAAAGTTAACAAGCCCTATGTGAGAGTGCAAAAAAGTCTTATTGATTTAAAGTTTTTCATAATATTCACATTTGGAAAAGTTTTTAGATTAAATACTGTACAATGATTTTCGTAAATTTGCGTCATAAAAAAGTTATTATGTTTAATGCAAATGAAAAATAAAGAGGTTTTAATTAAAATGAAACAAATAACAGCAAAATAGAAGAAATAACATTGATCTTTAAGAGGTTTAAGCATTTGAATTGAAACCATTAAAAGGTACACATATGTAAAAACAAAAAGCAGAACTTTGTATCTATTTCTAAGTTCACTTTACTCTATCGTCTTACCCAGTTTACAAGAAGAATAGAATCCGAATTGAATCAGGATTTACCGCATAATACCTGAATCGGATCGAAATATTATAATTCGATCATCCCACTAGACTAACTGGATCGAATCGAAAATATGTTTGTAAACCTGAATCGGGGAATCGAGTTTGTGGTGTGTGCATGTGCGTGCCCAACGCTTTTTTCACAATAATACTAGTTCATTACTGTTTTCAACTTAATTTTAACATTATTTTTCATTTTTTTAGTTTTATGTTTTTTTAGTTTTTTTTTAGTTTTTCTTTTATTTTTTTTTTTTATTTTTTTTTTTTTTTTTTTTTTTTGAAATATAAATTTTTATTAAGATAGACAACACCGCACGCATACAAAACAAGACTGTCATTTCGATTCTATTTGAATTCGATCTCTCGATTCACATACCCCATATATATATATCCTCGATCTCCGGAGTATCTGTTCAAATTGAATATGCAACACAGGGAAGATAGGATATTTGTCTTTTACTTTTACAAGTATGTATAGTTTTCAATAAGATGTTTCATTTTAACAGCTCTAGTATGGTTGTGCTACTGAACATTATCAGTTGGAATAATTCTATTACAAATGTTGGCTGGGTTGCTAACTGTTTATTATAATTTCATGAATATAAAAGTGCTGTCTTATTCTTTCTAAAAGATCAAAAGGAAAAAAATTACTGCTTTTTTATGAAATTTTTGCAACAACAATCAAACACAACCTAATCGACAATATTTAACATTTCGTATTGTTCTCAAAAGCTTAAAAACTTTTTTGAAAAAAACATTTTGTTACTGCTTTCACTGCAAGCGATCAATAATTTAAATTTCATACTTTGAGCATGTTAACTGAAATGTCTTAATGGGTGTACGACATTTTTCAAGGTATAAAGCACAAGTCAACGGTATGCTCAGTTTTTTATGGGGAATTTTTTCTTTTATGACTTCAACTAAAAGCCACTGCTCCGAAAAAGCTTCACCCATAAGACCTGTACTGCAAATTCAAATTGAACATAGTATAACAACAAACTTCGCATTTTTTTATTTTTCATTTTGTATACATCAATTCTTGTTCCAGGTTCGATACATTGTCGCTTCACTTAAGGCACTCCTCAGCTGTACGGAAATGGTTTGCAAATAATGCCTTATTAAATCCTGCTGGCAGATTGGCGGAATATATTCTCATTGCTCCATCGCCGGAAGTAAGAACAGTCTTTGTAAAATTAGTTGTAATCTTTTGTCATTTTGCTACTGCTGATGATCCACTACCAAATATTGAGGGAACAAATCTGTGTGAACAAATTTTAATTTGCGTCTTAAGACTCCTTAAGTCTGAAGTCACAGATCATGGAAAACATTTACCTCATTATTTCAGTCTGTTTAACATGTACGCTGGGCTCGGAAAAAAAGAAAAACTGCACTTGCTAAAAGTAAGAACTATAAGATTTACTATAGTAACATTATTTTTATATCAAAAGTTGTCTATTTCTTATTATTATAATTTATTGTTATTATTATTATTAGTATTATTATTATGATTAATATTAACATTATTATTGTTGTTATTATTTTTTTAAAGCTAAACGTTGCAACAATATTCATGCAAGCAGCAGTAAACGAAGGCCCCATTCAACAAATAAAATATCAATATCCGGAGCTAAATAAACTTCATCAAGTTGTTTCCCATTTAATAAGATGTACTGATATTTCTGATCGATGTCAGAGTTCAAACCAAAGTGCTAAACCAATGCCAAATATTTACAAAGATACTAACATGCAGTATGAAGAATTAGTTCCACTTTCACCAGAAGGGTCTGATTTACTCTTTGTTCGCACTGGGTAAGCAAAAACAGCAGTTAAGCAGCAAAGATAGTTTTCAAATTAAATACTTTTTTTATAGCCTAAGATGGTTTAAATACCCATCCTTTAAATTTGAAAATGTTTAGAAAATATAATTATGTGTTTCTATTTGCAGATACATAAAAAAACTAATTGAAGATACGAATGTTGGTGACGAAGGTTTAAAACTGATACAATACTGTTGTTGGGAAAATCCTCACTTTTCACGATGTATACTAACAGAACTGCTATGGCAATGCGGTTTCGCTTATTGTCAAGATATGCGACATCATACCGACTTGTTACTTCACGTTCTTCTTATAGAAGACTCATGGCAAAATCATCGAATTCATAATGCTTTAATGGGTGTCGCTGATGAGCGCGGAGGACTTCTTGAAACTATTCTCAAAACGAAAACACATTATCAAAAGAGAGCTTACCAAATAATCAAATGTTTAACGCAACTATTCCATAAGAGTCCAGTTGCTCTTGCAATGCTTAATTCTAACGAACACATTGCCAAACATTGGTTAATGGCCGTTGAATGGCTTCAGGAGGAGCTTGATAGACAAAGAGGGGTCGGATGTCAATATAATTATTCTTGGTCTCCTCCAGCTCAAAGCAATGATAACACTAATGGATATATGCTGGAGCGATCTCAATCAGCGAAAACTACATGGTCACTTGCTTATGAATTATGTCAAGAGGAGGTTACATAATTATCTGAAAATTGTTTAAGAAACGTTTAATTTTGTTTTATCTTTCAGGAGCAAGATGAGACAAATGAGTCAGATACAGAAATAAAGAGCGGTAGATCGCTGGTACAATCCTTTATATTAGAAAACATCATCAATAATCCTGACACAGCTGTAGTTTCTGCTTACTCTGCAAAACAGCATACAACTTCCCAAGAGGTTCAGCCAATTATATTAGCCGAAGATGTTAATGAAGACAGGGAAGATTGCAGTCTAAATAATGTATATACTAGCTTAAATGAACTAAGGCTATCACCAAAACCGGTAAATATTTTATTACTAAATACTTTACGTACTTCAAAAGTAACATTGTAGAAACATCCTATTTTTACAATTCGCTAGCTATGATAACTTTAATGCCAAATATGTATACAAATATTTTGTATCCTACTAAAATTATAAATGTGAAAGGACGTATGGATGTGTGTTGCTTAATGGCACCAAAACAGCTGAACGAATGTGAATGAAATTTGACACAGGGATAGATTATAGTCTGGAATAGCACATAAGCTATTTTTTTCCAATCACGACACATTGGCTGAACGGTTCAGAATGAAATTTGGTACAGAATATTTTAAATAAACTTTTGACTCAACTCAAAAACTAATATAATTATATGATCTGCTATTCTATCATTATCTTGTTTTTTTTTTTTTCATTCTAAATATTCTTTCAAACATTTTGGTTTCTCAAATATAATATATTGTTTACTTTAATCTCTTATGTGTTGAATGTGATGTTCATATATCTTGTATTTCTCTTTATTTAATACAATAATTTGTTGGTTATTAGGAAAAGTAACTTTTCTTACATAATCTACTGTCTTCAACCGTTTAACGTAAGCTCCACTCTTATATTAGAATTATAAAAACATGAAATTTTTTGTCAGTTTTTGTTATTGTGTCTGTACAATTTTGTCCTCCTTTCATCCAACGAAATTCAATAAAGTTTCAGTTTTAGAAAAGATTGCAGCTGATAGAGAACGACATTTTTGACATGTTACTGTCCCTTATAAACAGCCTTGAAATTCTTTGATATGACACTTCACTCGAGTTTAATGCACTTCTATCCACTTTTTTCCATCTACCAAAATAAGAGATTGTTGTCTTTCTAACTGCATGTGCGGATTACGTTAAAATTTTTGTTAAAAATGGAATACAATTTAGCTTTTTGCTGTGCGGATTGTTTACTTTTATAAAAATTTCATTTTGTTATTCATATTGTTGATTTATTTGTATAACATAGCTAATTGTCTGTGTTCCTTCAAAACTTACTAATATACCATCGACATATTTGGAATATGATATTATTTTTTCCAGTTGTTTGTTGTTGTTAAATAATATGTACATATTTGTTTTCAGTTTAGATAGAAGGCAGCCATTAAACCATTAAGTGGTGAAACCATTGCTAGTGCTTCTGTTTGTTTGTAAAATTTTAAGTGTATGTATTTGTTTTTATCAAAGTTCGGAGAACGATAAAATTTGAAAGAATTATATTTGAGAACTGAAAAATTTAATTCGTTCACGAATTTATCACAGAAGATCCAAGAAAATGATCCATTCACGAACCGATCGTAGATAATAATGAAAAAATATATACTTCAATTTTTATATGTTATTTCTATTGAAAATAAAAATAAAATATATATATTATAATTATAAATATTAAAAAGTGCTCACATTATTTATTTATTTTTTTTTAAAACCCTAAATATTTTTGGTGGCGATGAAATTTAATAAAAAATGTTAGGAACTTGCTTTCTTTCGGCACAAAAATGATCTATATATCTTATTGTGACAAAAAATAGTTACCTTTATCGCGTAATACAACGCAGGTCAAAGCGGCTAGGCTGGATTGACGTTGGTCGGCGGCATCGTCGGATCTCATATATATTTTACAATTTTACATACATACCACACTTCTACTTCCGGCGGCGGTGGTGTCGGCGGCGATTTCTTATTTAAATAATCATCAATACTGACACCAAATTCCAAATTCTCAGTTTCCTATTAAAAGTAACTTTAAAGGAAAATTTATAGCACACAGGCTACTTTTTATTCCGTAAAATGGGTTCCCGTTGGATAGATTATTTTTTTATATATTATATATTATATATTTTAAAGTACTTCGTCAAGGATATTTAAGATTCATTTTCTTATGGCAGAAGAACATACGGATTTCCTCTGCAACCCGATTTTGGCAATGGGGCCGAAGCCCTTTAAGATGAATAATTTTCTTTACTTTTGGAACATTTTCTACTGATTCTTCGCTCCTGTTGGTCGTAGCGTAATTTCATATAGTTTAAAACCTTCCTCGACAAATGAACTATCCAACGCAAAAAGAATTTTTCAATTCAATCATGTAGTTTTTGAGATCAGCGCGTTGAAACGAATAACGGAAGCCCTCAAAGATGAATAATTTTCGCCGTTTTTGCAACATTTTTCACTGATGCTTTGCTCCTATTAGTCGTAGCGTAATTTTATATAGCGTATAGCCACAGATAAGAATCTATACAGATGTCTCATTGCCATACAAAAAAAATGTCCCATATTTTTTCAACTGCTGCTTGGCTATCAACAGACAAAAAGCTTTTTGTCGGTTAATAGAAAAGCTCTTTGTCGGTTGATACTCAAGCACAAAAGGCTGTTTTTGATTTCACATAATTATTTGCTTGCCTGTTCAAAGCTGTGTGTGTGTCTAACTAAAAAAAAACTTTGAAAATAGTTTTTTTTTTCTAAATACACATACTCAAATGCATTTACAATATATTTTGTTGAGATTCGGAATTGAATTTTTTGTGTCTACTATATATTATGTACTTATGTAATGATAATGTTTTTAAGCCGTCTGGTAGTATAAAAGAACAACAGTGACTAACAATGACAAAAATTTAGTATAAAAAGCTTAACAGATATGCATACAGTTTTTTTTTTATGTATAAAACAAAAAAAAACTACCTACAATGATATTTACAATTTATTTGGAATATTTTCGATTCTTGTAGGATGATAAAATTTAAGAGTATTTGGGTACAAGACTCATAATATAAAGGGTCCGCCTTTAACTTTTTTCAACTAGTGCTTTTTTCGTGAATGGTAACACTTAGCTCATATCTGATTTGATAGATAATTAGTTTTATCCTTCCGCTGAACGAATATGGTTGTGTATACGGAATAACGCTGGCAAATATTGCGACATTACTTTAAAAATCATGGAATTGTTGCAGAATGTGTGCGAAAATTGCGTACGGATTTTGGAAGAAGAGAAGCACCGTCAGTTCCGTATGTTCGTTATCTTGTGAAAAAAGTGAAAGAAACTGGCATCCTCATCGATAAACCAAAGCCGAGAATATTACTGCTGTTGCAGAAAATGTGCGTGAAGCGCCATCAACATGAATTCACCGTCGTTCTCAACAATTGAACATTTCGGAGACATCATTGAGACGAATTTTGAATAAAGACCTTGGTATGGTCTACCTATCGGGCCATGTTGAACGAATTTTTGTTCACAAAAAACCAGAGGCAATTGACGCCATTTGAATTAAATTATTTTCCATTATTAATAGGAAGGATTGTACTTTCAAATAAAAAAAGAAATTTGAGAAAATATTCAGCAGTTTTTTTTTATAGCATTTTCAAAAAAAAAAAAGTTATTTGGCGGACCCTTTACAAATAATTTATTTCTTATTGACTTTGTTTGACAACAACTAATTATAACGAAATGACTTGAAATTTTGACTTACTTTCATAAATTTAGAATTATTCCGATGTAAAATTTTTATTTTAGGGAAAAAGAAGAAGTATATAATGTCTGTTATTTACTAAAAATACTCTTTAGAAAAATATTCCTATCAGTAAAATTGATAGTTCTCAATGGTCAACACTTAATGTAAGTACAAATATACTGAATATATAATATATGTATATGAATATACGGATATATATATATGTATTATCTTATATATAAAATTCACAATCACAATGTTTGTTCCCATACTCCTCCGAAACGGCTCGACCGATTCGTGTGGAATTTTATATGCATATTCAGTAGGTCTGAGAATCGGCTGCTATCTATTTTGCATAACCCTGGTGAGGGTTGCCCACCACTAACATTTTTTTATTTGGACCAACATTAACCAAAAAAAATTGAAACAAACTTTGGTTTTTGTTTTCCGTTCAGAATAACGGAACAGAATGTTACAACAACTAGGACATGAACTTCGGTTGTCCTGCCGCTCGATGCATTTTTTTTTTTTTTTCAAACAGGCAATACACTAAAGTAAACTTTTTAAAGATCGGATTTTAAGAACTGAAAAATAACAATGCTGTACATAAGAGTTGACATAAGAATTTGTAATAGAATCAGCTATTTTAGCGAAGGTAGAGTTTTAATATTTTTTGGATAATTGATACGAAGGACACCGGGCCATCTAGAAACTGTAAAAAATTGCACCGAAAAAAGAAAAAGCAACAAAATATAATCGGGCGAGACGAAGTTCGCCGGGCCAGCTAGTGTGTATATATATAAATACATTAATTGCCTATTTTTAATGAATTTTGAATTTGCTTTAATCAAAAAATTTAATTTAATTTCTATCATAGAAAACAAACAGTAACACCTATATTTAATTTCGTTTCAGGTAAAACTGTCGAGCGGAAGTAGTGTACTGACACATAATCTCCTAACACCCTCCGTGGACCAGTTAACATGTTTACCCAACACTTTTAATAATACATCTTTAAATAAACAAAATAATGGAAGTTCGGAAGGGGCATAAAAAGTTTTCAATACTGTACCATGTAAACATTAAAATAAATTCAAATTATAATGTATTGTGTAACGAATGAATGAATTTAAAATTTTAATTTTTCATATTTTCAAATAAAATCTAAACTTTAGATGTAAGCTATTATTTTAAAAAGTTCATACAAACTTTTTTAATTTAAAAGTTAACATGAGTTGGTGCAATGAAAATAAAGTATTTAAATTTTAACTTTGTTAGAACACAAAGAACAGCGTTTCGGAAGTTTTTGAAAGCAAAGTGAAAATTTCCTATTTAGTGGGTGTCACAATATGCACGCTAGTGAGATTTTCAGTTTTTGAGAAGAGTAATGATGATAAAATAATGTGGCAGAATTTTGAACTTTTGAATATTGAACTTATGGTTATTAATTAATTATTAATTCATAAATTTAGCTATAATTGTGAATCGAATGAAAACATTTAAATTGTTAGATACATAATTAATTGGCATTTCACTTTTCAAGAATTGTTATATCTCGCTGTTTGGTGTGAAGAGTGGAAAGCTTAACAGAAGGAGATAACATAATCAATACATTATTATGTTTATAATACCATGTACATATGGCCAACTAGCTAAACGTAAAACTTTGGAATACAAAAAATTTTTGTATTTATATATTTTAAACTATAAATTCCCACGAACATAAATAGTTAATTATTTCAATCTCATGGTGATAGATTCTGTGTAAGTGATCAAGTCTTTTCGTACTTACGCTTATTCCGGTAGGCGATAAACTACAAAAAGTAAAACGTCTGTGTAAAGGAATATTCATATGTAAACGACCAACGAATAAAAACACAAAATACAGCTCTATCGGAAAAATCTCCGATCAAAGAAAAGTTCCGATCGGAAGATTAATTGTCATTTATATTGGAGAAGAAAAATTAATGTCAAACGACGCAGTTAATTTTATGTTGTGTGACGTTTTTCGTTTAGAGCAGAGCCTGAATTGTCAAACAAAAAATTGTGTTTCTTTCTTAACTCTGAAGGTTCAAGGCTTCCAATTAGTGTTTGTTTTTTCGCTCTGATCTTGTTCAGAGCAGTGGCGGCTGTATCTTAAGTGCGCTCGTGTGCTGAACCAACAACCAAGATTTAAAAATTACTTTATCTTAATTTGTTAAATTAAGTACATATTAGTTTATTTTTCAATCATACAAAGCAAAACATAAAATTTCTAATACCTAGCCTAGCACTTTGCTATACTACAGAGACAAAGACAACATTGTATGTATTTTCCCTGTAAATTCAATTCTCGTGCGCTTTGGCGAGCGCACAGCACAAGGGCTGCTAATATAACTTGTATGGGTTACAGCCTTACATGCCTGAAGCGTGAAACAAAAGATATCTTATTGAAATGTATCGAGAAATTAATATACTTCCGTGCGCCGCACGAGAGAACCGAAGTTTACTGAAGGGAACAATCGATCCCGATGTTTGACGAAGTTCGCTGGTCAATGTGAGTGAGAGTGACGCATTTGATAGCTTCGGAACGCGATGCAGCCGCTGGCGACTATGATTGATGAATTTGAATTCGTATTATGGATTTAATTTTGCTGTATCTGTTTGGTGTTTTTTAAATTTAAATTAAGATTGCAAAAAGTCTTATATTTATATATGAACAGAAATTGTCTTTTTATTTATTATATTTCCAAATTTAATACTTAGTGAGTGCACTCCCTATTCGATGACCCAGCAGCCGCCACTGGTTCAGAGTACGCTCCATGAGCCCAGAATTAACTAACTGAGTTGAATGATGAACACATGCATTTGATATGTGAAATTGAAAAAAAAAACAAGGGTCTAACCATGCAACTCGATTCTATAATAAAAATATTCGAATTCGCAAATTCTGGACTCTATAACTCTTTTAATGACGCTTTAATATGCGATAATCGAACAGCTCTAGTGGTGCCAGCTTGGTTTTTATGTACTTTCGTATAATCGGAACCACCTAACTCGAAAGTAAGGGCCCTATTATGACTCGCGAGTCGAACCTTCGCCTAAAGTCGAACGTTTTGGCGAATTGCCTAGTCATGGTATTATGAAAGGCGAACTGCGACGTTCGCTTTTAAAAACAGAACTACCAACTTTAAAAGGCGAAATATGTTATGTAATGTCATGAATAGGTAAAACGTCAGTCAATCAGGGGTGCCAGCACGTAACTTGATACAATCGAGTTTACTCGATACAATCGAGCTGTGGTAGCACCTAATTTGTTTCAATCGAGTGTCCTCGATTGTATCGTCGTAATTGGCAGCACAAAATCTTGAAATCGACGTTTGAAACAAAATAAAATACTCGACAGAAAATAGTTATCGTGCAAAGCAATTTAGTATGAAAAAAAAATATTCCTTGCTGGCTTGAAATATTTGAGAGTTAAATTTTATCCATTTTGGTCAAAATTCTTGTTCCCAAAGGATTAGGTGTCTCTTCATTCTCACTTTTTGAATCAAAAAATATAATTTATAATTTTTATACACCAAAAAATTCAAAAAAAAAAAGCATTTGACTTTTCAAAAAACGATTCATGATGATATTTTTAAGTATATTTCACAATCAAACTCATTTCAAGTTACGTGCTGCCTAAATATATTTGTTTCGAGTTCACATGCGATCAACAATGTTCGATTGTATCAAATTACGTGCTGCCACCCCAGAATTATATCTGTGAAATATTTGTTTATAATTTGGAAAAGAAGTTAATAAGAAATAAAACAAATTATGATTAGCAGTGTTGATTTGTTTTTTGAAGATCAAGATGAACAGGAGAGAGCGGAGAAAACAATGATGTGTAGATTACGACGAAGTTTAAGAGATACGTCCAACCCACTCCAACTTCAAGATAATTTGTAGGAACCAAATCGTAAATTTTATTTCAGTTCTAATTGAATTATTCTTATTATAGGTTTGTGTCATATTTTCGCCTTAATAAACATGCATTTTGTTATGTTTTAAACAAAATAAGATCAGGGTTCAAAACAAGTCAAAGTTCTGCAATTCCACCACTCATAAAACTTGCATGTGCACTGCGTTTTCTCGGTAGTGGGAGCTACCAAAATGGTATTGGAACCGATTTTGAGCTGGGTCGCGTTGGTTCTTTTTATGCTATAAGAATAAAATTTGTTTATTATTTTTCAACGAGGTTTCAATAATTTTTAAACATATTACCTCTTTATATTTTCACTCATTTTATTGTGCGTAAAACAAATTATATTCAGACAAAAAACACCACTTTCAAATATAAAACTGTTAATTTTGTTCAAGTCACGTAGATTTATAGTTCGACCGATTCTGACAGTTAAAAACGAACGTTCGCTAATGGTAATAGAGCGAGATTTCAATTCGCCGATTTTTTGACTTTTGAAGCGAACGTCAATTAGGCGATTCGCAAACGGTAATACCAAATAGTCACATTTATCAAATTTTTCTTGCGACTCGCAAGTCATAATAGGGCCCTAAATGTCAAAACAAAGCAGGCATCAAATGTGTTTGCGAGCAGATCGTTCGAAAATCGCAAATTTGTTGAAAAATCTTGGCATTACTGGCGCTCTATTCTTTTTTCATACATAGTAGCAATTAAAAGTAGAATCGCAAATAGGTTTCGAATAGAATCAAAATTAGAATCGAAAGATTCTGGGTATTGGACACACGAGAATATGCTACATACAATAAATTGTCCATTTCGAAGTTCACCCCAGCCACCTTCAATGTTTGTCCTTCCGCTTTGTTAATGGTCATAGCGAAACTAAGCTAGAGAGGAAATTGTAGCTTTTTAAACTCAAACTATAGATCTGTGGGAATTATTGTAATTCGTGGGATCATTACATTTTCACCCTTTCCTACGCCGCCCGCCATCGCAGGTTAATATAGTGTAAGTTCACAAACGTCAAATTTTGCTGCAGTGATTCGCATCACTGCTTTATTGCTGATGCGATGCCGACTAATCACGCTGTCGTAGTGATGCTTTTTTGTTTAGTTTTTGCGCATCAGTTTATGCAAGTTTGCAATAATGAACAGTTGACGAGAAAAATGATGCCAGAATCTGCGTTTGTGAACGTTTGACTTTGAACATTTGGGCATCATTACTGCAGTGATGCGTTTGTGAACTTACACATAGTGCTGCTAACCTATTTCTCGAATTGAGTAGGGAAAAAATGAAATAAAAAAACAATATATTTGTTTAACATTCGTTTATTGTTTATGTGAAACATTAGCTGCATCGAAAAATTGTTAACTTTTAGTTGGCAGTTGGCATATATTTCGTGTTAATGCCAATGCTAAACAGTGGGTGCTATTGTGGTAACAGGTAACCGATCGGAGAAGAATTCTCTCCGATTTGTACGAAATGTACGAATTTTGTATTGTCTTAACCGATCGGACAAACAAATCGGAGAAACTTCCGAAGAAAGATTTAACGTGCGTTGAACAAGTCAAATTCATGCGATGCATGGCATAAAAATCAATTTCGCGCAAACACGCATATTATTTTTTCCGATTTCTCCGACAGAAAAACAGTTCGGAAATTCATTCGACAACAAAATTTCAATATGGAGGGTGAACAAGCATTGCAAAGGCAGGATTTGTAAGTTTTTGTTTATTGTTATTTTGTGTTTCTAATTCAGTTTATATTTTTAGAAAGGAAATATTTTTCTTGAAACTACAAGGAAAATCAAGAAATGAAAAATTATTTTCAAACAGTTATGAATATTTTCAAAGAACTTACGCTGTATTTAAAAGCTGTAATATAGTGTAAGTTCAAAGTTGATGCCCAAATGTTCAAAGTCAAACGTTCACAAACGCAGATTCTGGCATCACTTTTCTCGTCAACTGTTCATTATTGCAAAGTTGCATAAATTGATGCGCAAAAACTAAACAAAAAGCATCACTACGACAGCGTGATTAGTCGGCATCGACTTACACTATGTGTAAGTTCACAAACGTCAAATTTTGCTGCAGTGATTCGGCATCACTGCTTTTTTGCGATGCTGATACAGCTGTTGCTGATGCGATGATTAATTAGACCAACGGATTGTAAATCATTTTTTGGAAAATTACTCTTCAAAATTATTTTTAAGCTTTTTTCGGGCAAATTTTGGTGTTAAAATTAGTTTTTTTTTTTTTCAGCTCAACAGCTGAGCTGTAAGAAAGTTGGAGGTTGCAGGTGGATTCGAAAATTGAAAAAAAATAAAAGCTTAATTGAACTTAAAAAACTAAAACACAAAATAATGTAGGTTACTATTTAAAAAAAATTAAATGCTCACTTTGTAATTAAATAATAATCTAATTTTCTCAATTTTATTAATTTTTAATAAATTTAATTTTATTATTACATATTATGTATATACACAATGTTTTCATAGGCTATTTCCTATATCCGTTCTTATACCTTGGGCCGCGGTTGTGTATTGTGATGGTCGTATAGGAGAAAGTAACAACAACAAAATAACATTTTATGCGAAAGAATCAACATAAAAATATTTACAAACGTTGTATAACGCACAACAGACGTTGATTATTTTCACGACTTTAACAGGGGAGTAATGCAACTCCCTTGCACTTAAAAGACATCTCCACTGTCCTTTAAGATCGCCTTTAACTCTTTCTATTATGTTTCTGCAGCTTTTGTGGGTATTATTAAATTTGCTTTCATTAGAACCTTCTTCAATGGATCTATGTTAATTGCAAATGATTATGTTCCTACAGTCCTACTTCGCTATCTCTTGCTACACCTTTCTGGTAGCCTCCTTCTGCAAAAAAAAACGTAAGCATGCACATCATTTAATGATGGTCGGTATGTCGAACGCTTTTTTGGGTGATGGCACAGAGTTCATCAAAATGTCGAGCAAGTACTTAAAAGCCGGTTTATTGCAACGATAATGTCGCTTGAATCTATAAAAATATATTTTTAGTATTACAACTAACATTGTTAACACTTACAAAGCCTGTGGTAGCTCCAACGGATTTGAGCAATCTCTTAAAGATCTTCGAATTCTTAAAACGTTTCTTCGATCACTCTTCTACAGTTAACCGAAAGGATATTGTATGTAGAATGCATTTAAAAAAAAAACCGTATCAGATGCTTTAATTAATTTAATTTTATTTTATTTTATTTATTTCTAAAATCTGACAGTTTAATCATTTTTAAATTTTTAATTCTATCAACAAATTTCGAAAAATGTTCGAAGTAATTTCCGGGGGAAAACGAACTCGGGGGAGATTTGCAATTGGAGTGTTCGACTCCTGGGAACAAAAAAATCCGAGGGAAAACAAACTCAATCGGAAATGACGATAAGGCTGAATTATGTGTACATATACATTTATGTATATTATATGTAAATTGTATTTGACTATACGACTCAACGTAAAAAAATATCACTTAACAGGGTTTTAAAATAAAAATAACCCTTTTATAATTCCTTAATGTCTATGCAGCAGTTTCTTAATTCTTTGTCTGCTTATTATCAATGTTTGTAATTCTGCTTATTTATCAATGTTTGTAATTCAATCGCATTATTTGCGATTAAAATCGGTGATTAAATAGATAAAAATAAGCATACATATAATATACATACATACATATATTACAGCTTTATTATATGTATGCTTGTATGTCTTGTTTATGTATATACATAAGTATAAAAAACAATTGTTGGTAATAGAAGGTTTCGTTTATCCATCTTAAATGATCTGGCTCCTGAAACTACTCCATTGTCTTCGATAATTACAAGTCATAACAAATTATATGTATTACTTAAAGATTTTATTTAGTACAGAAGTTAAATCATTAATAATGTAAAAGTTACATAGAAAATACAATTTCACATATTTTTTTTCTGTTTGATTTTACATTATTATACTGGAGTTCATTTCAACAAAGTAATCTTCACGAAAGTAGTTAATTCAATAGATACCCATTAGCTTGGGGAGTTATTGGTCACTTTTTTGTATGTGCATTGATTTTACCATTAGATTTTATTTTCGCACGAACCTGTTGTAGATGTTAACGGATATAATACCCGTTTAAATATTAAATGTAGAGTTTTACTTTATATTTTCTATTCACATATCTAAAGAACGACATCAGGCAGGTCGTGCGGCCTGGCCTAGGCACGCATTTGGTTCTCGTGAACTATTTTCCTTTCTTTGTAGTAAATCTCCTCAGATTCCTTGTCACACAAAAGTAATACGACCCCTCCAAATAAAAATATTGCGGCACCCCATCCAACGCCATACGCCCAACCGAACTCCCAAATTGGTCGGTTACCTGTTGAAAAAGTTAAAAAATATATAAATATAAAATTGTAAGGCAAAAACATTTTCATGTTACTATGTTCATAAGCATTAATACAATTCGGAAAACAAAATTGTGTCCATACAAACGCAACATACCTCTCTAATAAACAACAACAAAAAATTCATCATACCATACATAATACCCTTTTTTTTTCATCGTCTTCTATAGTAAGATAGCCGTTCTATTTGTCTAATCATTCAAAAATATATGCGGGCAACGACATATTTTGAGTAAGTAATTTAGCTTTTACTTTGTTGTTGTATCTTTATGTAAAATTATGATACAAAATAAAAATGTGTAAAATGACAATTAAAACAAAAACACTGACTTTATGAAAGTAATATTTTTTTCAAAAATTAGTAAACTATAAACAAACTAGCCGACCCGTAACCACTTCGTTGGGCGTTAATTTATTTTTGTGATGTAATTTCATATGTTGTGTCAGTAAGTTGTTGTCCTAAGTCATCGGTTCACAACCTGTGGTCCGCGGACCCCTGGGGGTCTACGGAGAATTTCATGGTTCAAAAACGAGTATTATATTATTAACTTCGCATAGGGAGTTATTTTTTTAATAATTTCCTCACCCCATCTTATACCATTTCCATTTCAAATTAACATTTTTTCAAAAGTTTAAATCAAACAATAGAGAAAAAGGCAAAAAAGGTTTAAAATGATTTTTTTGTCCTGAATTCGAATCTAAGTTTATATTTTTTCCATCAGGTCAGTTTTTTTTTCTTTACAAATGTAAAAAAAATTTAAAATACGACATTTTTAAGTCTAAGGTAAAATACAACACAGTTCATAACAATAAATTTTCTGATGAATTTGCAAATCTTTGTCTTCGAGGTACAATTTAAACCATTAGTCATAAGTTCGGAACACAAAACTGAATACTGAAATCGCTCGAACAATTCAAAAACAGCAGCTGATTAATGGGTGATAAAAGAGTTATAATTACAAACCCTGCACAATCACTCAATAATAACTTATTTTGTTTTTATTCCTTTATATGTATATGTACATATGTAAATAACTATATAGTTTTAAGAAAGAACTTAAACATTCTTATGGGGAATTATTACTAATCTAAAGGTCATACAAAATTGGCCAATATACAACAAAAACAAAGCAATAGAACTTCTTAAAACAATAAAAATTGTTAGTTTTCGATTTTTATTTTTGGATGTATGCCGGAAACTGAATAGGTGGAGAAAAACTCATGTATAGAAAAAAATCTTTTTTTATTTTTACCTGCCTCTACTTTTTGCAAGAAATCAAGAAAACTGAGATTATCCCTAATTTTTTTTATTTATTTCTTATTAAGCTCTATCATGCAATTCTTACTATCATAAAATAATAAACCGAGTTTTTTGAAAACCGATCTAATAAGCAAAACTGAACATAACTTCCAGATTCGCTCGAACCCGCAGCTGATTTTTTCTGCATTGTTACTTGAAGGTATGGAGCACACATTGGCATACTGCACTACGTGTAGGCAAGTGTAGCTTAAATTGAAACTCAAAAAGTTTTCATCGAAACCAGTTTTTGTTAGTACCTACCCACAACTGACGCTTCTTATAGAAGGCTTCTTTTATAATTCATCATTTTTGTTTTGTTTTTTTAGATAGCTAAGAATAGATCAACAAAACGGTTAAAACATTTTAAGAATTTATTTAAGGAAAAATACATTATTTGTAGTTAAAGAAAAAAACATCTAAAATTTTCGGTTCCCGACTTGAACAAATTTTTTTTCACTTTGAGGGCTTGTAAATATGTACATGTATAAAATATATACATAGGCATATGAAAAAATACTGTGAAATCATATGCTACGAATATATAAAAATACTTCGACATAAAGCTATAAAGTCTACTCTTTACTTTCTGAAATGGATTTTTGTCCACTCTCAAACTACTGTGCGCCATATTGGGGTTTTAGTTGTTCGAATTATATACTATCAATGGGCACAGATTGCATCATTCTTTACCATACATATTATATGTATTTAATAAAAACTTCTTCGGAACCCAAGTGGCAAAAATGTTTGTTTTCTAAACTTAACTACCACCAAGTAAATTCGGCCTTTATAAAATAAATTAAATTGACTGCGGAAGAGCCTGCAGAATTCGATTTTATTCTTGTCATGGGCACGAGTACGATAACTTTGGCGACAAGAAAAAATAACGGATTTTGGTAGAGGGGCTCAATACAAGCATATTTTACTATGGGAGGGGGGGGGTCTATCTCCCCCCGTTTAGGCGGTGGGGGCAATTTACAATAAAAATGCTTTGAACGAACAAAGAGTTGTCAAAAAATAACGGTAATAGTTACAATTAAGTATGATACATTTTTTTAAAGCGTATACTCTATTCTATCAGCCTGTTTTTAAATCAAGTGAAAAAAGTTCATAGTTTTTGAGAAAACTAATTTTAAAACCAAAATTTGCCCAAAAAATAGTTTAAAAATAATTTTGAAGAGTAATTTCTCAAATTTTTCATGAAATGAACAAATTTTTTGAGTTACAATCCATTGCTCTAATTAGTTCTTAATCAAAAACTGAAAAGTTTATGAAATTATGTCTTATAATTTGCGAGAAAATTGTAAATTACTAAAATTACTTTTTAGGAGATTTTTGTTTTTTTGCCTTACTTACGTACATATATACTTGAAATTTGAAAATATATTAATGGTAGCTCCCAGTATTATAGTGTATAAACAGTAAGGAATGTAAGGGGGGGCATGCTGCCCCCCTGCAACCCCCCTGCTAGCACACTATAGGAATTGGGGTGGGTGCGAGGTGGGTGTATGAAAAGATACTTTATTATTTAAGGAATCTGGATTCAAATTGACTCAGAATTAATCTCTACTCATATATTATGTTGGTAATTTTTGGAGAGTTCCCCAATTTCATCCAATTTAAAAAAGTTTTAAATAGAACAGGCTTTTCGGGAAAATAACTCAGATCAAAATAGAAGAACTTTCCGATACTTCGCTAGGGCTAGTAGGTAATCTTAATCCTAAAATCGAGTATAATTTCTGTGTACACTTGGATGTTATTATTTTCTTACAATAAACCCTAGTCAACGCCAGCACGATCTGTGTGCTGGAGCGTAGCAGAATCCCATAAAAGTGAGTTGTTACCCAGCATTACAAAGAAATAAATAGTGAGGTATGTAAGGGGGGGCATGCTGCCCCCCTGCAACCCCCCTGCTTCCACATTATAGGAATTGGAGTAGGTGCGAGGCTGGGTATATGCAAAGTTTCTTTTGAATTCAACTAAGCTGTATTAAAAAAAATTAGTTTATCCCATAATGTATTTTCATCAAATAAAATTAATTAAGTTAAAATATTTATTTTGTTAATTTCTAATTTTCTCGAAAACTATTTTACATAAATTCATATAGTTTTCAGTTTTTGATTAAGAATAAATTAGAGCAACGGATTGCAAATCAAAAAATGTTTATATTTTAGTAAACATTTGAAAAATTACACTTTAAAGCTATTTTTTAGTTATTTTTTTGACAAATTTTTGTTTTAAAATTAGTTTTCTCAAAAACGATGAACTTTTTTCACTTGATTTAAAAACAGGCTGATAGAATACAATATACGCTTTAAAAAAATGTATCATACTTAATTGTAACGATTACCGTTATTTTTTGACAACACTTTGTTCGTTCAAAGCATTTTTATTTTAAATTGCCCCTACCGCCTAAACGGGGGGAGATAGACCCCCCCTCCCATAGTAAAAAATGCTTATTTTGAACCCCTCTACAAGATTCCGTTATTTTTTCTTGTCGCCAAAGTTATCGTACTCTCCCCTTGTCATGTTATAAAAAAATATGTTAAAATTAATTTTGTGGTAAAATTTTCCCAATAAGTACTCGACCGATTTAGACACATTTTATATGGTTTTAAAGCCACGATTGCAAAGATATGAGAAATTTGAAAAACGGATTTACACACTGTGATTTTTTTGTTTTTGCACACCGTGGAAACTTTTGTATTTAAAAAAAAAAAAAGTATCTTTTTTCATTCAATATTTTTGATAAAATTGTTTGCGAAATTGAAAGTTTAACATGCTTTTATTTAGTCAATGGTGTCGAATTTGGACACCTGATAAAAATTAAAAAAAGGTTGCGTGCGACTCCCATCAAATATATCAGGGGTGGAATCGTGTAAGGTGATTTTTGATAGTTGACAGTCAAATTTAAGAAAATTGATCTGTGTAAGGTGATAGTCAATTTGACTGTCAAATTTTAGCCGATTCCACCCCAGGTGTTCCTTTGAAGTATTCAAACAAAACTTAATTTTGTTACTTCTTGTGATTTATAATTGACTATTTGACCTTGCGAACTTTGTGACGCCTCTATTGAGTTGTAGCAGTACGCGTAGCTGTTAGATTGGTCGATATGTCACCAACCGATCAAAATTTTAATTACTGGAACTTACAAAAAAAAGATCAGCTACATATATATATATGTATATGTTTATGTATGTACATATGTCATATATCAGTGGCTAGGCGTGAATAATTTCAAAAGGTAAGAAAAAAAAATATTAATTAATTTACATATGTTTAATTTTGATTGATAAAATATTTACAATTAACAAACGTATAAAACTTTGGAATTTTCTCGAGATATTCCACGATACTATTTCTACTTTTTATTTTTTTATAAGAAACCTGTCAATTTGATATTTGGCGTGGTGATCTAAGTATTTTTTTTAACAGTTAAAATAAAAGAGATCCAAGCGAACATTTCTTCTATTGAACTCCACTTTTTGACATTTCTGTATTGCGTGAAATATATAATTTACAATAAACATATACATTTATTTATTAGTGCAGAAGTGATCTTAGTTACTAGAATGTCGTTTGGATCATTTGACGCGATATTTTAAGTAGAGATAATTGAATTAGTGTAGAGCAGAGATCAAACCTTTTGAAAGGTCTCTTAAATTACTCTCACTTGTTGAGGTTTTCAAAAATGATCACGTGATATTTTTTAGGTTTTGGTTAACCGTTGACCACTTATTTCTGAGAGAAAAAAATAAATCTCATTTGGAGATATTTAATTTGCTTTACCCGTTAGAAAGTTCTTTGTTTAGAATTTCCAAGAAATGTTTAATTAGTCATTTAACGACATTCTTTAATTTTTTAAAAATCTCTCTTCTTACATTTTTGAGATCGCTCTGGTGTTACTGGGCGTTCCAGCAACGCAAATATCAGGGGAAAGGACGTTTTTTCTTTAAGTTATATACTTGTAAGTATATATCTTAAGTTACATACATATATACTTAAGATATAATTTGAATCCAAAAACTCTTGAGAGTTTACTTTAAGTTGGGCATATACTTAAGAACTTTCCGATTAGTCAAAGTGCAGAAACCAATATATTTTGTGTTTTTTACTTGCAAAATAAAGAAAAAACTATAATTTATCATTTTAACCATTTTTGATTTGTTTTCTACGAAAAAGGTTTAAGGTTAACCCTTTCCATTTATTTCTGATTAAATAAGTAAACAGATAAGAGATATTTGTTGAACTTAAATGATAAATCTCACGCAAAGACCTAAAAAATTAATTTTTAAAAATATATCACAGACCAAGACCAAAAAGAAATTGGCGAATTAAATAAATCTTAGTGAGCAACTGATTGAAAATAAAGGTCAACGGTTATTTTGGATCTCTGGTGTAGAGTGACATAGGCTACTTTTTGTCTCTTTTTTACACCCACTTCTATGAAATGGAAAGCTAAAAATTGGTATGCGTTGTATGGGACTTTTCATTTCGCAATCCTATACGCTGTGGTTTTAATTTTAACACTACATGATAGATTGTTAAAGGTTCTTTCAGTGTCAATTCGCGGTCCAAAAAGTTAGTAGATTAAGCAAGAAAATTTTTGAGTATGATACCAATTTTTCTTTATTGTATATTTCACCCCAAAAAAATGTTTGTGCATTCTTTTGTTTAAAAAAATAACGGTAAGTTGATTTTTTTCCCAAACTAATTACAAAAAATTGCAATTTGACAGTTCGGACCGATAATAGTTTTTAAAAGTTTAAATTTTACATATTTTTTGATGAAATCTGAAAATAAATTGTGGGATATATGGAAGCGAGGATCCAAAATAGTTCCTACAAACTTTGAAATCTTAATACATATCTTATTTTTTTTTTTTTAAATAACGTGTTCAAGTGTATGTATATTTAAAATTTCGCAAAATATAAGGTTTCTAAACAAAAAATTGAAGTCCCAATTACAAAAATTTATAAAATACTAGCTGACCTGGCGAACTTCGTCTCGCGCAAATTTAAAGCCTTAACAAAAACTCTAGAGGAGTAATAAAACCTACATAGATAGTTCACATTTGGTTTATTTGAACGGGATCGAAATAAGTAGAGTCACCTAAAATGTATGCAAAGTGTAATAATGAATTTTACATTTATCCGAAATTTTCAGAACATCAAAATTCATTTTCCACCTTCACAATCAAAATCATGTGATTAAATGCAAAACTTATTCACTTTTCCGACTTTTTCAAATTTCTTTAATAAATTTCCTTCTATAAAAACCTTGTTTTAGTAAGGACCCCTATTTTTTTTTAAGTATAATAAATGTCAACCGCGGATAGTGTAGTAACCTAACGGAAACAAATCGATCAAGTATGTAGTTTCGCAACCTATTAATCCAAACAAACAACCAAATCTTTTCCCCTTATAATATAAGTATAGATACAAAATATAGTAGCAACTGCAGTTCCCAAACTTGCAGTTCGCTTAACTTGAAGCCGTATGTAGTGGACAATAAAATGAATACCTTCATACTAATACTATGTTGGTATTCAAAAACTTGAAATATGTACATAAATATTAATAATAGTTTCACTTTATTATTTTGGTAAAATTATGTAAAGAAAATATTTCTTTTTCTTAAAGTAAAAAAAGATCATGTCTATTTTATGTCAGTTAAGGCTGAAGTACTTATTTATCTGACAAACACTGTTAAAATGTATGAAATTAAGACTCACTTTTTTTTAAGTTTTCAAATAAGCCAAGTGTGCATTATGGTATATAATGCACGAATTTTTGTTTTGGCGTCATATCTTACAGTTGTCATTTATTAAAAGAAATTATATTTAATTTTTTTCTATTTTTGTTTATTTATATTTTTTGACAAAACAAAAAACTAAGAATTTGTTTTTTGATACGTAAAGGTGTTATAACCCTTATATTTCAGTAAAAGAAGTGTTGTGTTAAAGTTCACTGTTTTATTTTTGTTTAAAGAAACATAAACACTCACGGACTTGAATTCAATGTCGTGTCAAAATTTGAAACCAATCGGTTAAGAACTTTCTGAGATTAGCGATTAGGAACAAACAAACATTTACATTTTTATTTATATGGATTAGACATTTAAAAACTGGAAGACTAGAATTTTTGATTATTGACGACAGCTTTTTTAATTATGGAGATTAAAAATCAGAAAAGGAGGGAATATTTTTCACCTACATATATATATTCAAGACACAAACCAAATGGATAGTCCATTTTTCGAGGCTTTAGGCTATACTTCTGCGTAAATGATATTCCCAACGAAAAAAGAATTTTTCAATTCGATAACGCAGTTCGTCAGATCAATAAGTTGAAACAAACAACGGAAGCCCTCAAGAGTCAAGAAAAAAAAAATCACTGATGCTTCGCTCCTATTGATCGCAGCGTAATTATTATATATTATATGTTATATTATTATTTATTTATTTTTTAATTCGATGACGCAGACAGTACGTTGAAAAAAAACAAAGGAAGCCCTCAAAGAAGAAGAATTTTCCCCGTTTTTGCAACATTTTTCACTGATGCTTCGCTTGTATGCAGAAGAGTGCAAGAATGCAAATAGAAGTTCGGTAGGGTTACCGAAAGGGTAGGTCATTTACATTATACATATCTACTATGTAGTAATGTAGATGGAACTCTAGTATACAGGGTTTCCAATAAGAGGATATTTTGACATTCAAGAAAAAATGGAATTTTTTTTAGATTAATGCTCGGATGTTTATTTCAATGTAAAGTGGAAGATATGCCATTAATAATGGAATACAATATCAGTCAAATGTCCCTCGAATACACTTACAGAACCTTATATTTTTAATGAAGCTTTCCATCACAAATCGCAAAGTGGCTGCTGTTTGCGCTCAATAGCTTCACGAATTCTATGGGCTGTTGGCGTAGACCTTATCTTTCACCTAGCCTCAAAGGAAGAAGTCGGAAGGTGTTAGACCACAAAATGTCGGTGGGCAATTGTGATAGAGATAACACGACCCGAAACTTTTCCCGTAAAATATCGATCTAATCTAACATCTAATTCCGGTAATAAAAAATCATTCAAAAATAAAACCTCTTATTATAAAACCTTTTATTTTTATATTCCGTGTGCATCTCACTTTAATTAAAAGAATGCCATCCGAATTGACACGTTGTAATAAAGTCATATTATATTGAATTATCATAGCACGAGGTCGTTCTTTTATTTATTGGTTAGATTTACCAATTTCCATATACATTAATTGGTTAATATTTAATATATACATATATAAATAACACATCTGATAGTGTTTAATAGACATAAACTACTGCTATAAATTTGTTCACTTGTTCTTATCAGCTTACCAGTTATCAGTCTTTATACATTGAACTTACCTAAGTTGAGTTCGGCAGCAAAACATATAGGGTACAATATTAAAGCTGTCAATTCAGATAGCACTGAAAAGAAGAATAAGAAGAAAATTTTTTATTTCTGAAATCATTTTTCACAATGAAATTAACTGTTAATTGACAAAAAAAAAGTAGAAGTGTGTTTAGACACCAAAATCTTGCGAGACGTATAGTCGCGAGCAATGGCGACTGGTGGGTTATCAAATAGGTAGTACACTCACTAAAGTATTAAGTTCGGAAGTAACATAAACAAAACAACATTTAATGTACAGAAATACAACGACTTGCTGGAAATTTAATTTTTTTATCAACTTTATTATTTAATCTAACCAAAAACAGACAAATTTAACGCGTCACAGAATATAGAGCAGAATAGATACAGTGCAATTAAATCGATAATATGAATTCATCAATCATAGTCGCCGGCAGCGGCTGCGTCGCGTAGCTATCGCCACTAACATTGGCCGGCGAACTTCGTCAAACATCGGGATCGGTTGCTCCTATCGGTAAACTTAGGATACATTTCAATGAAATGTCTTTTATTTCACGCGCCAGGTATATAACGGTGTAGTAACTAGTAACCCATATCAGGTATATTAGCAGCCCTGGTGAGCACGAGAATTTAGTTTACAATATACAAACTAGTCTTTTTAGTTTAGGCAAAGTGCTTAAATCGTTTCGTCAATTGGAAATTTTATTTGTTGTTTTTGTATGATTCAAAAATTAATTAATATGGTAATTGTAAATTAAGTTGGTTAGGTTAGGTTAGGTTAAGGTGGCTGCTGGAAAGAAGACCAGCACACTTAGACCAACAATGGTCCATTGTGATACCACGTGGACCATAGGATCCTCCTACTTGAACCATTTGGAGCCAACAATAAAGCGATTGAGACTGTGAAGGTCAATGTTAATTAGATCACTAGGATCATTATAGTAGAAATCTCCGAGGTGTGATTTTCGTTTTTGTGCTAGTGCAGGACAATGGCAAAGAAGGTAAGTGACTGACTCTTCTTCTTCCTCATCCATACAGCTTCTGCAGAAATCATTTGCAGGAGCTCTAAGTCGGAAGGCATGTCTGCCTATTAAGCAGTGCCCTGTAAGGACACCTATAACGGAGCTAATCTGCCGTCTACCAATCGAGATGAGTTGCTTTGATATCAGTTGACGATATCACGTTTTCCTTCAGCCAAGATAGGACTTCTTTGATGGCAAGAAGTTCTGCCTGGAACACACTACAGTGTTTAGGTAAACGAAAGGAGAGACTTAAGTTTAGTCTGTCGGAGTGTAAGCCGCATCGGTGTAGTCGATGGCTAACCCAGTCCACGGCGGCTCTTGTTTCCATGAGGATCTAGAGGGGATGGACACGTTGAAGTTTTTATCATCAAAACGAAGAAGAGGTGTGATGTAATCGACGTTACAGGATAGTGATCTGAATGAGTTCAGAATTTTTGTGTGGTTAAAATTATTATTATTCCACTGTGAGGAGGCTTTGAGCCGGATTGCTGTGTTAGCGGCAGTTTGTTTACTGAAGATGTCTAGCGGTATGAGATTGAACAGAACTTTCAGCGCAGCGGTGGGGGTTGAATGAATTGCACCACCCTTAATTAGGCTAGCAGTTCTTTGGACTTTAATTAGATTATCGCGGTTGGTAGCTATTTCTAATGCAGTCCACCATACCGCTACACCATAAGTAAGAATCGGTCTAATGACCGATAAGTATAGCCAGTGTGTTATGTGGGTTTGTAGTCCCCACTTGTTACCTATGGCTTTTTTGCAGGAGAACAGAGCTACTATAGCTTTGTTAATTCTCTTTTGTATATTAGGTTTCCAGCTTAATTTTTTGTCTAGAATAAGGCCAAGGTATTTTGCTTTGTCTAAGAATTTAAGCGGAATTCCGTTTATGCAGGAAGGGTCTATGTGTGGGACTTTGTATTTCCTCGTGAAGAGAACAAGTTCTGTTTTCTGAGGGCTTACACTAAGTCCACAACGATCTGCCCAAACAGTGAGTTTGTTAGGAAGTGTTTTCCTAATACAGATATGGCAACATCATTTGCATATGCAATCACTCTGTTCCCTTTTCGTTCTAATGTACTTAGTAGTTCATTCACCACTAAGTTCCAGAGTAGATGAGAAAGGACTCCGCCTTGCGGTGTGCCTCTACTGACGGTTCTGCAGGTAGTAAATACGCCCAGTTTGGAGTTGATAATTCTGCTTATCAACATATTATTTATCAACTCACTGATCGATTTTTCTACCTTCAATGATGACATCGCAGAAGTGACTGCGGATGTGTTTACGTTGTTGAACGCTCCTTCTATATCTAGGAAAACAACCAAGGTGTACTCTTTGTGATGAAGGGAGTATTCGATTTTACGAACTAATGTGTGTAGAGCAGTCTCTACAGATTTCCCTTTGTTGTAGGCATGTTGAGCATTAGATAGTAATGACTTATCTATGTTTGCCCTTCTTCAAAAGTTTTAAGAAAGAATGATGATAGACTTATTGGCCTGAAATCTTTAGGATTAACATGGCTAGGTTTGCCAGTCTTGAAAACAAAGACAACTTTGACTTCCCTCCAAGACAGAGGAATATAAGCCAGAGCGATACAACTATTCATGATGTTGCTGAGAATAGGAATTAGTTTATCGTAATTATTTTACAATTCCGCTGGAATTATTCCATCTGGCCCCGCTGATTTAAAAGGTTCAAAGCTGTTAATAGCCCAATTTAGTTTTTCCTTTGTAATCAGGCCTTGAGGAGGAGTGATTACATTGACGTCTATATGGGTGTCAGTGTTATCAGCCCGAGGAGCGCTACCTGGAAAATGTACATCTAGGAGTAGATTGAGTGATTCTTCACTTGAGTTTGTCCATGAGCCATCAGAGTTTTTTAGACTACTAGGCATTATTGGCGTTTTGGAGAGGATTTTTTGTAGCCTTGATGCCTCGGAGTTACTATCTACGTTTTCACAGAAGTATCTCCAAGACGTACGTTTGGTCTTCCTAAGTTCTTTTTTATAAATTTTAAGGGATGCTTTATATGTATCATTTCCTACATTCTTTTAAGTAAGTAATTTTTAAATCTTTTGAATTGGTGGTTCAGCACACTTAAAGTACAGCCGCCACTGGTCGCGAGTCGGTCTCATAACTCCACGTCGAAAATGATATCTAAAAGGTATTTCGTAGACGATTTACTTCATTGCAATTCATTTTCTTGGCATAACCTCTACAACGTGTTCAGACATCACTTTAATTAACAATTTAATTTTAAATAAAAAATGTTTTCAGAATAAAACTAATATTTCGCGACGTTCTAAAAAAAATTTCCCCAAAAAACTCATTCAATTAAATTGAAATGTCAGTTCTGTTTGCTGAACTGGAGTTTAAACGGTAGAATATACTGGGTTAACTTGAACTGCGAAATAAACTGAGTTCACAGTTTAAACAAAACTGTGAAACAGAATAAATTTTTGAACTGAAGTAAAAACTAAAAATGGAGTTTAAACTACCACTGTGATGCTGTGGTATTTTGTCAGAAATACAATTGTAAGCCGGAAACTACGTTTTTTCCAATTTGGGTACATTTTTAAAAGAAGAATAAAAACAGCTTTTGCAAATAGTTTCTATTCCTTGTTGTCGCTCAATTTCTTGAAGGCTAATCAAATCAGTTATCGCAATTATTAAGATATTTTGTTATGTAGAGAAGGACATTCATTAATATATATCGTTTTCTAAGTCTAAATATTGTGTAATTGAACCTACTTAAAATAAAAAAATGTTTTATGACTTACAAATTAAAAACAAAAATAAAAACAATTTATTCTATCTATTCGGAAAAATAAATGATGAAATAAGTTTTTGGGGAGAGTACGATAACTAGGGCGACAAGATTTAATAACGGTATTTAGTAGATGGGCTTAAAACAAGCATTTTTTACTTTGGGAGGGGGTCTATCTCACCCCGTTTAGGCGGTAGGGGCAGATAAAATAAAAATGCTTTGAACGGAAAACGAATTTTTAAAAAATAACGGTAATACTTAAAATTAAGTATGATACATTTTTTCAAAGCTAACAGTCTATTCTATCAGCTTGTTTTTAAATCAAGTGAGAAAAATTTATAGTTTTCGAAAGAACTGATTTTAAAACCAAAATTTGTCCAAAAACAAGCTAAAAAATGGTTTTAAAGTGTTATTTTTCAAATTTTTTAATGAAATATAAACATTTTTTGATAGACAATAGAAAAAAATGCTTGTTTTGAGCCCCATACCGTTATCATATCTTAGCGCCCTAGTTATAGTACTCTTGCCAAGTTTTTTTTAAGGTCTGAAAGTCACAGTAAATTTTTAGTTATCTAGAGTCTTACATGATTGCATTAACTTTTTATATAATCAAATACTTACATGATATTAACATGACAAGCACAGCGATTCGATAGCATCTATACTTGTTAATTTGATTTTGAGTCTTTAATCCTATTGCAGTCAAAATTGTTGCAATGACATCTGTGATTAATGTTATTATACAAAGAGCAGCAGTCGCTTTGATGTAAACTTTAAATAATTTAAAATAAAACATAAATAAAAGTATACGTATGGCAATATATGTAACTTACTGACATCTCTGCTGTAGTAACAACCTGGTGGATCGTGCAGGTTAAATGGAAGTGGCGGAAGCACGTCTTCTTCAATGCAATGTAAAAACAAACCTTGCCGCCACCCTTCTGCCATGAGCCAATCATTAGAAGCTAGAGCCATTGTCATAAGGATAACTACAATAACTCCACAAATAAATGCTATGACCTAGAAAAAATAACGAATTTTGCTTGTTTTTATGTAATTCATGCCCTTTTTATGTTTATGAAATAAAATAAAATAAACTAAAATGTTAAAAATTAAATTCCTATTTGAAAAGATAAACTTTTTAAATACAAGAAACTAAAAATTTAAAATCTTTATGATGTATTTACCTAATTATTAATCCCCATAACCGATAAATGACAATGGTGAGAGATTTGTGGACTCCTGCAACGCTAACCGTCTTGTGATTGGTGGCACCATGTTTGAACATAAAACGCGCCACAAAATAAGTTGGGTGTCAACAGACAGACAAGCTTCTTCCAACCAAATTGATCACTTCGCTATTAGCCGTCGGTTCAGAAGCAGATTCTTAGATGTCATAAACACCATCTTATGGTAGCTACCCTAAGGTTAATTACAGCTGCAATTCGGAGATCAAATTCAATTCAGAATGCCCAAGTTTAACACGGAAAACGGACATACTAAGGGACCCAAACACTAGAAAACAACTCAAGAACCACTTTTCGCAACATATGAGATCAATCAGCATCACTGGAACGGAATCCATAGAAAATCACTGGAGTGCTGTGAAAAATGCTTTCATATCAGGTGCTGAAAGAATAGTCGGTCGTGTGCAAGGAAGCAGTAACATCTGGCTTTCGGAAGAAACTTGGGCAAAGATCGACGAAAGAAAACAGCAGCTGCGCAAGGAGAAGAGAGAAACGAGCTAGAATCCTGATACCGCATGAAGATGCAAGACGCCCAGCGTAGTGAAAGACGTGATAAACGTAATTACACTAACGTTCTGGCCCTAAAAGCAGAAGAAGCCGCAAACAGGTGCGACAGCAGAACTCTTTATAGTATAACCAAAGTACTCGCTGGTGTGCAGAGTTCTAAACAACACCCGGTTAAAGATAGAGAGGGAAACCTGCTGATATAGGATGAAGATCAACTTAGAAGATGGAAGGAGCATTTTGCTCTTGTCTAAAATCATGTTTTTGACAGTAACATGCAACTGACATCTCCTGAGTTGTCCGATGCAAACAATTCACGATTCCCACCGCACACCCAGTAAAGAAGAAAT
This sequence comes from Scaeva pyrastri, assembly GCA_905146935.1. Taxonomy (NCBI): domain Eukaryota; kingdom Metazoa; phylum Arthropoda; class Insecta; order Diptera; family Syrphidae; genus Scaeva; species Scaeva pyrastri. The sequence continues at coordinate 84,697,175 of LR989927.1, forward strand.
ATGTACCGCCATCAAAGCACTTAAGAACAACAAAGCGATTGGACTTGACGGCATTCCCGCAGAATTGTTACAAGCATCGCCAACAACATCTAGCGAATTGCTGCAACTGCTCATAGAGACAGCATGGGTCTCCGAATGCTTTCCCGAAGAGTGGAAAAAGGGAATGATTGTCAAGCTCCCAAAAAAAGGAGACTTGATGAAGTGCGAAAACTGGAGGGGTATCTGCGTTTTGCCTGCAATCGCCAAAATAAAGCAAAGATTGTTCTAGAACGCGTAAGAGAACATCTCGAAGCATCGTTCGGCGTTGAACAAGCAGGCTTCCGCACTGGGTCCTCCTGCATTGATCACATCAACACCTTGAAGATCATAATCGAACAGTGTCGAAAATCGATCACCACTCCACCTGCTGTTTATTGATTTCGAGACGTTTTTCGACACGTCAACAGGGAGTTTATCTGGCTTGCTTTGCGGAGGAGGGGTAAACCGGTGAAACTCATTACTATTATTAAAGCGACTTATGACGGGTCCAAATGTCACGTCTTACACAGAGGTAGGTTGTCTGAAAAATTTGAAGTCCAAAGGGGGTCAGACAGGGCTGCAATCTGTCACTAATCCTGTTTTTATTGGTGATAACTGATAAGTGATGTACCGCGGATGGCTCTGATAGGAAGCGGAGGACTAAGATGGACTCTGACAACTTACCTTAAACATCTTAAAAGGAATAGATCAAGTTTTAATTAACACTTCTCATAATACGAGTAATAAGTGTAGAAATAAAGTCAACGATTCAAGAGAATGAATGAATATTAAAACAATTAATAAAAAATGTCTGTGCAAAATAAAGTCATAATTAGATTTTTGCGACAAAAGAAAGTCGCTCACAAAACAAAGTGGTAAGAAGAACATTGGCTACCAGGTTAAAATTTCAGCATTATCCAGGCCCATTTTTTTAATTAAGAGGAGAACGGATAAGGAAAAGCGTGAGAATCACGGGAATATCACTTAAATCAAGGCCCCAAAGAGTAACAGACACGTTAACCTCACATCACTTCAATTAAGTCCCAAAACTTAGAGACGCTAGTACAGTAACTATTTGGGATTATCTGACGTCCCGTAGAAAAAAAAAAAGAAAACAACATCACGAGACATAAAACAAGCCAGGACTGATACATGACGACAACTAATTCAAAATAAAGGAAAAATATTTTGAATGGTGGCCGTGGTTGAAAGTCTCTTGTAGGATATATTCTCACAAAAAAAATATCGATATTATTTGAACATGTTATGAGGGAAAATGTCACCAATACTATTTTATAATTTGTTTTATTTACTTCTTTCTATCGAGCTTAAACTCTATTAGATAATAACAAAAATAATTATATACAAGTGTACAAAACTAAAGTGATAGAATAAAATACTTTTTTTAATAATTTATACATATATCGTTTTTTTTTAAATATGATTAGCATTAACGCTTTTTTGAACGAAAATCTACTTAAATTAAGGTCGATTATGTCCCAAATTGAATTAAATAAAGGAGCTGGAAACTGGATAATTTTTGCCGTAAGTAGTATAAAAACTTGGCACATAAAAAACATTTTATTCCCTCTTAAGGGTCTTGAAAGAGCGAAAATTGGATAAAGAGCAAGTAAAGTAAAACAATCTATATGAGAACATAAAACATCTCTTGCCAACATAATAAGATTTTGTTTACGCCGTGTTTCTAGAGTTTGCATACCTAATAAAAGGCATCTCTGGTCATAATAAGGCATAACAGCATCAACCCAATTTTGCTTTCTTAGGGCATACCTCGTGAATTTACGCTGAACCGCCTCAATTCTATTAATACTGACATCGTAAATTGGATACCAAATACAACAAGCGTACTAAAGATTCGATCTCACTAAAATATTATAAAGAGATTTTAACGTAAGCGGGTCATTAAAATCATTTGAGTTTCTTTTCAAAAAACCTAATAATTTATTACCTTTGGAAAGTTAGTCATAATGATTTTTAAAATTTAGTTTTTCGTCTAATATTACCCCCAGATCTTATATGTTTTCAACTTTCTCTAGGTCTTTTTTTTAATTTTATAAGAATATTGTATGAGTTGAGGAGATCTTGTGGAGGACATAAATTTGCACTTCGAAATATTTAAATGCAAACAGTTTGTTTCACACCATTTAGATACTTCATTTATGTCTTGATGTCTGAAAATCTTAAAATCATCCGCAAATAGAAGATTAAAAGAATGTTTCAAGCGCTCCATACCCTTGGTACAAAACTGCGAGAAGAGAGATAAGTTTGTAGTAGTTGACCTACTACTCACAAATCCATGTTGGTTTTCGGAAATCTTTGGAATTACTTGCAACTTAGAAATAGGTCTGTATATAACAATGTCTTGTTTTGAACCCGCTTTGTGTATTGGTGTAATAACCGAAATTTCCCAGTCATCTAGGAATATTCCTTGATTTAGTGATAAATTGCTAAACTTCATTATTGGAACTGATAGACTTTCCTTACACATTTTCAGTAACAAGGGAGATATTCTATTGAAGTCCTCTTTTTTGTTTCCATCCATAGACGCTAGCTCTTTTAAAACCTCTTCTTTGGTTAAAAAAATTTTTTCTTAGACTTGCTATTGGCTGAATTTTAAGGTTATTTTTTAGTTTTGGCGTTTCAAGAATGAAGTTCGACTGAAAGAAATCAGCAAATAAATTTCAGATTTCAATTTCATCATTTCTGACGAAGCTGTTTAAACTTATCTTTATAAGCTTGATTGGATCAATAATGTTTTTGAGCCTTTGTCATTTTGTTTTAAAGATTGCAAAGCCTTTTATTAAACCAAATTGGTCTGCCACTACACCTTTTCCTTTTTGAGGAACTAATCCAATCTTAGCTTCTTCAATTTTTTCTCTGAGGTTATCAAAGCATAATTTTAAATCATTTGATACAAAGAAATTATTCCAGTCCACCTCTTGAAAGAAAGTGTTTAGAGCAACATAATAAGCCTTTACATAATCGTATTCCACTGAGATTTCATTTTTATTAAAATTTAGTTTATCAAGATACAAAAAATTTAGCTGAATCTCTAAGGCTTTAAGGTGAACAGAATTATTTAGAATAGGTTCAATTATTTCATTTACTTCAGCTTCTTAATCATTACTTAAAAATACTAAATCGAGAATTATTTGATTTTCATTTTTAAAAGCATTAATTTGTTTTACATTCATAGATAAAAGCAAATCTAAAGTCTCATATTCAATTTTAGAAGTAACATTGGATGGATATATAATTTTATCCTCATCAGTATAAATCCAATTTATATGTGAAAGATTAAAATCTCCTAATACAACAATATATGAATTTTTATTAAGTACCTACATCAAAAACTTTTTTTATATTTTGTATACATACATGTGTAAAGAATAAATAGTCATATCGCTACCAGGTGTTATATACGTAACAAAGATAAATAAATTTAGTAATGCAAAAGGCAATTCTATTTTAAGGATACGAGTATGTGAAAGCTTATGAGCTTAGAACTCACAGATAAAAGCACTCCTCCACCTCTGGTTTCACCTTCATCATAACGATCTCTTCTGTAGACATGATAATCAGCTGAGAAAAGTTCTGATGAATATATTTCTTGGGTCAAACATGTTTCAGTTAGAGAGAATTATCAACTCCAAACTGGGCGTATTTACTACCTGCAGAACCGTCAGTAGAGGCACACCGCAAGGCGGAGTCCTTTCTCATCTACTCTGGAACTTAGTGGTGAATGAACTACTAAGTACATTAGAACGAAAAGGGAACAGAGTGATTGCATATGCAAATGATGTTGCCATATCTGTATTAGGAAAACACTTCCTAACAAACTCACTGTTTGGGCAGATCGTTGTGGACTTAGTGTAAGCCCTCAGAAAACAGAACTTGTTCTCTTCACGAGGAAATACAAAGTCCCACACATAGACCCTTCCTGCATAAACGGAATTCCGCTTAAATTCTCAGACAAAGCAAAATACCTTGGCCTTATTCTAGACAAAAAATTAAGCTGGAAACCTAATATACAAAAGAGAATTAACAAAGCTATAGTAGCTCTGTTCTCCTGCAAAAAAGCCATAGGTAACAAGTGGGGACTACAAACCCACATAACACACTGGCTATACTTATTGGTCATTAGACCGATTCTTACTTATGGTGTAGCGGTATGGTGGACTGCATTAGAAATAGCTACCAACCGCGATAATATAATTAAAGTCCAAAGAACTGCAAGCCTAATTATGGGTGGTGCAATTCGTTCAACCCCCACCGCTACGCTGGAAGTTCTGTTCAATCTCATACCGCTAGACATCTTCAGTAAACAAACTGCCGCTAACACAGCAATCCGGCTCAAAGCCTCCTCACAGTGGAATAATAATAATTTTAACCACACAAAAATTCTGAACTCATTCAGATCACTATCCTGTAACATCGATGTAATACACCTCTTCTTCGTTTTGATAAAAACTTCAACGTGTCCATCCCCTCTAGATCCTCATGGAAACAAGAGCCGCCATGGACTGGGTTAGCCATCGACTTCTACACTGATGGATCCAAAACAGATGAAGGAGTTGGTGGCGGCGTACACTCCGACAGACTAAACTTAAGTCTCTCCTTTCGTTTACCTAAACACTGTAGTGTGTTCCAGGCAGAACTTCTTGCCATCAAAGAAGTCCTATCTTGGCTGAAGGAAAACGTGATATCGTCAACTGATATACGCATCTTCTCGGATAGTCAAGCTGCCATAAAATCCTTAGAGTCAGTCTCTAATAATTCAAAAGTAGCCCAAAATTGTAGTGGAGATGTCCGATCAATTCAATATTCACCTAATCTGGGTGCCGGGTCATAGAGGCATTCCAGATAACTGCAAAGCAGACGAACTTGCAAAAATTGGAACATGTCTACCACTACTAGATAACAAATCTAATATCGGTATACGATTAGCTACGTATAAACTCATGCTAAAGCAAGATACCATTGAGAAGGTGAATCGCAGGTGGCGTGATTCACTCACCTGTATGGCAACAAAAATAATTTGGCCAAAGCTTGATGCTAAACGCTCAAAGCAACTCATCTCGATTGGTAGACGGCAGATTAGCTCCGTTATAGGTGTCCTTACAGGACACTGCTTAATAGGCAGACATGCCTTCCGACTTAGAGCTCCTGCAAATGATTTCTTCAGAAGCTGTATGGATGAGGAAGAAGAAGATCCAAATATAACAGATGTTAATATTTTTCTAACATCTTTTGTTCCTATTCAATTAGTATCAGGTGACCCAGAATCACACAGTAAAATAATTTTGTGGCAAAATCCCCGTCCGTCATCTACACGGTTCTGCAGACCAATACGAATTCAATTCATACACGAGACAACTGATATTACTTTAAGAGAATTTATTTATATTGATAAATATCAAATATCAAATTTGAATGAAACGGTTGTTGAGCATATGAACGAAAGCATTACAGTGAAGCAGAAATTCTGCTTACAATGATTGATGGCAAGGATTGTAATGCGATAACAGAAACAACTTCAAACCAAAGATGTTACCTTTGTAATCTAACATCAAAAGATTTAATATTAAAATAAAAACAATAAGAACATAACCAAAAAGAAATCACTTTTTAATAATATAAATCCACGTGGCCCTTTCAACAAAATTTTAACAATTAATGACTTAGAAACAATAAAAACAATAAAAACTTATAATAACTGTTGTTTTTACGATAAACAGAACCTGTAACCGTATGTTCTGCAAGTTGTACACTGTCTTTTGACTTGCATTTTTTAGGTGATGTTCTTATTGTGTTTTTATTTTAATATTTTTTGAAAATTTTTGTTTGGCATTTCATTAAGAACAAATTATCTGAAAAAATGACATGTGTCTTTAAATCAATGGGCGCAACCTCTTACTTCAACATTTCATTAAAAAAAAGATGAAAAGTGTACACTTTCTTTTGACGCTCACTGTATATACCTTTGCAAATTTAAAAAAATATTTTTTTTCTTTGAAATAATAAAATAACATTTTAATTTAATTTGTTTTGATTAATAATGTTACGATGCATGAAAGTTTCCTTTTCAAACAACGAAACCATGTGATGGAAAATAGCAAGAAAAGACAGGAGTAAAAAGAAACGTCATCGTCAGGTCGATTTGTTTTCTTCTTATGTTTTCGAATTTTGTTTGTCTCTTTTGCATATACATACATATAGTCCGGTATTACACAGAGCATGTATTTAATGCGCATTAATCGGCTATTTTGTTTTGAAGAGTCATTCGGTGATGCGCGCATTATTACACACAGACTTTCCGCATGTTTTAGTCTGTGCATTATTTTGACAGATATCTTTTATTTCACATTCGTTGTTTCGGTGATCAGTTTAGTAATTTAGAAAAAAAATAATAAAAATCCAAAAATAGGACCAGGGAATGATTTGAACAATTTAGATTTACTTAAATAAATGAAATAATAAACTCGTATGTTAAGGCTTCATTCCATTTTATTTTATTTTCATTAGTCAAAGCTTCATTATGGATGTTTCCTTAACAACGAACGAAACGAAATAAAGCAAATTCGAAAAACAACGGAGAAGTAGAAAGAAACGTCAAAAACATGCAAGGAATAGCTTGTACCTGCATGCCGAGACAAATTTACTTCTATTTCATTTTTTATTTCTTCCTTTCTCTTTCGCACTTCATTGATGCAAGGATAAACATGCGCTGTGTAATACCGGACATACTGTTCGCTTATACATACGTCGCATTCATCTTATTGGGTAAATAAAACACAATAATTAGAAAAAAGCAACTTACCTTAAGTGGTCTTGTGATTGTAATAGTTTCGATCGTTGTTGTTGGTGCCATTTTTGATGGGGATGGTTTACGAGAGCTACAAAATAAACAAAAAATGAGTTGTTGGCGTTAGAGATACCATTTTGAAAGGAAATGTATTACTAACCTTATTCAGTAGCTTTAAAGCATAAACTGATAAAAAATCCAATATTCCAATATTAGTTAGTAAGGCACATAAAATATACTGAAAAAGAATCTACTGAAATCAAATGGGCTAGTGGGTTAAATACATATGTATGTATACTATATTAAATCATGCAAATACCTCTTAATTACTGAATTCAAAGCTGCTAATCCATGAAAGTAAGAATACAATATAAATTAACAAATTAATTTATCTAATTTTTATTAAGAACATATTTTGTTTTCTGCTTAAGTTACTTCATTTTCAGGGTATATTCACCCATGCAAATCATGAACACCCGACCCTATTTTTAACTTCAGAACGAATAGTTGTTTTAGGATTTATAACTCATCGTTATTTACTGAAATGTGTGTATTTTAACTTAATATGTAGAGCTATTGTTAATCGACCGATTTGTCAAATTGAAATTTTTGACAAATGTGGACGTTTTGAATTCGTTATTTATAGAGAGATGTCTGTGTGTGCGTGTGTACGAACGTTCGAAGGTACATACGTTCGTACTTTCGAGATACCCTTTTTCGTTAACGATATCTCCAGAATGAATAGAGATATCAACTTGAATTAAATTTTGTTCAATAGGTTATTACTTGAAATGTCAAACAGTTTTTTCACAATAGCAATTAAAAAAAGTGAATATTTGATGTGGTCGCAAATGTCTCAGGAACGGAAAATGCTATTGACTTCAAATATTTTTTTTTTTTTATGTAGATTGCAATGTGATACAGGTTTGGTAAAAATTTGGAAAAAGTTCAACATACATATATTTACTTTTTAAACAAATACAAATTAAAAAAATTTAATTGCGCAAATATACAATGAAGGACAAATTATGTCATCTTCGGAATAATTTTTAATTATATGAAATTCTGACATCTGGTAAGATTTTCAAAAAAAATCAATACACCGTTTTTTTACAAAAAATAAAAAAGTACACAAAATTCAACCAAAATTTAGTGAAAAATGTTTTTTGACTTGAATATCTCGAGAATGAGCAACGATATTGACTTAAAATTTATTAAAGTTTATAGAAAATACAATGCGCACCTCCTCAGGTGCAAGTGCAATTTTTTTTTTAAATTAAGTTAAGAACGCCAAAATGTCCCAAATGTTAAGTTTTATATGTGGTCAAATTGCCGTAATTGTATTTTTGATAGTGTCCAATCAGGGCACGTCTTTGTTTGTCACAAAAGGTAAAACGACAAATCTTTTCGGAGCAACAACGTCATAACGTACTTTACGCGCTACAAAAGCTCAAATGACAAAACTTTTCAATGCAATAAAGCCGTAATTGTCAGTTGGGCGCGATACTTCATAAATGGTAATTCTGGAAAAAGCATTAAAAAACCGTAACGTACGATAGGCCAGTAAATGAGTGATTATGTTAGACTAAAAATAACATAACTGCACTTTGTGCATTTTTGCTGAGTTTTTTTTTTTTGTTCTTTTTTTTAAATACACAAAAGAGTTTTTATAATTCCAAAAAAAATCTTATTTATGATTAACTGACTTTGTGTCACTTTATATATAAATATGGATTTTAAAATAAAGTAAACAAAGAGTGTATCAATTCAAATATTTGCTTTAAGTTAGAGTATACAAATTTCAACTGTCGAAAAAAAAATCATTCATAGGGTTAAAATGACGCAATTGAGATTCCTCAAACTCTGAAAAAGCTTAAAAAAGAAGCAGGTGCAATATGTGAACAGTAATAATATTAATTCTAATTCAGAGAATAGGCAGCTACTTTAAAAACTCTTGAAGTCCATTCTTTAGGGCTAGGGCGTTATTGTATTTTGAATAAGCGAGAAAACTTTAAACGAAATTTCTCAACATATGCATAGGAACATTGCAATTACGTAGATATTGCACCGGAGGTGCGAATTATTAATCCCTTTATTCTGAATCTCGTTTTGAACTATCGTCTTATGATGGTATTTCAGGAGTCTAAAATTCGACTCCACATTTACTAATATTAAATATTCTTATACTAAATATTCTACTGCTTACTGCTTGGTCTTAAATAACCTCTGGCGTCACCGAAAATTTAGTTCGTTCCATACCTCGAAGACTCAAAACTTCCTAGGACTCACAAGGTGGTCCAACTAAATATTAAATTGATTTTATTTAACTTTTAGTTCATTTGATTTTGATCATATGTTGATTTTCGTGCACTATTTTTTTTCTTGTTTTTTCTATAATTTTGTCCAAGAAAATGACTAATTTTGTTTAATAATAATTTTTAACAATAAATACTTTTTTTAAATTAATACCACAAATGCATTTTAACTAAACGCGGTAATTAAGCACTATACGTAGACTTTTCTGACTGACTGTACATCTCTAAATTGTATTTTCTTTAAGTACACGGACAAGCTGCGTCTAAAATCCACGCAGTGCGTTCGGGTATAGCTCTGTGGTCGGCAAGGGTAATTATCTGCATTACAGCTAAGAGGCTTAATTTTGAATAAAAATATTTTTTTTTATTCAACTTACATATGTATATAAACCAAAGAACAAAGCTTTGAGAATTTCATTTTATTTTCACATGCAGATAATACTTCTTGGTAACTTTAATTCTTTGATAATACTCAAATAAATACATACATTTTGAATTCAAAATAGTAAATCGTTTTTATTTTATGGCGTTCTAAGTTGGTATCATGGCGCGATATGTTATTAGTTAAAGTTCCCCGCCGCATCTGTCTGTATGTTAGGCATTATCTCAAAAACAACTGAACGGATTTTCATCTATTGACAGAGTGGCCTTCTGAAAGCTTTAGGTCGTTAATTTGTTAAGGTTTTGTGGAATTTGGTTAAAATTTGTCGATAATTGTTGAATTGTTGCAACTTGCATAGAAAACCCTGCTGCCGTCGAAGATATATGGTGACATATTTTCTTTTTTATAGGTCTTTCTTATAGAAACATTAAGCATGATATACACATTATAATAGCCTTTTACACCTTTCACCCATTGTCAGATTTTTATGCGTACAGGTGATGCATAGCCAACCAGAATTCAGATGGTTACGATATTCCTTCGAAAGAGCATGAGTCAGGACGAATGGAAATCCCTTTATTATCTTTGTCACTAGAACTAGGAAAAAGGTACTAACTATCCCCATTGGTATGACAAGTTTAGGCAATCTAATAAGAAACTGAAGAGTATCCAACGAACCCTCCATTTCCGTTATTTCCCGAACTCATTTTTTTGGAACATGTACACCGGAAATCAAAAGTTTATGTCCTTAGAAAAAAAATGTATCCCAGCTCCCAATAGATGTTATGATTTGATTTCAATATCAATACCTCTCTGACAATACCAAATATACTCAAATTTCTAACGCATCAGTTCTAGAAGGGGGTACAATACATTTTTTAAGTCGCAATGAACTAACCCCATATAATGCTCAAAGCGTGGAAATGAGTAAGGCTGGTAACTAAAGCTTCCGTTAGCTTTTCGTTACAAAAACAGGGATGGCGTTGTAAGGGCTAGAATCGCTTCTAGGAAAATAATGCCATGATAAATAAATGCAATAAATGCAACTGAATAAAAGAGCATCCAAATTGTGCTAGGATATTGAGCAGAATGAAAACGCAAACGTGGTGAGTTCTAAGTGATTTTGTAAATAAAATCAGTGAAATGTTACAAAACCATTATTATTCTCCTTTTATTTTCTGAGAATATGCATACAAATTTTCAAAAGCTTTATGAACGCTCAAGATATTTTTGATCGAGCTGAAATTTGGTGTGCATTTTTTGATACCCAATGGGACCAATCCCTGCTATGTAAAAGAAAAAACAGACAACAAAAAATAAAAAGTTGAAAGTTAAATTTAACTTAACCATAATGTACACAAAATTAATCAAACTAAAATTGTTTTGAAAACAAGAAAATATTATGTTTTTATTTTTTTTCCTTTATGTATATTTAATAACTAACGAAAAGTCACCCGATCTTATACAACTAATACCTGTTTTTGTTTGTCGAAGGTTGTATGTTGGCTTAAACACAAAAAATACTGGGGTATCAATTGTGTGAAAGAAAAAAATTTCCAGGGCTTCCGTACTGCCATTATCAGTAAACGCAAAGATCTGATAATAATCAAAAATCCACTCAAATTAATCCTTTTTTCCAATTTCAATTAACTAAATACGTTTTTAACTAATAATATCAAATTTGTATAATAAAGCAAAAAGCCAACGGCAACAAATGTCTTCAAGTTTCAAGTAGGTATCCTTAAAAGCTTTTAAAAAGCTTCTATTCTTGAAAGCTCCCTTGAAAATAAGGAACAAAAATATATGATGCGACACACACAGGTTATACTATAGTAGGATGTACGTTTTATAGATCAAAAATGTGTGCAGAGGAAAACTCTCGCATTAGGTCTTTTCTGCACAAACTGATTGGATAGAGCATCGGTTCTCAACCTGTGGTCCGCGGACCCCTGGGGGTCCACGGAGAATTTCAGGGGGTCCTCGAAAGTTTTTCTATAAAGCACCAGGAATACATATGTACGTTTTAAATATTATTGCAACGAACTTGGTTCCAAAACGAGTATTATATTATTTTTTAATAATTTCCTCAATCCATCTTATACCATTTTCATTTCAAATTAACAATTTTTTCAAAAGTTTAAATCAAACAAAATAGAGAAAAAGGTAAAAATGGTTTAAAATGATTTTTTTTTTGTTCTGAATTCGAATATCAGTTTATCAATTTTCCATCACGTCAGGTTTCTTGAAATATACCTCTTTACAAATGTAAAAAAAATCCAAAATACGATATTTTTAAGTCTAAGGTAAAATACAACACAATTCCTAACAATAAATTTTATGATGAATTTGCAAATCTTTGTCTTCGAGGTACAATTTAAATTTTTTGAGTATCTCATTTAGTTTTTGAAGAATATCATTAGTTTTGAATGGCTTATGAGTGTTCATTTGATTCTATATGAAGTTTTGAGAAACCCTGAATCTTACGCTTTCATGGGTTTGAAAAACACGTTTTAAAGTTATTTTTTGACTATGATTTTGAATCCGAACTTTCGTCTTAGCTATCAGATCAAATTTAAAAAATACCCGTTTTCAAAATTACTTTTATAGTCAAAAACTTGATTTGATGGAAAATATTCAAGTTGAAATTTTAATTCAGGACAAAAATCACTCTAAACCATTTTTGCCTTTTTCTGTTAAAACCCGTTTTAGCATACGGTTCAACGTTTCTAAAAAGTCAATGTGGGACAGGTGAATGAGAATTTTTGTAAAAGTAAATGAAGTATTGAAAATATTTAAACTGAATATTGAAGATGGGATTATAGATTTTCAGAAATCATCACAAATTAAAAAAAAAAAAATACTTCACGAATTTACATAGCCTAATTTAAGGTGTTTTTCAAGTTTTAAAAGGTGATATTTCAAAAACCTGACGTGATAGAGTGGTTTTGAAGTCGGATTAAAATTCAGGCCAACAAAAAACCTTAGGGAAAATATAATTTTGTTGTCAGGTACAAAACCTTGCCGACCAGTGTAATTTAAAGATTACATACAATAATACATTCAACTTAATTTTTGAGGAGGGGGGGGAGCGCAGTCTGTTAAATTCGTTGGTAGGGGTCCGCACACTCTAAAAGGTTGAGAACCGTTGGGATAGAGTATAGAATTCAATATTCTAACTTACCATCTCTTTAGACCTTAAGGCCGCCTACTATAACATAGCCTAAATAGATCTATATAATGCCATAGGAGAATTCGGCATCTCAAATGAATAGGCATGGCTATGTAGGTTGAACATGACTTCCATAAATATAATATGTACTTATAACAAAATAATTTAGAACAGCTGGATTGCTAACCAGGCCATTTTAAATATACAACGGATTCCGAGAAAAAGATGGTCTGGCCTACTTCCTCTTCAATCTGGCGTTAGGGAAAACCGCTACTTTAGCACGCAACAAGAGGGACCATTGCCACATCATAGTTTTAGTGAGCGAAACCCAAAAGTACGTGGTGTCTTTTCTACTGCAACAAGAAAAATTGGTCAAACAATAAACCAATAAAAACATAGAACAAGGAATTCTCATTCAAGAAATAAGTGGGGGCTGCTTAAAACAGACAGAGATCTATAGCCTCGAAATTTTTGAAATTCAGAAACCTTACCATAACTTCTAAGCTGATACTGTAGAGTACGATGGTTCTGTCAGTACTCACATATGGATCCGAGCCCTGGGTGCTTTGTAAAAGTTTGTAAAAGGCAGTAGTGACCCTTGTGCGCGTTCTCTTACGGAGAATTATTGGACCCCAATGTGAGGAAGGACGATTCTGAGTGTTGCAATCATGAAGTAGGTAAATACAATCTTCCTCGAACTCGGGTAGGCTGTCCATTTAGCTCGAATAAGCAGAGCAACCGGCTCGGAAGTATATTTTATGGTAAGCGACAGGCATGGAAACATGCCGTAAACAAGGACATCTAAAGCCTTAGGGTGCGCAATTAGATGACGTCGGCTCGCGATCGGGAAAAATGGAGAAATATATGATAAAGATGATGACGATTCGTTAATGAATAAGGCTGTATATTTATTTGGAATTAGGTGTTAATATTTTCTGAAGATTTTATAAACAACAAAGTAACCAGTTTTTAAAAGGCTTTTTTATACAAGTAAATAATTTTCAGGTTTAATTTCATTAAAATTATGTTAAAGGTGAATTGAATCAAATATACAAGAAAACAATTGCACTGGAGGAAATAAACAAACTATTGCCAAAAGTAAACCTACCTTTCCTTAAAATATTTCAAGGTAACAGATTCAGAGTCAAATTCACTGCAATCGGGTAGGGAATCACTTTCAAAAGAACTTAATCCACTTAAAATAGTTGGTTGATTATTTATATCGTATGGGGAATTCTTTTTCGACATATTCAGACTTTAGTTTGCCCTTTTAATTGTAATTTTCGTTTAGTATGGCAGATTTTGTCAAATAATTGAAAAAAAAACTTTACATTTCACGAATATTTTTTCTGAAAGTTATGAACATTATATAATGCGACAAAAACAAAAGATGCAATCAAAACTTTGTATGAGAATTTTTTCACACAAAATTATTATTGGAGATTAGTTAAAGTTTTTTTGTTCTTTTTAAACTCTTGTGCTTCAACTTTTTACACAAATAAACAAAATTTCAAGTTCTTTATTTCTTTTAAAAGAAGTCCAACCAATTCTTTACGCATTTGTTATGATGATTACTTTGTTCACGCAGCTAAGAAAGAGCTAACTTATTGCTCTTTTGGAAAATAAATACAAAATCCTGGGCACACAGCATCCTCAAGTATGTATGTACATTAAGGCATAAACAACATATCAAACAAATGTAAAAAATCAATATTTTGTGACAGTGTGGTGGTCAGCGTTACCACTTTTCAAAAAAAAAGTCGAAGTAGATTTGAGGAAAAAAGTGAAGTAGATTGCAAGTAGATATCAAAAATTAACTTTTTTCTAAATTTTAACTAAAAACAATTTTCTCAAACTTCATTTCACATTTGTTTATTTCAATCATTATGTTGTTTAGTAACAGAATAAAACCAGAATATGTAGTTAAATTCTGTTAATATCTGTCATCTACCAACTTGCATTTTTGAAAATAAGTCAATACATTTTTCGGTGGGTCAAATATTTCGTTTTTTGAATACTTTGCTTGTCTTATAGGCTCTTTTATAATATTTTTCACTGTACCGCAGAAGAGCTTGTTGGTGTTTTTATGTTTTATAAAATTCATTTCAGAGAAGATTCGATCTGCTGCTAAGGAACTGTGGGCAAAACTTCTAAGTTGACCATTAAGTCTGCGAGTTCTTGAAACATAGGCTATTCGACGATATTTTTAATTTTTTCAAATCACTTCAAAACCCAACGATACCTGTTTCAGGATTATATTTTTTTACGAAAATATAATTGACTCCAAAAACTAAACGCCACTGAGAATTCAATTCTACAAAATCTGAATTTCCATTAAGGGGATATGCTTTTACAATTTGTAGAATAGTTTTCATGTTACAAGTTTCAATATCATTATTTGTGCATTAGTATTGTGCCGAACGTAGATCTACTTCAATTGAAGTAAAGTGGTAACGCTGGTGGTGGTTGGTGGAAACCAAAAATGATCTACCACGAGATTATTAATTTTCAGCTCAGCGGTTCCTTCTTAGAGAAAAAAAATGGAATCAGTTTAAAGTAAGTGACTAGTTCAGAGTTTTTGCAAAAAGTTGTCACATCCATTGGGACCGATGGGTGGAAAAAAGTAAATAAGCAATGATAGAAGGTAAAGAACATTAACAAAGTATTAATTGTTACAAAAAAATACTTTTTTGAAGCATTCAACGTAAAACTATATGAATATAAGAAAAGAATCGGTGTGAAACTGTGTGAAAAAACTTCGAAATCGGTATATCGATTATGTCTGTCAAATTAGAGTCATGACTTTAGAGTCAAGGTGTAATAGTCTGGTATTACATGATGAATCTAGATGCATGCGACACTTCGAACAACATAAGTGCAAAAGAGAGACAAAATTCGAAAACATGAGATGCAAGAAAATCGACCTGTGTCGCACGTGTAAGATTTTCTGTGCGATAATTTGACAGTTCTCTTTGCTCTTGTCCGCTTACTTGCTGTTCTTTTTCATATAGCTTCGTAAACTTCGATGCATTTCAACATTATAAATATTTTTTATTCTATGGGTATTCCCGATTTGGTGCAACGAGGCTAGTAAAAATGCGAAATATTATTATTTTTTTAGTAGACCGTGAATGCACTTTTTCTCATCTGTTTGTAACACTGGCATTTAATTGTAGATACGAGTACATAATCTGTTATCTGTAGCTCAACTTAAACTTTAAACACTACACACTCCCTCTTCAGTTAACAGCAGAATAGAACCACTTGATTTTTGCCATTCGTTGGCATTTAAAAATTAAATTTTTAAACTTCTAACTCTCCACCTCATAAGGTCCAAGATTGCATCTAGGGGTTTCTGGTCAAGACATTTTCTATAATAAATCTGTGCTGTAGGCTTTTGTGATATTAATAAACGGTTGGTGTTATTAAAAGTCTAAATATGAAACAAAACTCACAATTTCAATTACCTCAATCATTATTATTTCCATGTCGCTCCACTTCTTAACAGGGATTTACCTCCGGCGACGGCGCTTTTTTTTTTTCTGCGTTAAATTTTATAAAATACAAAGAACAATAAAATATTTTTTCAGCTTCCAAAGGCTTTTAAGTTTTAATAAGTAGTGGCTCTTGATGCGCTGTCAAATATGCGACTGCAAATTTTACACCGTTAAATTTTTCTGTTGCCATAGGTTTAGGGTATAGCGACATCATTGCAAAATTGCACTCTGTATATTTTGATGTTGTAGTATTTTAAGATTTTACACTTCTGCATTTTTAAAATGATACTACTACTACTAATCATAATTTTGTGAGACAAATTTTGACAGCTGTCACAAACACAAATCCATTGCAACTGGGATGGAGTTATTTTTGATGCCAAATAACTAGGGCGCCATAAAAATTTTAAAAACTTATACAAGATTTAAATACAATGAGAAAGTTAAACTTACATATATGTGAAAACAATATTCGCAACAATGTTTATTTGCTGTAAACATATGTAAAAAAAAAACATGAAAGGAAACGTGAAACGACAGATAAAAACATTGTCATTCTCAAGTTAGTCTTATTATATTTCTCTTAAAGAAAGTGAAGTGATTTGTTCATACTTTTTGTTAATTAGTAACACGTTTCAAAATGATTTCAACCAAATATTTACGGGAAATTCGCAAAAATAATATTCTTAATAAATATAAAGGGTTATACAGTTGCGCCTTATAATCACCAATAGAAAAGTACATCTCTGATAAGTGCTTTTATTTCTCCAACTTCAAACTTTTGCTTGGGCATCTTGTAGAGATTAAGATTGTAGAGTTAAATTTTGTTTTGTCTCGATCTGCATACTAGGCTTAAACATAAAAAATGGACTTAAAACCGGGATGGAATCGCGGGATTGTCACTTTTTGATAGTCATATTTGATTATCAACTTATCTTTGCTTTGCAAAATGGCTAAAACACATGTGCAGCATTTTCTCTGCAGCGAAAATGCATTACACACGTTCTCAGTGTTCTCCCAACACCAAATTGAATTTGGGGCAAAGTAAGAAGAAAAATAAAAAAAGAAATAGTAATCCAATAATTTTTTTAGATGAATAATTCCGAATGCAAATGTTTGCAAGTTCAATGAAAAAAGGTGAAGAGAGGAAGAGGGCTTTGTGATAATAATGCATACAACGTCGTCACCAGGCACTAGGAATGGATTTAATGACATCGACTTCAGTGGAGGGATTAGAAACAGCAGTTTGGCTAGAAAATGATATTCGACTTCTGATCTCGATTGAGTTATGAAAAAACGTTTTGTTAAAAATGAAAAAAAAAAAGATGTGGGAGTATAGGGGCCGACCCATAGAATGCGTCACATGCGTTGTGCATTGAATAAGAAATAGAGGAAGAGAAGAGGCATATGTCACACATACAGTGTACGTGAGTGAAGCATTAAAAAAAAAAACAATTCTGATGACCATCTGTCATTTTGAATAGCCGTACGAGAGTGTAGAAATAAAAGAATAGCCATATTTAAGCGTTGAAACCATATAAAAAATTAAAATAAAAGTGTTTCTTTTAAACATATACTATATTTCATTTAAAATAATACAAAACAATATGCGGTGCTGTGTTAAATCGTGTAAAATCTCCTATAATAAGGATAAACAAGTTTTCGTTTCACAAGTAAGTTTTGGCTCAACAACAACACAAAGTAATTTGAAGTGATGTTTTTTAGGTAATTACACTATCGTAAAATACTTATCAATTGATATTTTATGGTATTTTTCCTTAATAAAGCAATTCTGTTGAGAATTAAAATATACTTCTATCTTGTGATTTCTCTGGAGACGACCTGTCAAATTATAAATTCTCGGACAGCGTCGAATTAGTTTTTGTTGGTGATGGCAAGGCGCAAAAAATTGTTGAGCCCGTAGAGGAGAATTATTTTTCTACTTAATTGACAAAAAATGTTTAAAGTAACCATAAGTATAATTTCAAATTATTTGACTAAGAAAAATATCTGTGAAGCGTTTTTTTTTTTTCATTAAAATAAAACTAAAAACTATATGTATTTTCATTTCTAAATTCCCAATTTTAAAGTTTCTGTAATAGGTAAGTTTTATTTTATTATTTCAAGCTTGATTTCTTCGTTATTATAACCTAGCTAAGCAAATAAATTGAAAAAGACTTTCATTCCATCATTTATTAGATCGAATAAAATTAAACTAAATTTAAAAAAAAATTCTTTTAAGGCTGCAAACTATTTATTTGGGCGCCCCAGTAAGTAGCCGTTAACTTTCATGTCGACCCTGTATCAAAGCATTTGTGTGTGTAACTCACACAAGTATGAAAAATGCTTCACTTTTTTCTCGATATGCCTCTTCAGTCTCCTGTAGTTCTTATTCAATGGCGTTGCGGCACCGGGTCCGTTGATATTGACGTACGAAACTGATAGGGGTGACGCAATGGATACGTTGCCTTGTTTTGATTTTTAGCCTAGTGAGTACTGAGGAGACTCAGAGAATTTTATAGAACTAATAGGCGTTTTTCTTTTTTAACTCAGAAAAGAGCTCTGAACAGAGTCCGAGCATATCGAGCATGCTCCGAACATCCTCTGAACAAAATTTAACTCAGTCTGCTCAGTTATTTTATTCTGAGCTCATAGAGCGCGCTCTGGACAAGCTCAGAACATGTTCAGAACGAAAAAAGCAACACAAATTTGATGCTCTGAAAGTTCAGAGCTAAAAAAGAAACAATTTTTTGTTTGGCAGTTCAGGCTCTGCTCTGAACTACAAAAGAAAAACGCCTTATGAGAACTCTATTTAATATTTGTTTGGATATCATTAAACTGAAAAATTTACGGAATTGGCATCACAAAACTATCAAAATAATGGAAATAATCCAGAATATTATGAGGAAGCTTATTTTCGTATTTTATTATAGTTTATTCGATCTTTGCTTTTTCGGCGACTTCAAGTAAATGTTGAATGTAGTTTGGACGGATGTAAATGCCTTCACCTTCTCCATTTACTGCATTAAAAACTTTTTCTAATGCAGCGAAGTGAGCCATCATTGTGGGATTTGCTTTGGACAAGCCTCCTTCGTCCAAATGATTGACCCAAGAGCTTTCTTCTAGTTCAATTTGTTCCAGGTTTGGTATGATGTTTTTAAAACGATGGCAAATGTAGTTAGCCAAGTTTTCCAAACCATCGTAAGCAAATGGGAGATTTATAATTTGAATGATGGGTACCATGATTCCTGGTGTTAGGTCGATTTTCTGGGCCCATGTTTGAAGAGTTCTGATTGCAGGGAGAGGAAAATTTTGCTTTTTAAGCAATTTGTAAGATCTGGAAATAGAAGAATAAAGCGTTATTGATCTGGCTATATCTTCCTCAGACTAAGTTGATCTTTTTACGCCCATTCGATTTTTTTTATTTGCCCAGGAGTGAAAATTGTTAGAAGCTTTTCTTCTAAGTTGGACTGGTTGAACTTCGCTTTTTTCACTTCAGTCTCCAACTGATTTATTCTCCTGGGCATTCATCACGTAAGGATGTCGATATCGTTTTCGATATCGTCATCGATAGCCTTGCTTCACGTAAGCATAAAAATCCCCTATCGCCCAAACGATATCGAGCAGACGATTTAGCTTTAGCTTCATGTAAGTAACAAAGCTGTAGTCTTGACGATATCGTTTAAACGATACCGATTTAGCTATCGTTTTTGTTAGTTTTTTGTCTAAGCGTTTTTTTTTGAAAGCGTAGCCAAGGCATCCGTTTGACTGATATTGTTTCCTCATAAGAAAAAAAAAAACAATTTCGTAAAACTCTATGAAAATTTTCAATTATCAAACCTGTTTGTTTATTCAGCGTCTGTCTGAATTATTTTCAGAAAAAACGATAGACGACACGAGAGCAGTAGTGCTACGTGAAGCAAACTTTTGACGATATCGTTTTCTTCTATCGTTTAGACGATTGTCGTCAGAAAAATTACATGATGAGAGCCCTGGTCTTAGTCCCTAACTCTGTTTTGAGTTGCTCATTTTCTTCGCGTAAGGTTTTCTAATAAGTTTATAAAAACAAATTATTTTATACATTTTCAGACTGCATGGATAGTACGATTAAGACTTTTTTCCTATCATAAATACCTACAAATATTATTAGATATGTAGGTACTTACAATTGTTCAGTTAACTCATCAAATTAAGCTTGTTCTAATAGTGGATGTGGAATATTTTCCATCAAGCTATCATGTTCGCATTGCTCTTCAGACACATTTTCATGCTCGAGCTCAATGGGAACTTCCAGCAACTCACTTTTTTTTTGACTTTTTAGCTCCATTCTTTTCGAGCGCTTTGTTGTGTCAGGCTCAGACGCTACAGACAGTTGCTTTGGATAAACCATAGGAACTGCATCTGGTTTCAAAATCCAATACCGTGTGAATCCTATTGACATAAATCTATTTCAGATTGTAGTTCTGAACTACTTTTTCGTATTAACTTATCCATTTCGTACTTAATATTGTTTATAAAATGTTCTCGCAATAAGTGGAGACTACAAATTCTTGCAATTAAACATTAATTTTATCCTTGCGTTTGGTGAACAAGGTCCATTGCTTCGAGAGATTTGAATTTCCTTTTGGAAATTTATGAAAGCTGAAATCTCTGGTTATCTTCTTTCTTTCCTTGTTATTGCAGTCAAAAACCGAACAAACACCTATGTTTATTAATAAATATTTTTTTATTTAGTATACTTGATTTATAAACAATACCACTTTAAATAACTATTGATTTTAAATTTTGAAAATTCACTTCCTTTAACATTCACGACAGGAAATAGAGTGAAATTGCGCCAAAAATACGAACTCTCTTCAGTTCGATCAGATTGAGTGTTCGTGACGTCACGATAGTTTGAACACCAAAACCTCACATGCGCAATGCGCTATCTTTATTAGTTGTATCATGGGTCGGCCCCTTATGTAATTACACAAATCAATTCCCACGGCAAAAGTTTTTCACCATGCCAAGTGAAAATAAATGGAAGAGCTTTGAAAGGGCTTTCAAAATATGAAAAAAAAAAAAAAATGGTTTGTTTTATGAATATTTTATCACATATTTTCATAATTAAGCTTTTTATTGTCGTTTTTTTTTATTTAAATAAGAAAAAACTACGTCACATAGATTTTTCTAAAGGTGGAAAACCTTGTTCATGCATGAAAGTTGATCCAGGGTATCCAACAAAGATATCAATAAATTTCTTTTTTTCGTCGCTTATATTCCTTGCAAACAAACACTTTTATGACGTTCTTCGTCTTCCTATTGATGTAACCGTTCTTTCTATTACTAGGCGGATCAATTCTTGTGCGTGCCGTGTAACCGTTCTTTCCATTTTTAGGTGGATCAATTCTTATGTTCCGTTTGTCATTTGCACCAAAAAAAGTAAATATTTTCCTTATTTATTTCAAAGCATACAAATTACCAAAAACACAATACATTCTAGTTGTTTCTACATTATAGGTAGGTACTCGCAGTCTCAATTTTCCTTTCATCATTTGGAGATTTTGTGGTCGATTCACAGAGTTTACCTAAAAAGTATATACCTAACTATTTTTATCATAAAACACATGTTCCCAAAGCGACGTCAAACCGATCAGCAATATCTCTATAATTATAATAGCATGCGTCATGGCCTGCAAACCATAGGAAAAGTGCTATATGGCTTTCTGGATAATTTTTGTTAGACGGATCCACTTTTCCATGTATTTACTAATTGCTTATAAAGTGCACTACTAACTCGATGAGTTACAAACACTTTTTCCGAGTAAGAGAAGCAAATTCATTAAAGTACTCGGTAATACAACTTATTTTAACTTTCATCAAAGAGAGCACCATCGCGTTTATTCCTTCATATTCAGATTCGGAAGAAGAATCACTTCATAAATCAAGTTCATCATAATTTTTTATTAATTCCTCCAAAATTGTATTTTTATTTATGTCTTTCATTATACATACTTGAGCCCAATTTGTTTTCTTTTAACATCTGACTTACGACGTTTCAGTTTGACATATGACATTTTTGCTTCAAATAACTCTGACAGTTTTCATGAAACTATAATTTACTTTATTTCTGCTTCAACAACGTATTACATACTTCAAAAGATGATGAAATCACGTTTTTCCTATAGCAACATATAAAAGTGAAAATTTTCGTTGGCCGCAAATATATACATATGTATGTCTTCGGCAACTAATATTATTGATTTCAATTTATTCTACACGATATTTTATTTTTTTTAATTTTAAATCAGAAAAACTACAAAAAATAAATTTATAACTCATGGAGGATAACAAATATTCAAATTTTTCTTACTACATCAATAACGTTTTTGACAGTTGATGAAGCGATAAAAAACAAAATTGACAAAATTTTAGCAGAAAATTATAGCAAAAAGTGAGAGAAATAATTGTTTTTAGCCAAATTACACAAGAAAAAGTTATTTCACTTCCTGTTATTAAAAATAAAAACTACATATTATGAACAATAAATTTTACTAAAAATTGGTAAAAATTATTTTCTATGTAGCTTAAGTATCTCGGAAACGAGCAATGATTCAAAGATTTTAAATTTATTAAAACTTATCTACAATATAACTTACCAGTACAACTACTAGAGTTTGACATCATCGAATAGATAGTTTGATTTACAAAAAATAATGATGCCACCTCTACCAGAAATAAAAGAACGTCAACTTGCTTGCTAGTATTGTAATGTTTTTATTTGGGCCACATAGATTTATAATTACATATATTTAATTTGTATCCAATTACCATTTTGCATTTTTACTGCAAAATAATTTAACTTAATTTTTCCTATTAATATTAATATTAAGGAAAATTTACTTAGGGTATAACATGCTTTTGTATCAAACATACTTTGTCTTTGAAAATTTTACCAGCTGACTCTCGATTCATGCCTATGAAATGATATAATGCTTCATGATCTTCAATTTTTGGCTTTGATCTGAGTGTCCTTTTTCTTCCACAACCTTAAATAAAGAAAAATGGTATAATGTCTGTAAGTAATAATAATAATAATTATTATTTCATTAAAAATTGAATAAATCTACTTGGAAAAACAATTTGTGTGTAGGCATGTATGTAATAATGGGTGATTTTTTAAGAGGTTTAGAACTTAAAAAAAAAAAAAAACACAAAAAATTCGGAAAAATGAATGAAATATTTATTTGAATCGATAGTTTGAACCTTGCAATTTAATGTTTAAAGATAATTTCATGCAAATGTTGACCGCGGCTGCGTCTCAGGTAGCCCATCCGCTGAGTCCAATTTTAGCATACTCTTTCACACATATCGACCGGTATCTCACGAATGAATGCATGGATGTTGGCTTCCAGTGCGTCAATCGAAGCGGGCTTGTCCCTATAGACATTAGACTTGACATACCCCTACAAAAAATAGTCTAATGGTGTCAAATCGCACGATCTAGGCGGCCAATTGACCGGCCCGAAACGTGAAATTAACTGTTCACCAAACTCGCCTCGCAATTGCGCCATTGTTTCGCGTGCTGTGTGGCATGTGGCACCGTCTTGTTGAAACCACATATCATGCAAGTCAAGAACTTCCATTTCGGGCAAAAAAAAGTTTGTTATCATCGCTCGGTAGCGTTCACCATTGACAGTAACGCTACGATTCGCATCATCTTTGAAGAAATATGGCCCAATAATGCCGCCGGCCCATAAACAGCACCAAACAGTGGCTTTTTCGGGATGCATTGGTAGCTGTTGCAATGCTTCTGGCTGATCTTCACTCCAAATGCGGCAATTTTGCTTATTTACGTACCCATTTAACCAAAAATGAGCCTCATCGCTGAACACAATTTTTCGATAAAAAAGCGGATCCTCGGCCAGCTTTCCAAGAGCCCATTCACCAAAAATTCGGCGTTGTGGTAGGTCGGCTGGCTTTAGTTCTTGCACTAGCTGTATCTTAAAAGGCTTTACGCCCAAATCCTTCCGCAAAATTTTCAACGTAGTGCTGTAACAAAGGCCTAACTGCTGGGAACGGCGCCGAATCGACATTTCGCGGTCTTCTGTCACACTAGCTGATACGGCCGCAATATATTCTTCACTACGCACGGTACGTAAACGTGTTGGTGGTTTAATGTCCAACAAAGTAAATTTGGTGCGAAATTTGGTCACAATCTTCCGAATAGACTGCTCAGAAGGTCGAGAATGCCGACCATAAAATGGAAGCAGCGCGCGATGAACATTTCGAACCGAGCACGAATTTTGATAGTAAAATTCAATATGCAAGCGTTGTTCATTTGTAAGACGATCCATGGTTGAATTGCAAACCAAACTGAAGCTGTTTGACAGTGAAATAAGGTACTAAACACACGTCAGCTGTCAAAACCAGTGCTGCCAAAACCAAACCAGCTAAAAAATCACCCGTTATTTATTTATAGGTACTTAAGCATAACCTTTAAAATAATTGAACATATTTTTAACTTATCGTAAGTTATTCTAATTCCTTTGACTTTTCGAATTGAAAAAGTTGAAAAATCTCGACGTTTCAAGGCCCCTAAAATCAAAACCCATAATAAACCTACAGAGCGATTTATCTGTGTTCGTGTGTATTATAGTTGGAACTCTTTGAAAAAGAGTAGTACAAGGAAGTGCCCCTGTGGCATTCTAAAGGCCCAACTATAATAGACATAAGCAAACATAAGCTTATGTCAAAAACCCAACGAAAATTCACTTATGTTTGTGAAATTACGGCGCATATTCATAATGAAATTTTGCTTACGTATCTACATGTCAAAATAATATTCGCAGCTATAAAATTTGGTTGATTTTTTGATTCTAGGTAATTTAATTTTTGTTTAAAAAAAATGGAGTTCAATACCAAATTAATTTGTTTTATTTTGATTCTTTTTTTCTTTAATAACTATTTAATTTTGTTTTAAGCAAGAACTCGTCACAACAATCACAATACACAATAGAATCAGAAACAGAATGAGAAATTCACGTGCACACTGTCTCTTTGTGTGCTAACATCACAGAAGATTTTTCTCTCCAACTAAATGTGAGATATCTGATATATTTGATATCAGCAGATTTTGTCTTTTTTCTATGGGCATAGTTGGATATTTTCTGTCTTGACAAACATTCTGAGAGAAATTATCTCCAGTGGAGTTGGCCTGTGCGTATTTGATCAAAGCTGTCAGATTTTACTTATGCGGCGAGCGACTGGGATCGCTCTTGCTTATGTTTGCTTAAGTGAACGAAACTGAGAAAAATTGAACGAAACGGAGCTGGACTCCATTATGGTCACTCGCATTGAGTTTCTTTGTATTCGCACGTTTACTTATGCACGCATATGCTGGCTTATGCCTATTATAGTTGGGCCTTAACTGGGACGGAATCGTTTTTGATTTCAAGTTACTATTCCTTATTTTAGGATTTTTGTTCTCAAAAGTATATTTATATAAAAATATGAAATGTCATTCCGTTGAATGAATCCGAACAAAAGAAACTGCAAAAAGTTAGACAAGTGTGAAAAAAAATTAAGTTACCTGGAAAAGAGAAAATTCTATCTATCATTAATTCAATTTGACATTTTTTGTGTATATTCGGCTTGATTATGATTTTACTATTGATAACAAGTCTTTTTTTCAAAACAAAAACTAACAATTTGATATACATTGATTTTCGACAAAAAGTAATGATATTGACTTCAAATGTATGCATTTCAATTTCAACACAATGCATTTTTGTCAATACCTAATGATAAAATGTTGACAAATATCAAATTGACAATTTATACAACAAAATAAAGAAAGAGCAAGAAGGTATACCTACAAAAAATTGTTTTTTCACTAGAATAGCTTGAAAAATTCTTAAGTGTGATTATATTTTCTGTAGGTATAACTTAAATTATTATTAATTATCATCAGCGTAAATCGATAATATCAAGAATGAATCGATTTCAGTTTTTACAAAAATTAGCAAATACACAAGAATTAACATAATTAGATATGTTTTATTTGAAGACTGCAAAATAACACGATTCTATATTTTAAGTTTGTGATGTATTGTAACAGAAAAACTTAAATAACTACCATGATTTCCTAGCACAATCAGAAGTTGTCAGTATGGGTCGCATTCAGCCATTTTTGTCTTTTTTAGTATCAAAATTATTTCGATGAGTATTTATTTCCCATATGAATATGGCAACAAAAAACAACAACTAACAAAATGCAAAAAAGACCGAAATCAAAACAAACTCTCTTTTATCATATACCTATGTAATGTACATATGCGTTATGTATGTACGTATGTACATTGTACATACGTTCAAAATATTTGACAAAAAATCAAAACAACGAAGTCAAACCCAACTCAACTTTATACACATAGGTACATATACATCAGAGTTACCATAGGAATTCATAAACATTGGCGCAAAATTTTAAACGATTTAGCAAATTGTTTTTTAGCAATTTGCTAAGCTAAAAAGAAAGTTTCGCAAATTTTAAACGATTTAAACCTTTTACTATGTATCTCTTAACATATTGCTAAAGTTACAATCCCAAAAACCCTGCTTTAACTTTTAGCAATTTGCTTAATCCATATTAAA
Organism: Scaeva pyrastri; assembly: GCA_905146935.1. NCBI lineage: Eukaryota > Metazoa > Arthropoda > Insecta > Diptera > Syrphidae > Scaeva > Scaeva pyrastri. The sequence continues at coordinate 84,724,020 of LR989927.1, forward strand.
TCTGTCATTATCCTAAAAAAATGCTTTTTTTGACTTTTTTTTGTTAGAAACTTACACCAGGATGATGGAATATGAGAATAAACCTGGGATAGAATCGCGTAAGGCGATAGTTGATTGTTGATAATCAAAATATGTATATGATTTTGGTTCACGTAAAGAATTTGGTCGAAAGATTGGTTTTTAAAAAGAAATACATTTTTTTTTAGCAAAATTTCACAAGCTTCTTTTTTCTATCGCGATTTTTATATTCGCTGGATTTTATTTGCCAGATTTCTTGAAGTTCTCTATACAAATCTATAAAAGATCGCCAGAATTCACAATCCCGAATTGCCATTTTATTAAAACAACTTGCGACGCACCACACCCAACAACGCAACTGAATAGTGAATAGGAAATGTGCGCGTGCATCCCCATACACATCACACCGATTAAGACACCGACACAAAACAATCAAAATCTTTTGACTTTACTTGCTCCGTGTCTCACACCGAAAATCGGTGTCGACACCAGCCCACACACAGCACACATTTCCGCACACCGACACAAGTGTGCGCACAAGTGTGGTGTCTATGGGCCGCTTAAGTTGATTATCAAATTGACTTTCACTTTTCTAGTATAGTTTTTTGGTGACAGCTATATGTAGGTGTCGCTTTCATAAATTTTTCTTAGGTTTTTGAGAAAGATAAGTTGTGTTTTACTTTAAATTGAAAAATAAAGTAAAAAAAGTTAAAAATATAAAAAAAGAATGTGAATAATCCATAATGTAAACATCAATGCGTTTATTTTATGAGACTACATAACTCAGCAAGAAATAACACACAAATTTAATTGCTGAGAGTCAATTTAAGGAATAAAGCTAATATTTTGGAGCTTCCTAGAGGAATGTATGTAGCTACTTATGAGACTTTCTATGGAAATTTATTGGTATGTTATTTCCAACACATACATACATATATTATACATTTTAAATTCCTAAAAAACTTTCCACAGAATAAAGAAACGTAGGTATAAACAAATAAAAGTAGGTATACTGTATGTATTATGTATTGTATATTTCCGTAATAATACACAACAGCTGATCGAAATGACATTTGTTCCTATTTAATAATTTAAAATTTGAACAAGGTTTTCCAAACTTGGGTAAGTGCTACCAAGCAATCTTAAATTTTTAGAGATCGCTTTACACAGAGCAAAGAGGAGTTGATAAACAAAATTGACTATCAAAACAGTGACAGTCACCTATCGCCTTACGCGATTCCACCCGTGTTCATGTGTATTTTAATATTACTGGATTGCATAAGATTGTCAGGTTTACACTTGGGACATTTCCAACTTATGGGTCCGTTTAATCATGTTTCCTTTGCTTCTTTTCTGTGTAAAAAAATATGTGACATTTTTTTGTATGGGGATGAGCGAGTTCTTTGGTTATTCTATAGAGAGTTCTGCTGTCGCACCTGTTTGCGGCTTCTTCTGCTTTTAGGGCCAGAACGTTGGTGTAATTACGATTATCACGTGTTACACCACGCTGGACGTCTTTCATCTTCATGCGGTATGTGGATTCTAGCTCGTTTCTCTCTTCCCCGTGAGCAGCTGCCAAACGATCGTCCATCTTTGCCCAAGTTTCTTCCGAAAGCCAGGTGTTAGTGCTTCCTTGCACACGACCGACTATTCTTTCAGCACCTGATACGAAAGCATTTTTCACAGCACTCCATTGGTTTTCTATGGATTCGGGTCCAGTGCTGCTGATTGATCTCATATGTTGCGAAAGGTGGTTCTTGAGTTGTTGTCGAGTGTTAAGGTCCCTTAGTCTGTCCGTGTTAAACTTGGGCATTCTGAATTGAATTTGATCTCCGAATTACAGCTTACGTAATCTTAGGGTAGCTACCATAAGATGGTGGTCGCGGGCAAGCCCCATGTCAGCACCTCTTCTATTTCTGGCATCTAAGAGACTGCTTCTGAAACGACGGCTAATCGCGAAGTGATCAATTTGCTTGAAAGAAGCTTGTCTGTCTGTCAACACCTAGCTTATTTTGTGGCATGTTTTATGTTCAAACATATGGTGCCACCAATCAGAAGCGTTGCAGAAGTCCACACACTTATCACCATTGTCATTGCAACTGCCAATGACGTGCCTGAGCCCTTCGTTATCGCTACCAACCTTGGCATTCAAGCCTCCCATTACCATTATGATATCTCCGCGTGGTGTGTGGTTGTATACGACACTTAGCTGACTGTAGAAGCCTTTTTTCTCTTCGTACTCTACTCCGGTGTACCTATGTACATATGACAGATGTCTATTGGGTAAACTTCTTTTGAAAATGCTATGTTTTTTATATGAACTATTTCTTATAAATATCAAGGTGCGAATATTTTTCCCATAACTTTACCATATTCATAATAATTGATCTAACGGTAGTTTATTACAAATGAATTCAGTCTTAATAAATGTACATATGTTTGGCTGAGGAAATAATAAAATAACACCAAACAAGAAAATTCATAACACCCGGTGGTATGTTAGGGTACTTTTCAAAATTAGTTTTGTTAAAATGTAAATATTTATTCGGGAGAGGGTTCTAAATTATATATTACAATAAAGCTTTAAAAAATGCAGACAAAAATATATGTCATCATCATCACTGATAATTTTGAAATATCGATGTTCAAAAGTTTAGTAAAAATCATTTGATTTTCAAGAAGTTAACACTAAATATTGAGCATAATATATTGGTGCAAGCAACATAATATTGAATTCATTGGAAAGATATAAAAAACACCTTTTATTTGATATTAACATTATTTTCTTACGTGCCCTATATCGCAAAATATAAGCAGTTCTTTAAAACACGTGAAATTCAGGTGTTAACCAACTTCAAAATCAAATATCTCAAGAACCTCACCAACGACTTTGGAAATATTTTACAGGCATAACGTGCTGAACTTTCACCTTTCATTTGATATAACTTTTATTAGTGAATGCACTGGGCCCAGGCCCCAAACAAAAATGGGCTATGCCCTTTACTGTACTACGGATTTGAACTTGTAATATTTTCTTGCTTACTTAAACTAAAAGAGTGGTGGTATAAAATTTTTAAAAACCTTTTTCTAATTTATTTTGTGTTTATAAGAATTCTTAAATCAGGAAAAAGTATTTTTTATCATATTTTTTTCATCGTACAAACAAAAAGCTTTAAAAAATCTTACCTGTAAAAGCGTTGCAAAATGGGCGTTTATCGAATCTTAGTTTGATAAGTCCAAATATTTTATGCTTGAAAATATTTAATTTTTATTACATTGAAATACATGAACTAAATAGATATGGTATTATGCATATATACTTTACAAAAATCATCTGTAGAAATTATATTTTCAAAGCAGACAAACTGTATTATTAAAATAGTCTTCCAGACTGCTAGTGTCACTGGAAATAAAAATAATTTGTATTATATTAATAATATCTAGTTATCTACATATAGAGTTTGGAAAATAAAATTATGTATGTACATAAATACAAAAATATTATCATAGTCTAATATTATTTATATTAGGGTGTCCGTTATTTCCCAAAGTTATTCTTTTGGAATGTGAACACCGGAAATAAAAAGTTTGTGTCCTAAGAAAATAATATTTTTAAACAAAATTTGAACCGAGGTCATTAAAGCTAAATCAAAATATCGCGTTAGGTCGGTCGGTAGGGTGAACGCTTGAGGTTTAAAAGCTAAATTTCGTTTTGCAAATGCTAGGGTCGCGCTTTTTAAAATAAGAAATTGTACATACGATCAAACGCTCATTAACGCCCGACCAACCTAACGCGATATTGTGATTTGGTTACTAGCTTGTGTCTCTAAAGTCATATTTTTTCAAACAAATTTGTGTGGGAATTTCACATTTTGTACGTTTTATTCTTTGTCGTAAACTATATTAGTTATTGCAAATATTTTGTTTATTCTAGTAAAATAAATATTAAAAAAATGCATTTACAAATTAATTTAAAAAAATAAATTATAATTTATGTATGTATGTACATCTCAAAGTTTTCATCAGATACATACATTATGTACATTTTAGCATCCGGTTTTATGTTTAAATTTAAAAATAAGAAGAACATTGACATACTATTAAATTAAATTTAGTGTTTAAAAATTAATTTTTTTGAAAACTTTTCACAAAACTTAATTTAAAAATCGAATTAAAGAAGAGATTTCTGACTTAATTTATTTTTATTTATTATTTATATTTAATTATACTGTATTGTACATTTTCTGCATTCTTCTTTTAAATTTCAGTTGCTTAGCAACATAATAAATAAATTCTCATTATTATTTTCATTAATTCTTTTTTTCTATAAAATTCTAAAAACGTATACATAAACTCTAAATTAAAGCTATGTATGTACATATTTAATTTCGCAAACAATTCGATCAAAAATATTGAAGGAAAAGAACACGGTTTTTAAATTTTTTGGACAAACTTTGTCGGAACCGGTTAAAACCTTTTTGAGAAAATGGTAGGTACCACAAAATTTATTTTATTCCTATTTAGTATGTAGCAGTGGTGAGGCGTCCATATAAGTCGATTATTTCCGACTTACCTTTTGAAAATTAAATCCTTAACGACTTTAGCTTCTGAAGGCATGAATATAATTTATTCTCACACCTGCACACGCTGTCAACAATACTTTAACAACTTTGCTTTCAATTTTACTCTATACACATGACGTTTGCTTTTCAACTTATTCCTTAACAAACACAAAACTATACCAGCAACAAAATAACACGAAAAATGTCGAGTTACAAAACATCTCGTCTCCTTATCAACCTGCTCTTAAGCAAATACAACACTATACCAGCAACAAAATAACCCGAAATATGTCGGGTTACAAAACATATCCCTGCATAGAACAAATCTGTTTTCTTTCCTCTTCTTTCATATACTGTTCACTGCGTGTGACACCTCTTTGTTTAATACACGCTTTCTTATGGGACAAAATAACCCGGTTTTCATCGACTTATTTTTTGGTGAAATTGTGTGTATCCCCATGCTTTTGACCTGACTCAAGAGTCTAGCTGATGAATCATGTGTGTTGCACAATGCGCAGTGCGCATGTCAATGCTGCTTGAGGTCGTGGTGTGTGGGTTTCAAAGAAACAAAAATAACTCGGTTTCCTTCGACTTATTTAAAAAATGTGTGTCTGTGTATCTTTCAATCACTGCGCTGATGAACCAACATGCGACGTTATAGATGTTTCTGCAATAAAATAACTCGCTTCTTTCCGACTTATTTTATGAATGTATCCACTGGAGTGGATCCTTAATCTCAAAGGTTAAGGTTGCAAATTCATTTGCCAGTAGCTTGAATATTAGCTTTAATTTATTTTTGGCCGTAAGTCCAGAAAACAACTGCAACTTTCATACAGTGGAACAATTGGCCCTAATAAATGCTGCAAGTTGCAAACAGGATTATACTTATTTAAAAATTCAAATTACAAGCAGAACGCAGTGCAACACTTGAATTGATTTTTTTTTCGGTGTGAAATTGAATATTAAAAATTTATATTTGAAATATAATGTATATTTATTATAATTTTGATTGATAAAAGAGTAATTCTTATGTGAAGGTTTACATCAGTCTACTGCCTATATTTCAACCATTTGGTCTAATTAATTGTAATGAATTATATACTGAAACAATGAATATTTTTACCAAATCACAAAGATATTGGTATCTATATTATATATAATTATATTTTTATTTGGAACTTGAGTTGGAATAGTTGGAACTTTTTAAGATTCAGCTTAGCTTGATACGCAGATACACATTACACGAAATTATTTCAAGTATAAACATTTGGAATTTAATATTTTGGTGACCAATTTTTCTCCGACTTACCTATTGAAATTATTCACGCCTCGCCACTGGTATGTAGGTACATACATAATATAATAATATGTATGTACAGCTGTGTTCAAAATAATAGTAGTTCCAATTGATAAAAGTGCTCAGCACGGCAAATATACGAGAGTTGTTGGATTAAAATACATAGCTTATTAGCTGACCCGGCGAACTTCGTCTCTCCCAAATTTAACGTCATAACATAAACTCAAGAGTAACATAGTAGGTAATAAAACATTGCGTAAAAATGAACTTTAGAAATACATATGCGAAATTTTCAGAACTTTTCAATGAATTCTACACATTTACGTCACACAGTGGGGACGTAGTAGAAAAAATTCAATTTTTCGAACTGCTTAGTTTGAAGTTCTATTAGGTATACATACATACATACATACTTTTCTAAAACAATTTTCCCACGGATATGATCATGGTTTTGGGTTAAAAACAATGTTTTGGCTGAAATAATGGCTTAAAACCGATATTTGAAATGCGCTTAAAGATAAGTGTTTAGACATTATCTCCACGTCACGGATTAATATTTAAAATTTTTCTTTTTATGGATTGTTGTCAAATATCTGTTAAAAAGCTTTTATATTCTGATCAAAAAACGTTTGTCTAAATATAAGGGCTCTTATGTAATGACCGAAGTCTTAATGATATCTTATGTTCCCGGCTAAACATTAAATTTTGACCCATCGTCTGACAATTTTTGGCCGTCTTACGTAAACCAAAAGTCCATAATGTTTTTATTTTTACGGATTACTGTATACATACATATGTACATAGTAAGTTCAGATTTAAATGTGAACATTAAAGTGCTTATTTGACTGACTAAAACTCTTAAAAATTTTCACGCATTGCAAACATAATACATATGTACATACATACATACATTCAAACGTATGAAATTCTACTTATGTAATTTTTTTTGGACCAAAAATCGATAGACGATGGGCCAGCATTTTTCTTGAATTTTTTTAAGTTCATAGCAAATTCATGGGCTTATAATCCACCCAAATGAACCAAAATTGCATTATGGGAAGCAATGCACGAATTTGTTTTGAGTGTGATGTCCTACAGTCGTAATTTTTTGAAAGAAATTATTTTTTCTATTTTTGTTTATTTATATTTTTGACAAAAGAAAAAAACTAAGAATTTGTTTTTTGATACGTAAAGGTGTTATAACCCTTATATTTCGGTAAAGGTAGTGTTATGTGTAAATCCACCGTACCGATTTTGTGCAAACTTTACATAAACCATCTTCTAAATAGTCTGAACAAAGCCTAAAAATTTGGTTTAGATAGGTGAACCCGTTCTTGAGTTATAAAATTACAACGAGAAATGCCATTGATTTTTATATACATAGATAGATAGAAGATACATACATAGATTAAAGGCTATACTTGTTGGGGTAAAAGGCAAATATTCTATCTTCCCTACTGCACATGTTTTGTTTTTGTTATTACTTTTCTTATTTTTTTTTTGTTATTTATTAAACTAAGGTTAGCTTAGTAATCGGAATCGCAATAAAACGCTATCCTTAGTTTCAAACTGACTTTACCCTTGAGCCAATTGTCAACACTTTTCAGAGAAAAAAACAAAATATCGCTTTGAAATAAACATAATAAAATGTGTCAAATAGCCGAAACTGTATCCTTAGTAAATTACTGAGCTCGATTACAAACTTGTTTCTCCTCAGTTTTCGTTTGTTATTGTTTTCTATCTAAAATTTTACTAACCTGAGGATAAAATGAACAACAAAACGCGGCTATATGTATATAGAAAACCAATAAAAAACAGAAATCATTTATAGTCAGGTCAACTTAAAATGAAAAATACGGGTAAAGTACATACATTAATTAGTACAAAGCTGAAAATTTGCATGAATGTTGAGAACACCTTTACAAAGCCCCCATCGATCATACGTGTGCAAGAATTACCATTTCGGAGATATAGCGATTCAAAAAGTTGAAAATGTTGTATTCTTCATAAAATGTACATAATGTATTTCCAGGTAGTGCACTTTGCGCGTTTTTTAACTTCTCATAGGGAGTTATTGCAATCGCAATGGGTCCGATTTGTCAAAATTTAATTTTTGATAAATTTGGACGTTTCAAGGTCCCTAGAATCTAGATCCGTCAGTTCTAGACAGACGTCTGTGTGTTCGTGTGTACGTATGTTCGTATGTTTGTACCTTCGGTATATTATTTTTCGTCCACGGTATAAAGATATCGACTCCAAATAAATTTTGATCGACAGGTTACAACTTCGAAAATGCAGACAAAATTGTCATAACAATTTGTCAGGCGGTTTTTGCACTATAGAAATTTAAAAAATAGTGAATATTTTGATTTATTAAAAGTATCTCAGAAACAGATAATGCGATAATATTGATTTCAAATAAATTTTATTATGTGCAACGTGATTTGATACAGATTTGGTATAAATTTGAAAAAAGTTGAACATATCGTTATTTTTTAAAATAGAATAACAAAAAAAAATGTTGACGCACAAATTATATACAAAGAAGAAAAAATTATATTATCTTCAAAACAATTTTTGCTATGTGAAATGACGTTTTTGACATCTTGTAAAATTTTGGAAAAAATCAATTGACAGTTTTTTTATAAAAAAAATAAAAAAGTAAAAGCAAAAAATTTTTGACACATATCAAAAAATAAAAATTTAGCAAAAATACCAAAAGTCGTTTTTTTTGACTTGAATATGTCCAGAGTGGTCAGTCATTTGAAATTCAAATTTATTTTATTTTTTAAATTATACAACTGTTAGCGTATGGTAATTTTTGACGAGTATCGAAGTATCAGTTTTTTACAAAGAATAAAAAAAAACTAAAACTAAAAATTACCAAAAAATTTCAAAATTTTGTTTTTGACTCAATTACCTTCACAACAAGCAATGATATTGACTTCAACAGTATTTTAGTTTCATTATAATGCATTTGTCAATACCTAAATTATAAAATGTTGACGAAAAGCAAATTTACATTTTTAACAAAAAAAAAACGATCTACCAAAAATAGTTTTTCCACTAGAATAGCTCAAAAAAAAGTGTGATACCTAATATTTTTTTAGTAGTATAATTGTTATCAATCAACATCAAAAGTAAATCGATAATATCAAAAATGAATCGATTCAACAGTTTGTACAAAAATTAGCAAATTCACAAGAATTAACAAAATTATGTTTTGTTTGGAGACTGCAAGGCAACACTTGATGCCAAATTTTCGAAGTACAATAGGAAGTTTTCAGTGTGGGTCGCACTCAGCCTCTTTTTAAATTTTGTAATTTAATTTAAAATATTACTATTGGAAATGATGCAAGTGGTGTACATTATATTCATTTTATTAATAATCATCTAATGGAACTTCAACCATGCTGTCTTCTTCTACTGTCTGCTGGAACTAGTACATTGTTCGTAAGAATCCTCTTCTTCCGGTGATTCAACAATTAAAGCATGATTGGCCTCGATAACTGATACATTCTAATGAACAAAAAAATCCAACTTTTTTGCTGTCGCATTTAGCATTGCACCCTGCTTTGCAATTGCAAAAAAAAAATTATTGTAGAGCTTTTCCGGTGCAGATGGGAGTAAAGTATGAACAGGTTCCAATATATTGTTAACTTACTTCCAACCCCAGTCTCCTGGAGTCGTTTAACTTCGCAATGAAAGATTCGTAACTCCAATTAAAATTGTTTGTACAAATAATTTTCTTATTTTAATCCATTTTGTGTTTGTAAAGACAATTTTTTTCAAAAACTTGCAAGTTTTCATTTCGAATTAAAAGCTACTTGACATTTATTTAATACAATGCGTATCCAATATTTAAGCTGATAATACTTACACCTGCATGATTTCGAAAACTGCATTACTTTCAATTAGTACACTTGTAGACTTTTATAAATACAATTAAACAAATAGTACACTTGTAAACTTTTATAAATACAATTCAACAATTATTACAACTGCGTTAAAATATTGCAAATAAAATTTGTCAAAACCACGATAGCCAAATAGTAGACCATAGATAACAATATTTTAAACTTGAGAAAAAACAGGCAATAGTTACATAAATAATATTCTTTATATTTGAAATAATTTGTAGACATACAAATATTGAGAAACAAGGCGTAGTGAGAAACACGTCATGAACGAATTTTAAATGCTTGTAAAGAATAGTACCCAGAAAAATAAAACAGCACTTTTTTCCTTCCATGGGTTGAGTAGACTTCCTGCTGTTAAGAAAATTGCTTTTAGATGTTATTATAATTGACTTCTGAGTTTTCTTTTTCTAACGTTTGCTGACTGACATTTAAAAATAAACTTTGCATCGCTGTACTTTTCTAATAATTGACATACATATGTACATATTTATTTTCTGTTTTTGGGTAGCAAAATACTTATCCCAAGATATCCCCACAAAACATTCATTTTTTTTTTTTTCAATAATATTGGTGTTAATTTTGTAAGCTGTCTTTAAAAAATGTCAATTTGATATTCGTCAATATTTTATTATTTAGTATTGACAAATGCATTATGTTGAAAATAGAATACATTTGAAGTCAATATCATTGTTATGATATTTAAGCCGAAAAACAGTTTTTCACACTTTTCTGTAAATTTCAGTTTTAGTTTTTTTATTTTTCGTAAAAAAAAACTGCCATTCGATATTTTTGTCAAAAATGTATCATATGTGAACAATTCTATTATGCAAAAAACAAAATAAATTCGAAGTTAAAGTTATTGTCCACATATGGACATATTCAAGTCAAGAAACTTCTTTTCACATTTGTTGGTTAACTTTAGTTTAAGTTTTATATTTTTTATAAAAAAAAAAACTATCAATAAAATGTTTTTGAAAATTATACCAGGATTTTGTTTCGGTGGGAGCTTGCTTCCAAACCTTACGAGGAATTCTTTAAACAAAAACATGTACATACATAGGTACATATCATTTTTATTAATTTTGATTAAATTTGTATACAAAGGGTGTTTTTTTTACGACGTGCGGTTTTCGAATATTATTTAATGTTATGTCGAAGAATTCAGCTTTATTCGCTGAATGTTGTCATTATGTTTTAAAGATTATTTCGGACAAGAGCCTAGGGCGCGGCGGCTAGATGGCTCGAATAAATTCCAGCCGAGAGCATCAATTTTCGATAATTGGGGCCGTATGTCAGCAATAACGCGCTGAATATTTTCTTTCAAGCCCCAACATCTCGGGTTTATCTGCGTAGACAAGCGATTTCACATATCACCACAAAAAATAGTCCAGCGGCTGCGTTAAATCCATACTTCCATACTAATATTATAAATGCGAAAGTAACTCTGTCTGTCTGTCTGTCTGTTACTCTTTCACGCTTAAACGGCTGAACGGATTTTGATGAAATTTAGTAAGGTAATATATGGTTACCTAAAAATGGATATAAGATCAAAATGATCACGTCATCGTACCTACTTAGGGGGTAGGCAGTAGGCAGAAAACTAATTAAGTTAGTGATTTTTAATCGTTTGTTTTAAAAGTTTACCTCATTAACGCCTTGACGTCTGAACGGATTTTTATAAGACTTGGTTAATTTAAAGATAGGATCCTAGGCACGGACACAGTCTACTTTTTACGGCGGGAAAATACCTCATTCCCGCGGAAATCTAGCGTGATCGTGTCAAGAAGCGCATGACGCCATAACTACTGAAATGATTTTGATGTTTTTTTTTAACTGAGTGTTACTTAGACTTCAAGTTAGTATTTGATCACTTTTCTAACTTAGAGGGTAGATAGGCGCCATAATTTAGGGAATTTATGATAAAATTTTGATGCAACTGTCTTTATTTATCAGTTTTACTTGGATCGAAACTTAGCGACATTCCATCACACTACTTAACTTATAGGGTAGGAATAAGGTACCAAAATTCAGACTACTTTTTACTTCGGGAAAATATCTCATTCCCACAGGAACCTATACATAGCTCATACATATGTATCTACAACATTAAAACTCTGTCTAGAATAACATTACGCCAAAACTATTGATCTGATTTGTATACGATTTTTTTATTCAACTGACTGTTACATTACATACGCGGATAAAAGCAATATTCGGAGCTATCCATTATGTGCTTAGGTTGCTTTTGAACAAATTTTGATGTGAAGTTGAGGACCGGAACACGACAGTGGGACATTGTTGCAGGGGGACTTACTGCCGGGAGAAAACAAAAAATCTTATGCGGACGAAGTCGCGGGTAAAAGCTAGTTACACTATAATTGAGGCCACTCCACAGGCCCATGACGCGAGATAATGCGTTCACAAAAAGTTTCATTCAATAAATTCATTAATTCGTTCGCTGTAGGCATTTAGCGTCGTCGTCTTGTTGGATCCAGCTATCGTCCACATCACGTTCCCCATTGACTGTAACATTATGACCAGCTTTATTTTTGAAGAAATATTTATCAATTACGCACTTTGCCCATAAAGCAAACCAAACAGCGACTTTTTGAAGAAGTAATGGCGGCGGCGACGCGACGTCTCAACAATGGCTTGTGGATTTTGATTAGGGGGAAAGCGGGAGACTTGAGCCACTTTTTGTTAAATCGTTCATAAAATCTTTTCTGTTCAATTAAGCCACATGGTGGATACATATTTTTAAAGATACATTTATCTACATTAATACTAATTTCATAAACTATACATACACACAAGTGATTTTTTCCAAATGCTAAATGATTGGGAACAGATTTTTGGCTCAAGTCTCCCCCTTAGCAGGGAGACTTGACCACCGCCTTGGGGAGACTTGACCATATACTTAAATTATTCGAAAAAAACAACATAACAAACAAATCAATCAGTTCATATCTTATTAAAATTAATGCAGTATTATGAATGAAGAAGAAAAATTCTGTTTTACGTGTTTATACAAAAAAAAAAACTAATAGAAATTTAAAAACACAACTATCTTTCATAGTAATTAAGTATTATGTATGAAAATGAATATAACAATTTTAAAGTTATTCAACTTGTAGATAAAAAATGTAAAAAATAAATAAATAAACTTTAAAAACATAATAAATGTAAAATGCTGATAAAGGAAGTATTTTATCACACATTTGACAATAAATTACAACAA